>CM041786.1:59230237-59830237 GCA_023375725.1 Nephotettix cincticeps | reverse complement strand
GTGTATAAGGACAATAGATATGAAACCAAATACTGTCAGAGGCTATATATATGAGGTTGAGTCAATTGTATGAAAACAAGCCTGAAAATAAAAAATTAAAGTGGGAGATATAAACCTGTATCCAATTGGACATGTCGTGCAGATGTAAAGAATACAAGTTCTAGAGGAAGAATTATTAAAGAGTAATAAAACAGAAATGAGAGTTGTATGTTAAGTGGCAAAGATTCTAAGTAGGTCATGGATTAATGCTAGTGATGTATTGAGATAGATGGACACTATAGCAAAAAATAATAATCTTACTAGGTGCAGGTGTTGATGATGGTGTGAGTCTTGCGCATTACGCGGTACAGTGAATTTAAGAATAGAAAATCTTAGATATCTCGGAAAATAAGAATCTTTTGACATCAACACTTTCTAATTATGTCCGATCTCACCAAGGCGCATCGATTAGCACACTTTTTTCTGAAAAATATTAAGCCAAAATTATTTTGGAAAAAACTTGGCCGTTTTATAACAGTGGGACTTGGCGCATGGCGGGCTTAGGTCTCGTGCATGATCGTTTAAAAATTAAGCAATATAAAGCATGTTTGGTGCGCATTGCCGTCAAAGAATGAAGAACTTGACTACAACATCAACCTTCCTCAGTGACATAATTTTTTCATTTTCTTGTTGTATATTTTAGTTAAGTCATAACAGTTACGTATATAGCTGAGTACAAGTGAGGAACTCGAGTGAGTGTGGATGACTATCCTTGGGCGCATGTTCATGTTACTGAGGTGTGATTTTGATTTCATACAAAGTTAACACCATTGAGCATATAGTTTGAAACAACACAGTAAGATAGATAGAAAGATAGAAGATAGAAACCAAATACTGTGAATGAATACGATTCCAAAGCTATTACATAAGAGGTTGAGTCAATTGTACGAAAACCAAAAAAGTTTTAAGTAGGAGATATATAACAGGTGCAGAAATAAAGAATACAGGACGTAGAGGTGGATTTTAAAAGGACTTTTATTTAGTAGAGAAGGTAATTAAATATAAACGAGAGTTGTATGGTTATGAATTAATGCTAGTGATGTAGTGAGATGGGTCATGCTAAGTGCAGGTGTGAGTCTTGCAGCAGTGCCATGAGCCGGTACGCGACGCGGTGCGGTGGGCAGGACATGCCCCGGGCAAGCGTGACACTATGACATATGCGGTCCGGTGCGCGGTGCGCGCCACTTGGGATTTTAAATTATGAAAGGTATGTGATGTGTTAAATTGTTTATTACGTGTTATTGTATAGCATCAGGTAATAGATTGGATATGAATAATGGTTTGGGGATTTTTTCAAAAATTTTTTGCTCCGTCCAAAAATGCTCCCAAAATGATTTTGATCTTAAAACGGGGTTTTTTCTATTAAAATGGGAAAAATGTGCTGATTTTGGGTTAAAAATGATGGTTTATGCCCTATAATGTGTGAAAAACGTGACAATTTTGGGCTTAAAATGCTATATTTCAATAATAAAAAATGGTGAAAATACCGATTCGGGCTTTAAACCCCCATACCACTTCTACTTAAGTCTGATTTCATTTTGTTATTGCGAGTATCCGAATCCGATAACTATCCGATCCGAACACAAACTATCCGATCCGAACATGAGCTATTCGATCCAAATCCAATCCGAAAAAATAATTCACTATCCGCACACCTCTACTTAAAATAGTTCGACCTATCCTCTCTCTCAATTATGGCCCTATCGAGCGTACTACAAAAAATCACAGAGCAGTAAATAAGATCAGAGTACACGGCAGCAGCAGTGAATCTGGCTGCCTCAACCAATATGGCGGTTCCCCGAACAATCAACATTTTTTTTCATCACATCTCATTTACTGCAGATCCATTTACCTGCACCTACCATTGTACCCGCACATTTTTACCAAGAAGCAACTGTAGGAACCAACATATCACTTCTATTTACAGAAAGTTGAACCACATTGAGGCAAATTGAGAGGAGAAAATAGGTAACCAAGCTTTTCAAAGTTATGACTGATACCAAAATAAAAGAGATTACAAACAGTGTTATCGCAAAATCTATGTTTATTCACTTACAACTATTAACAACTTAATTTTAATCATGTTTAAAGCCTATAACAATACTTTTAAAATTACAAAATAATTAATTAAATGTTTGCCAAGTGCTTACTTTGCGTAAGATTTCCTCTTTATCTGATTCATTTTGGAGAACATCATCAACTTCTCTTGCTATATTTTCATCCACATTGGCAAGACGTAGAGGCTGTAAAATAATTTATGAAGTAAATTTTGCTATAAATCATTTTAATTCTAAATTAACAAACTTATAAAATTGATATGGAAGTGATTTTTTTAAGATTATTAACACCAATGTTTCTGATACTTTCATAATACCATCAGAAAAAAAACTTTAAAGCCCAGTTAATTTATTAGGTTAATAATTAAAATTTAGTACTTTTGAATCAGTTGATTCATTATAAATTCACAATAGTTTACACTTCTCCATTCAATTTGTTTATTCTAAACTTTTTTTATTTTAAACAAGCCATAAAACTTGTCAGGTCTATTATATGTGTTAAAGAGCATCTGATCAGACGCAAAGGCATTGCCTATGTCTGCTGATTGCCTAGACCGTTTCTTTTTAACATTACAATGCAGCCAAGGAGTACTTGGTTTTGTTATAGGTTTTTTAGTTTCTTATTTATTTTAATTCATTATCTATCTATCGTATTTGTGGCTGTAAGGTTTCTGGAATAAACTCATTAATTAATTCATTCAATGTTACATAATTTAATATCATACAATAAACTCATTAATTCATTCATTCAATGTTACATAATTTAATATCATACTATCTGATTCCATAATATATTTTCAAAGGATGAAATTGTGCTCCAGGAATAGGTGCACAACCTCTGACTTATCAGTTTCACCAAATGTGTTAATGTTTGGGTCCAGCTAATTTTAAAACAAATTAAATAAATACACCCGTCGCAGCAGACCTGCGTACTCAGCGAATTTCCAAATCAATAATATAATAATAATAATGTATGACAAGTTTTATAAAAATCTGTCCATGAACATGAGAACTATATGCCTATTCTCCATAAAATTAACATGGGAAAGTGTGCAGGATAGCTGCTGTGAGGAACAGTGAAAGTAGTCATTTCTACCATAAATAATTTTTATCTTAACATCTATACCAACTTTCATTAACATCTGTCCATAAATAAAGGAGTTTGCCTATTCCCTATATGATTACAATGGGAAAAGAGTATGCAGGTTTGCTGCCATGACAAACACATAAACTATGATTTTTAAGCATAAATGGATAGATCTCAACCACATAAAGGTAAATATCAAGTTTTATCCAAAAATATTGATTAATATGGGAAATATTAATTTTTCCCTATCCTCCATAAGATTAACATTGGAGCCCCACAACACAACGTACTGTGTTTAGATTTTTTAATATCTCGGTAACCATTGGAGATAGAGAAAAACTTTAAGGAACTTAATTGTGTAGTTTTTTAAGGTGATTCCAATGGTGAAATATAAACTACCCGTTCCCATTGACCGATATGTCTGGTTTATGAACTCGTCTAAGCATTTGTAGGAATACACGTCTCTACCAAATTTGGTCTCGATCGGACCATTTTTATGAGAGTTATCAAGTTCACAGACACACACACACACACACACACACACACACACACACACATATATAACAATTTTTACGACTATTGTTTTTGGACTCTGGGCACCTAAAAATGAAAAAATAACATTGTCCCGGGCTTAAGTCTTGCCATGAGACCTACAAAGAGCTACCTTACCTACGGTAATAGCTTCTTCCCTATGGGAAATTCGCTAAAATTAATTAAATTTTTCACATTCTTGATTTTTTTAGTTAGTTTTAAATATGAATTGAGCATTTTTTCGGGAATTGGCTACAATTTTGAAGTGGTTTGAAGGATCATAATAGAGAAAAATAAATATATTTACTATTGCCAAGGGGATACTACCAATTTATAACTCTCTCCAAAATTTTTCATGGCCACACAATCTATAAGTTTTACTCATATGTTACAAACTTCCACTTTTTTACTTTATGAATTTGTGAATATATTTCAATTTCCTTTTAATAAATTAAGCATGGAATTAAATAAATATAAATAAATATAATTAAATAAATTGTTTATGATTTGAAAATAAAATATTTATTTATTAATCAAAAGCTGAAGTGATGCTAGTCTAACACAAGATTGTGAGTCTTCATTATACAATTGAAAATTAACTAGGTTTATAATATAAATATTTGAACAGTGTCTTTTGATTGAAATGAAAAGTTTTAAGGCTGAGGGAAAATTACCTTGACTCAATGATTTATTTATGATGCTTGTTAGAGGTATAATAAGTAATAAGGTACAATAAGTTCATTATGGGCAGTGACCTTGGCGGGTCGAACCTGTGCTAAAAATAAACCATTCTCCCCCTACCCTTACTAACAGGGATGCGTATTGCGTCTGACTACTGTCTGTGTCTAGTTTAGTGAGCGTTTACCTGCTCACTAAATAAGTGCATCTATAACAACCGACGTGGCTTGGAATTCGTGTGAAGATTTTCTTCATTTCAACAGTTAAAGATAGCAGACTTCAAGCAAAAAACCCTGACTTTGATAACCTTGAAAAATAAGTTTATGTGATTAATTTTTTTTAATTTCCAGCTATTTCTTTTTTTTATTTCCCATAATATGTTCAGATTTGAGGGGTTCCATTGAAATATTAAAATATTAACCACTTTATACTAAAATAACCATTTTAGTCTAAAGAGCCCTTTGACATTTTATGAAAGGGTTTAATTTATTTTGAACAATTATTATGATTGATTGAATTAAAAATAATAAACCAGGACAATATAAAACATAGGTCTTGGCTAGGTTGACTCAGTATATTTTCTGTATTTTTTGTTCTGCAATAAAATACATTATAGTTTTTTATTTTGTTTGTTCATCCTTAGTTTCATATAGACTTGAGAAGATTATTTCCCCTTATTAATTAGTTACAACATAAACTATAATGTTTAAATAATTATTAATATGTTTAATATGATATGTTTTTTAAAGAATGGATTTAAAAATCATATTACAGTTTGAAAATTAGTACAGTAAAATATTTCTCCTGACATTGTATATATATTTTAAACTCCTTTCTCTATGTTTTCACTAATTAAATTCTGGAAAATACTTATGAATAAAAGGATGAGATCAGTTAATGTTACTGGCGGCATTATTCTCATGTACCGTATCGTACCGAATCTGTACCGAGAACCGAGGTACAACAATTTGTACCGTACCGTACCGACCTCATAATTTCCTGTACTGTAGACCCCTAGTTTCTTTCCCCGTCGAGCTTTTCAGGCGGTCATGTTTCTAATTTTTCTGAGATGAAGCACCAGCGTTTAACAATTTATTGTTTATTGTCGAGTTCCAAAACTTCACGTTTCCATTTCTCAGCCATAACAGAAGAGCATTACACACTACGTATAAACAGCACTGCCAAAAATAAACTGTAAAGCACGTAAAACACTAGTAGGCGTTGCACTCGAAATCGGCAATAACTTCAGTTCACTGTAGCCACGCACCATACTGAACCGAAATTTAACAGTGGCAGTGGAATGAAGAAGACAGTGTAAGGGCTTAACCAGCTGGGTCACTACCCTTGCCGCCAATGGTTCATGCACATTGCAGGTGTGCAGTACAGTAGTCACTACTCATCATAGAGTCCCAACAGACGACTCCCGGCTCAGCGCTGGTGTGGAAACATAATTTGTTTTGCGCTAGCGGGGTGGCGGTTAATAGAGACTGACGGTTAAAAGGGTGACGGTTAATCGAGGTTCTACTGTACTACTCATACATCAAAAGACATTAATTGAGCCCAATGTTCTTTCCTAAATAGTTGCTTCACTCCAAATTTGTAGCATTTGCTTTTAGTTGAAGATGGTAAAATAATCAAATTGAAAACAGTACATTACTAATAAAAATATAAAGTTACTAATAAAATATATTTATTATATTTTATTATTAAAATATTTTTAGTCTACTAACTAATTTTAAGCCAATATGGAAGGAATGGAAGGTGATGATATAGTGTCTTTAAATTTAAACGTTCCACAAAATCTTTTGACATGGATATGTCTTAGCTCTGGGGGGGGAGGGGGTGTTATTAATTTGAACGACCAAAAGTTAAAACATAAGAACAGCTGTTTGGATGAACTGAAAACATTCCCTTTACATATCCATGATCTAACCTATTTCCCACAGGAAAATAAGTACAAACATTTTTGTTAAGATTTCAGTTTAATGATATTTGCTCATAAATAACCATTTTCATGTAAAATAATTATACTTACAGCTCCAGGTACCAAAAAACTTGAATGGATCTCATAGGCCCATTTCTTCATCTCTTTAGCATTTCCCACCTTGTACAAATCTGTTACTAAGTAGAATAACTGAAACAGAGTTCAAGGGCATTTTATGAGAATGTTGTTAGGATTAATTACTACTAGCATAAGTAAAAGACAGTACAACAGAATAAGTAGCCTAACCCTAACAACTCCCAACAATGAGTCATGTATTTAACTCTTTAAGGAGTACTGAATTTTGCATCAAAATAGTATTGACTTTTTAAAACATCTTTATATCTTTAGGCAAAAAGGTGTAATGACGTTTTAAAATGTCGTTTGACCAGATTTACGTAAATACTTATAACAAATATTTATAACTTATAGCAAATATTTATAGCATTATACATATTTATTCTTAATACATAAATCAATAATCAAAGACATGTAGTTATGAGACACGTGTGTATTGGTGTATTCGGTAGGTAATCTACGTGGGAGGGGGTATCATATGATGATGGCTGTGTCGGGAAAGGTAGTGGCCACACCGTGAATTTTTGGCACGAAAGGTGGTGGCTGCGGCGTGAAATTTCTGCGGGAAATAAAAGCGTTCGAATAATTTTTTCTCTGCGTGTGAGAACATTCTTCATAAAGAGAAAAGACATAACTTTTCAGCGCAAAGATTGTAAATAAGGCGTCATGCGTGCGTCCATGTTTTGAAGACTTTCATACGAAAAAAGTTATAAAATGTTCCTTTTAGGGTATTTTGAATATAATACACATTTTCTTCTATACTTACAGTAGGCTGCAACAAAATTTAGTGAAAAAAATATTTTACTCCTTTGAGGTGTGATTTTTCCCCTTACTCCTACCAGCTCTGAGATAGTGACGTTTTAAAATGTCATTATTATAGTGACGTTTTAAAATGTCATTATTCTTTAAAGGGTTAAACATACAACAGTAGTGGGTGAGCAGTATTCAAAACAATGGTGGAGTATCATATCCTAGAAAGAAATGAGTTGACCACCAAATGTACCGGAAGTCAAAATAATAGTCAAATTGAGTGGTGAGGAAGCAGCAAGCACTACTGGAAGCTATATTCTCAAATTCTAGACCAAAAATGAATTTTGATATAATACCAATAGCAATACAGTAGAACCCCGCAAAACCGGCCTTGGTTCTCCCGGTTCTCTGAATATCTCTTCCTAGAAGAGATATCAAAATGTATTTCCCACAGCTTACAAATACACTTACTTCCCCTACTTGACCTCCCTCACAGATTTCACCAAAACCTAAAACAAGTGACCTAACTTAAAGAGGTTATCCTACAAGGTTTTTAATAATGGCATATCTCTAGTTATGTGATAAGTCATCACATTAAACTGTTGTTGATCAATAAACACACATTTTTAGCTCTGTTGGAGTGTCTGTATTTTTTTTATTCAACTACAGCAAAGATTCTTTGCTCCCAAACAATAAAACTCCTTTATTCATTGTACATAAAAGTATTTTCCTCATAAACACTGAACAATTTTTAGGGTGTGTTTACTTGTTCACGTCAGCCCAAAGGCATGACAGTTCATTACCACCTAGGTTTTTTGTCAACAGTTTTGTGTGTCTGCAAATGAAAACGTAACGCGGTGACAGTCAAACAAGAGCTTTTTTTCTGTAGTGTGGGACTCCCTTAAGAATTGGAGTACCCACTAAAAAAAAAATCTCCTCTACTCTTTAGGTTTCTAACCTGGAACTGTTTGTCACATTACAACAGGCTAGGCCTAAATTTGGCTTACGCCCTTGGGGCTCACTCCATATCCAGGCATTTTTTTTTGGTGATCTGGACCTCTTCACGGTCCAGATCGCTTTGCTTCTCTAGAAGGATGCCTCGGACGAACTGTGACAAACAATCCCAGGTACCCTCATCCTCAATGATCTTGTGGCAGACCGTGTCCGCCGTGAAAACACCAAGTTTTCGTACAGCCTCCAGGCGGGGCCTTTCCCAACAGGAAGAAAGTGCAGTGGAAAGAAAGTGCGCTCCGCATCGTCGCGAACGCCCGGGCAGTAAGTGCAATCCGGTGAACAGGTTTTGCCCATCCGATACAGGTACGACTTGAATTAGCCGTGGCCTGTCAGAAACTGAGTAAGGAAGTAAACCACCTCGCCATGCCGCCGTTCTACCCATGGTTGGACCTGCTCTATCAGTCGCGCAGTCCATCGTCCTCGGGCGTCGTGCTCCCAGCTGTGTTGCGACTGCTGGAAGATTCGGAAGCGCTCTTCAGACCTTGCAGCATTCTTATCTCCGATAAATCACCTTCCTCTCCCCTGCCAAAAGTTTGACAGGAATGACTCCAGCAACAACCAGGACAGCAGGCTCGGATGCTGTCCGATACGCAGAACGCACCCGGAGCGCAGCTTGACACTGAACCCGGGCGAGTCGCAACCGGTAGATGTCCTTGGTGAGAGCGTCTGCTAGACCTTTGCCCCTTAAAGTAGCTGGAGGACTGGACTACGGACATCAAGGGACGTCTTCTGATCGACCGAGGACCCCCGACATTGGCCATCAACCTACTAAGGTAATAGACCACCTTAGAAGCCTTGTCCATTGTACGGAAGATCTGGTCTCTCCAGCTTAGTCTGTTGTCCACCATGACTCCGAGGTACTTGACGGCCTGCGTTGTCTGGACCACTTCCCTCCCTACTCGCAGCGATCCTCTTTTTCGTTGATATCACAATTTCCGTCTTGCTCAGTGCAAGCGAAACACCATGGACCTAACCAAGCGCATGACCTGATTTCACTTTAGTTGGGCCAGCTCAATGTTGCGTGTGGCGATAAGAGCCGCAATGTTATCGGCGTACCTAACTAAGATGGGCTCATCTGGCATCTCGGATCTCAGAAGGCTGTCGTAAGCGACGTTCCAGAGATCTGGGCCGAGTATTGAACCTTGCGCGGCACCAGAGGTGACCTCCACCGTCCATGCTCCTTCAAGGGTATCTTAACTCAGGCGGAGATAGTTCTCTACGAGCCTCAGCAGGTATGATGGAATACGAAAGGTGTTACGAAGCGCATCTAACACATCGACCCACCTCGCTGAGTTGAAGGCATTCTTGACATCAAGCGTAACAAGAAGCACCACACAAGGCGGGAGAAATGGTTGTGGCTCTCGGCCCTCCCCAAGGCTCTCTGGACTTCAGTGATCACGTCGATTGTTGATCGCCCCTTTCTGAAACCGTATTGCCGAGGGGACAGATCCTCAGCAGCTACCAAGGCAACTCAACTCTTCAAACAATTTTCCAGCCATGTCCAACATACACAGAGATCTGTGGGTCGACGGCAGCTGTCTTCTATCTGTCCGAAGTCAACCAGCGGACGCTGTGGATGTCTGGCAAACAGGACATTGACGATCCTATCCATGGTGGCACGTTCCATGATGGAGGGTGGAGAGCGGGCGCCGAGCTTTTGGGTAACGCCTTTGTAACCCAATCCCCACGGATCGGAGTCGACGTCGTCCCTAAATTTCCTCCAGCTGTTCGCCTTGCTCCTGTTGATGGCCAATCGGAGAGCTTTTCTTGCAGCCTTGTAGGCCTCCGACTTACGAACTCTATCAGCGGAAATTCTCGCTCTAGTGGCGGCACTCTTGGCCCTAAGACATGTTCTTCTGAGGTCCGCAATCTCTTCAGTCCACCAGTAGACGAGTTGCTTATCGCGTCAGAGTCTCCTTCGCGGCTTAAGACTGATTTGCAGACCAAGACAATTAGCTCCATGGTGGATGCTACTAGTGCCTCGGCACCAGCCTTGCCAGGATTCTCCTGCACTCCCCGTGAAATGACCTGGGTGAACTTGATCACGTCCAATTTGTTGGTATTCCAACGGCGTGGTTCACCAACAAAAGCTTAACGAGATTGAACGTATTGATAAAGGAAAATCTATTTCTAATGTACGTAATGAACTAAATGTGGGAAAAAGCATGGATAATCAGTGGCATCGAGATAAAAAAAACTTGATTGACTTTTTTATAGAGAGAGAGAGAGAGTGAAAAGGTTTTATCCGAGTGATGATACTTGAGAAAACCTTCCTATAAAATGGTTGCTGACGCTAAGTATTGATTTTATAAACATGTGCATTTTTTCCAAAAACAATCACAGAAGAGATTTAAACCCTTATTATGACTATATTTTTATCAACTGCATAATTATTGTGTAAAAAATAGGTCGGTTTCTCCAGCCAAATCGTTAATAAGCTGAGGTCTCGGTTCTGAAGTGGCCAAATATCAGGAGTCCTACTGTAATAATAATAACATCAATAACAATAACATCAAAAGGCCAATATCATTACTATCTACTTTCACTAAAATCTTAAGAATTGTAAAGAATTGTATTGACCATACTTTTACATAATTTCTTCATAAATAACAATCACATGCAGGGACAACATGGTTTTACAGAGGAGCACTCCACAACCACCGCTATTGCTAGTCTTAAGGAATTCATTATCCAGATTGTACCCTTGACTGTATGTACTGAAGTACAGAGAAAGGAAACAACATCAGCGATTTTCTTAAACTACATTAAAGCCTTTGACTGCATTAGTCATGAGATACTACTAAGTAAACTGGATAAACTAAAAGGCAGAGGCTTAGCCACCAACTGATACAAAAGCTACCTAAAGGGAAGTTATAAGTTTAAGTAATTAAGTCAGAAGATAGAAACATAATTTTTATTAGAACAAGAAGTAAACAACAACAAACATAAATGATTACAGATGTTGTAACTTAAAATTAACAGCTGGTTTAAAATGAAAATCTCAGATACAGCATTCCTCCCCTTTTATTAAGAAGAATACCGTGAGGGTATGTTACGTATTCTCCCTGAACGCCGAGGAACTTCTCCATCCTCCCGGTTGATTTCAGGTGCTGGTAACTGAAATGTTACTTGTTGGCGTGTCCTTGGTCGAACAGCACTTAATGAGTTTGACGATGGTAGTGATTGTCCCTTTTCTACAGTCTTGGCAGTGTAGTCATGGCTTAAAGATACTCGTAGTTCTGGTGGTTGTTGAGCATGATCTTGTGACTCAAATTTCTGTTCAAGTTTTCTGGCAAATTAACAGTTGGTGTTTCTTGAAAGTCACTTGGCAGATTGACAGTTGATGTTTCCTGTAAGTCACTTGGAAGATTTGCCATTAAGTCGCTTTGGTCTTTGCCATTAACATAAGAAGGAGTTCCCTGGTAGATTCTGGATGATTCTGGGTTGATTTTACTTTTTAGATTGGTATTGATATATTCCTTGTTGGTAAATGATTTTGAAGGTGTCTGTAGTAGGCCTAGTCGTATTTGGTTCTGATGTCTGGTAACTGGTCCTCTTTCGGTATTTATTTTGTACATCATTTGTCCACAATTTTCAGTTATAATACCTTTAATCCAGCGGTGTTGTCCACTGAAGAATTTTGCTAAAACTTGATCCCCGACTCCAAACTTTGTGTTCTGCTTAGTAAGGTTTTTGGTTGTCGTCTATGAAGTAGTTCTGCTGGAGATTTGCCTTTGCTAGGATTTGGAGTGGTACGATAAGTAAACAAAACTGTATTCAGAGCATCTTGTACATTTTTGTTATCCAGCCACGACTTTTTCATGGCGTCTATAAAGTCCTTACAAAACGTTCCGCTTCGCCATTCAAGGAGGGGTGAAATGGAGCAGTCGTCAAATGTGATATTCCTGCTTTGAAACAGAAATTTTTGAAAACAGTCGATGTAAATTGTGTACCATTGTCAGATACAAGAGTATCCGGTGGTCCTTCCATTAAAAATATTTGACACAATGCACGGATAGTTGATTCACTTGTAGTATTGTTCATTTTGATGACAAAAGGATATTTTGAGTATGCATCAACAGCGATCAACCACATACTGTTCCAGAATGGCCCTGCAAAATCAATGTGTATCCTCTCCCAAGGTTTACTTGAGGTAGGCCAACTTCGAAACTCTTGTTTAGGATTTGGTTGTATCTCAAGACAATGAGCGCAAGATTTTGATACACTCTCTATATCTTGATCCATGTGAAACCACCAACAGTGGCGTCTTGCCATTTGCTTCATACGCACGATTCCCCAGTGAGCGGTATGCAGTAACTGAAGGACAGAAGATGTGAGTGTTAATGGGACTACTACCCTAGGATATTCAGATTGAAACAACAACACGCCAGATTGTACAGTAAGAGCATACCTGCGGTCAAAATATGGTTTTAACTCACTGTTTGGAGAACAATCTGGCCATCCATGTTCAATGTAGAAAAGAACTTCTCGAAGAGTATGGTCTTTTTGTGTTTCTTGAGCTACTTGCTTATAACTTATTGGAAAATTGATAATGTTAGCCATTAAATCTTCTGTAATCCAATTACAACATTCTTCCAGGCTATCAAATGTCGAATCAGGGCCACATGGAAGGCAGGATAAAGCATCTGCATTAATATGTTTGTCTGTTGACCTGTAACGAATAGAGAAACGGTAGCTCATTAGAGTTATTGCCCATCGCTGAAGCCTTGATAATGTGTGTGTTGGTAATTGTTTGTCTGGGTGAAATAGTGAGACAAGGGGTTTATGGTCCATAATTAGTTCAAAAGACCTCCTATACAAATACTGATGAAACTTTTTTACTCCAAAAATAATTGAAAGAGCTTCTTTTTCAATTTAGCTATATCCCTTTTCTGCAGCATTTAAAGTCTTAGACACAAAGGCCACAGGACGCTCTGAGCCATCTGGGTACCTTAATGACAATACAGCCCCTATTCCGTAAGAGGAAGCATCTGTAGCCAATATTGCAGGAAAGTCGCTGTTATAGGGAACAAGTCTTGTAGCAATTATCAGGGATTCTTTCAATTTTTGAAATGCAGTCTCCTCATCAGTATTCCATTGAAATAGCACGTCTTTTCTTCTAAGTTTATTCAAAGGAGCAGAAATAGAGGCAAAGTTAGGAATAAATCTATGATAGTAGGTCATTTTTCCGATGAAAGTTTGAAGTTCTGCTAGATTTTTCGGTCTTGGCATGGATTTTAAAGCTTCAATTTTGGAATCAGATGGCAGAACACCTTCTGCAGATAAAATATTGCCTAAGTACTCAATCTCTTCTTGGAAAAATCTAAATTTCTCTAAATTACATCGGAGTCCATTTTGGTTAAGCCGGTCAAACAAATTGTCTAAATTTTGAAGATGTTCTAATGTGTTACTGCCAGTTACAATTATGTCATCCAAATAGTTAACGCAACCTGGAATTCCTGATATAGTTTGTTGAAGAAAAGATTGAAATATTGCCGGAGCGCTTGCAATTCCAAATGGCAAACGTTGATATTGAAATAATCCAAACGGCATGTTTATCACAGCTAATTGTTTGGCTTCTTCGTCAAGTTCTAGCTGCAGATAGGCATCAGAAAGATCTATTTTGGAAAACTTTTTTCCCCCTTTTAATTTACAAAGAAGATCCTCGAATCGCGGTATAGGATACCGTTCAACATCGATCTGAGGATTAACTGTAACTTTAAAATCGCCGCACAAACACACTTTTCCGTTGGGCTTTGAAACTATAACAACGGGTGCTGCCCACTGACTAAATTTAATCGGTTTGATTATTCCTAAACCAAGCAGCCTGTCGATTTCTGCCTTAACATCTTTATGTTGAGCAAACGGAATAGGTCTTGCTTTACGGAAACGTGGCCTAGCTCTGTCTTTGAGGTGAAATGAAGCCTTAAAGGTCTTGCATGTATCGAGACCAGGTTCAAAAATAGAAGAGTGTTTCTTTGTGATCTCAGCTATTCTATTTGATAATTTTGAATCGGATTACGATTTATTTGATAGCATATTAACAATGTCCGAGTAAGGAGTAGATATAGTTACTCCAAAAAAGCATGAAACCATGGAGTACCAAAAATATTTGCTCCTTTAATAGAATTAGTTACAAGCAATCTCAGCTGTCTTGATTGTGATTGAAGAGTTACATTAGCCATAAACCAACCTTTCAAAGGAACATAAATACCACCATATGCTTTTAGGAATGAACAAGGGGGGTGTAAACGGGGTTTACCTAATAATGCATAAGTTGCAGGACCAATCATTGAACATATAGCACCAGAGTCAAGTGTCATTTTTATAGGCTTATCATTAATCAGCACATCAATATAATAGCGAGAGTCTGTTTCTGTAATAGGTTGAGAGAGGGACTGAACTTCTTCAATAAGGTTAACCGCATGGTTTGATTGTGAACAACAAACCTTCGAGATGTGACCTATCTTACCACAGTTGTTACAAGTTGCTTTGTAAAAATGACAGTTTCTCCTTTGATGTGTGGAGAAGCACGAGGGACACGATTTTCTAAAATTAGGTACTCTTCCCTGAGCAAAATTAGAACCTTCCCTAAAATGATTTGATGGAAAATTATTATTTGGCTTACCAGAAATGTCATCTGATGAAAAACGATGTAACGGTGGAGACCGAGAACCTCTATTTCGTGATGAGCCAAAAACCTGCATAACATTATCATCAGATGAACCTTCAGAGTTGCTAATTATATGTTTTGCAGCTTCGGTTGTTTCAAAGGTAAAGGCGATCTTAAGAACATCATTCAGTGAAGGATTTGTCATCTGTAAAGCTTGAGTACGAACAAAATCATGAGGTGTATGAAGAACCATAACGTCTCTAATATAATCATCTACTAAAGATTGATTGCAACCAGATTTTATGCAATTTAAATTACAAGTTCTAGCAACTCCACGAAGTTCTGTTACCCATTCTGAATATGACTGTCCTGGCTTCATAATAGTTCTGAAAAATTTGTATCGAGATGCTAGTACGTGAATTTTTGATGCAAAGTTAAGGTGATCAATAATGTCTTGGTACGGTTTACTTCCTACATCACTACAACCAAAAAGTTTTTGTAATAATATAAATATTTCAGATCCTACCCAACATATGAAAAAAGCCCGTTTTTGATCCTCTTTGTCAACATTGTATGCTTTAAACTGTTGTTCAAGACGAAGGAAGTACGATTCCCAGTCTTCACTGCTTGAAAAGGCTTGAAAGGATGGAACCATAGTTAAAACCTGCTATGACACCTGTAACTAGATTGCTAGTGGTCCTCTCTTTCAACAGTGTTTCGATTATTTTTTTCTGATTATCTAAACATTGTTTTATGTGTTGTAAAAGCTCCTCTTGTGCCATATTTTCCTCGTCGCCACTTATAAGTTTAAGTAATTAAGTCAGAAGATAGAAACATAATTTTTATTAGAACAAGAAGTAAACAACAACAAACATAAATGATTACAGATGTTGTAACTCAAAATTAACAGCTGGTTTAAAATGAGAATCTCAGATACAGCAGGAAGGAACCCAACAGTTGAAATAACTAGATAATAACTGCAGATGGAGTAATTAAAATAAGTCAAAACCACATCCTATAGAGAGAGGAGTTCCACAAGGATCAGTCTTGGGACTTGTGAACTTCCCAGAATACCTAAACACTCTCTGCTCAACACTAATGTATGCAGAGGATACAGTGACCTTCCTGAAAAAGAGATCACCTGTTCATATGGAGGTTGAGTAATATATTTTTGTCAGTATGGCTCAACAATGCTATAAGACAATTCGACAATTAAATGAAAAAAAGGACCAACAGCTAGTCATTAGAAGAGCAAAAGAAGAGCTATGCGCCATACCAGACCTGGATCAAGTTGGAAAAGTTTATCTTGGGATCACAATTGACGGTAAATTAACATGGACTGACCAAGTAAACAATCTATGCACCAAACTTAGTTCTGCTGCAGGGAGGAGACTCGCTCACGTCTACCATCAGTGCATGGCGGGGACTGCCTATTTAGCCATATTCAAGTCACACCTCAGGTATGGGCTTGTGGTATAGGAAGTAACCTCTAGCGTCCTTGTGCTCCAGTCTGTCCAGCTGTCTTCATTGTCACTGGTTTAGGACCGAGAGGCCTTTAATTAACAGAATTCTTCTCTTTAATAGGCCTGAACATACTAGAAGTAACACTCTTTGCTCTACGGCAGAATCCAACATGATGTAACAAAACTCGCAACCACAACACAATAACAATAAGTAACTTTGCTTTGCCAATAGATCAATTAGCAATGTTTGAAAAGCAACCTAAACATACCGGCTCAAACTTCTGGAACATCCTACCTAAAGAAGTGAAGAAAGGAAAGTTGTCCAAAAATCTCACGCTGGCTTTTCGACCGTCCCTACAAAACAGAGGAAGAAATAAAAAAACTGGAGGAGGTCACCACAACCATGGACTGTCTAAAAATCACCTCAAATAATCAATACCATAGACACAACACTTACGATTTTTGACTTTTAATCTGTCCTCAAAAAATAAGAACAATTAATGATTTCTGCAAATAATTTATCATTTTTGGACCTGACAGTGACAATATGAATTTGGTATTTTGCAAAAAAGTTTTGTTTGAATTAATCCCAAATTTCCAACAATAGTAAAATAAAAAATCCTAAAAGTTTGAATAAATAAAACCTTAATCATCTGAGTTCCTATTATTCATTGAAACTATATACTGTATGTACAGTAATACAGTAGAAACCCACATATCCGACTTAGGATAATCCATTCCTCAGGATGTCCAACCATGTGCTTGACTGTCATCTGATGGGGACGCCATAGCGAGGTCGCCGAACGCCACTTTATATGGTATGACAGTTGAAACAGAAGACTTCAAATAAATAATTTGTTATTAAATGATTACATCTAAGTAGCATGACTGTTTTGACCTGAAAAAACATGTTTTTATTGCTCCTCAGAATATCCGACCTTTTGGACGTTCCAACCATGGCCCGGTCCTGTGAAGGTCAGATATTAGGGGTTATAATGTATTCCATTGTAACACCAGCTTCATCCCCTAGGCTACTCACCAGACTGGAAGGTTCACTATTGGATATGACGTAGTTCATGAATACAGCTAAGTGGGCGTGACTGTTCCAGAGACGAGACAGGCTCTTAAACGGCCCATGGTCCTCCATCTGACTCTGAAAAAGTATTTACAAATAGAGCTAAAAACTAAGGTGAGAAGTAACCAGCCAAAGGCATATCAAGTGTTCAAAATCCTTTCAGGTTCCACAATTGAGGTTTCATCAACCTGTCCCCATGCACTCATGCAAACATGAAAAAATTTAGTATTACTCAAAAATTGTTTGTCTAATGTCAAATAAAAGAGAAACAAAAATTTTAAGATATTTAAGCCATGTGCAATTGGGTAGTCTTTAAAAATATTTTTAACACAATAGGTACTTAAAAGCAGAAAATAGTACTTGGCTAAGTGAGTGTGTGTTTGAAGTATAGAACATACTTAAATAGATTGCTTTGAGTTAAAAAACCATTTAAGAGCTTGAGTCACATTGCATTCAACCTAAACCTATAACTTCCATCAAAGTATATGAAAATAACAAATTAAAAATTTTAATAGGTGTAATAAACCATAAATAAACAACACAGCTATACTTCTATATTTAACTCCCTATTGGCTATTGACTAGAAGGATTCATCAACATTATTATAAAATGTAAAATGTTTAGCTATCATCATCCACTATTAAATTTTCAAACAAAGTCCAGAAGACTTATGTCCAAAAGACAGTTAGTATTTATCCATTTGGTTTTAACATGTTTACTGTTTATCGAAATGTATATTATTAAGGCCAATTCTGAAATTATTATTTTGCGTTTTTTACTCAAATTAATATTTATTTTACAATATATTACATATTATTTCATAATACAGTGGAACGTGGATAATTCGAACTTCTGTAATTCGAAAACTTCTTAATTTCGAAGTTTTGACTAGGTCCCTAGAATTTTATATAAAAACAATGTTAAAATATCCTGGTTAATTCGAATAATTTTTTGGATAATTCGAATTTTTTGCAGCGTAAATCTATAAAGAGAACAAGTCATTGTTTGCGATTTTCCAGGAAACGACAACGTTCAGGCTTCCTGTCCGTAGACTATTTTTAGGTAGATCAACCCCCCACCCGCCACCAACCAATCTCACGGCACGTACACCTGCTGTTGACTGGTCACATGATACCCCTCCCCCTCAATGGTCCACTACTGCTCATAAATCACAAAATTGACATCTCTAGTTGGTCTGAGTCTGTCACTACATGGGGCCGGCGCAGTTCAGTACCGTGTGTATCATTGATGGTGGTTTGTCCTGATATTCGTCATCTTTGTTTCGTCTTGGCATTTGTGACTTCGTCTGCGTTCATGTTAACACGTCGTGTGTATGAACTGGTTCGCTTCGTCAAAGCAAACCTACAAATCTCTGACGTTGCAAGAATAAATAGCAGCAATCAAGGAGGTAGAGAAGGGATTTAAGAAAAAGTTTGAAATAGCTAAAGTTTTGGGATCCCTCCAAACACATAATCGATATTTAACAAAAATTAGAATTTTTAATCAATAATATTTTCATTAACATAAATTTTTTCAATATACAATGTTAAAATATGATGTTTGGATGTTTATTTCAACCACTTGCAAAAACTTTTCTAATTCAAATTTTTGGATAGTTTGAATTTTTTTCTGGTCCCTTGAGGTTCGAATTATTCAAGTTCTACTGTATATCTATATAAATAAAATTAGTGTTTTGTCTGTACATTGCTCAGAACTATTCACTTTTTAGTTATTTTTACTTTTCGTGCGTTAGAGAAGCCGAAACCAGTCTTATCTCAATTTTTGTCTGTTAGTCTGTGACGCTTGAGGAGGCATTTAACGCCGTTTTCTCCGAAAAAACGGGAGAACTGATAACAATGAAACATTTTATACATTCTCTATTTTCCAGAGAAGGTTTTTAAGGGCTAAAAATTGTCCGCCGACCCTTGAAAGGTAAATAACGAGCATTTAAAAACCCACTTTTACGCAATATTACTCCGTTTTGATTCAGTTTTCAATGAATAACCTACTGGTAATAATGAGCTGTCTTTGTAGTTTAAAGATTTAATAGAAAGAAAAACATATAGCTGTAGAATCAATATTAGTTAGTTTATATCGGTCATTGTTTTTAAACCCATTTCATAACCATACTATATTAAAAAGTTATTTTAATGCATAACTAATTATAATAATGGTTCAAATGTCAAGTAATGCTAAATAATAAAGCTGGGTATTGATTTATTTTCTTTGTACTGATTTATATGGGATTTCAGGTTTACATTTTGGTATGATGATCTTTTTCTTTCAGTGAATATTTATATTTCATATAAATATTCACTGATCATCATCAACTGAAAACATGTACACAGGAAATGGTGGAAAAGAGTCGGCTGCACCATGCGCCGATCGGCAACACCCGCATTTTCTCTGAAGGTGTAGTGCATTGGTCAGTGGGTCCTAAAATAAAAAAATTGGCCAACCTAATGTTCAGGACGAAGACCAAATTAAAGACCCAGCATAGTGACTGCCAAACTGGGTCACTTAGCATTGACCTAAAGAGAGAAGGTGTTTTTCACTGTCTTGACATAATTTACTCAAACTAATACAACATACGATATTTACTCACCATCTCTTGGTCAGACATCTCATCCTCTTCCATGGAGATGATGGGAGGCTGAGGACTGAGCCCCGGGTTGGGTGGAATCTCTCCTGGGGGGGGCTAAAACATCAAAATATAAATATAATAGTGTGGTCCTCACACATAATACGAGGGCTATTTTTTACGCAGTCAATTACACAGTTCCCCCACCTCAAGCCCTGCTGGTTCGTAGCCGAGCTATGTTCACGTGAGCATGGCTATGATGCTCCCACCAAATGTCAGTTACGATGTGTAATCCGTTTTCTGCAAGCAGAATGATGCAGTGCTACAAAATCAATCACAGTATGAGCAATATGCATGGTAACAACGTTATGAATAATGGTATTGTTCGAGAATCGTGTCAAAAATTTAAAGAAAGACAAACAGACGTCCATAATGAAGGTGGAAAGTTCCTTCAAGTCTGTTGCAACTGTAGGCCTCGTTGAGCTTGTTGATTAGGCGGTGAGATGCAAACGAAGGTTTAAAATTAGCAAACTATCTGATGAATTTCCAGACGTTTCAAGGTCTGCTTTGTACACAATTGTGACTCAAGACCTAGGCTAGCACACAAGACAAATGCAGAAGAATGATTTCTTCTGGTGTTGTTTTGATTCCTGACAACGCCTGACCACTCAGAGCCAACATGACAAAAGACCTTCTCAAAAATTTTAAATGGGAAGTTTTTGAACATCCACTGAACAGACTGAACCTATTAATAAGCTATTAATCACCTGTTCCAAGAACTGAAGTCATGGTTTGGGGGGCAGCAATTCGTTACTAATGAAGAACTTCAAGACGCTGTCAAAACTTACCTGTCCTCACTGGCGGCAAGAGTGTTTGAGGAAGGCATGGAAAAGCTTGTGTCACAGTATAACAAGTGCCTTAATCGTTTTGACGATTATGTAGAAAAAAAGCTAAGACTTTAGTCTACTTTTGGTAGTAAAATTATTATTTTCTATGGATTATTCTTTCATTTACAACCAATCGGAACTTGGAAAAAAATAGCCCTCGTATTTGGTAGAGTCAGTATGAAGATAAAGTTGGAAGAAACAAATGCCTACTGCTAGAACATGCTGTGAAATGGAATAAATAGTAACTCTGGGGTGAATAGGAACAGAAATTTATATCAAAGTGAAAGTGTCACGTGGAATATTTATTTCATGCCTGAACACTAAATTATATTTATTCCAATTTTGCTCAAGTACATTATTAAAAAAACTATAAAAAACAAAATTATATCGTGGTAACGCTTTTGAAAGAGGATATTATTTGTGATAGATATAGTCTTCAGTCTCCAATCTACAATTATTCTCGATTCATAAGAATTAACAGCAAATGCAGGCACTAGGCCCATCCCCTAGTGTTGTTGACGATACCTGGGAGTACGAATATCAAGTTTTTGTTATACCTGTTTTATTGCTTCCAAGCTCAAAGGTGTTGGTATTCACCCATTTTTTGCATTAGTATTTAATATAGTAGTGCCATTTTTCAGAATTAAATAATGTAAAAGTGAAGGAGAGCTCTCTCAAACTCTCAGGCAACAAAAATGATCTTTGGTCTATTTTAAAGGTACAAAGGATATTTTGAAGGATTAAAAGATAAATTCCGGGGTGTGGTAATTGATACTTTAAAGTTCATGTTTACGTGATAACAACTAACCATTACAAGGTTGACCATCATCCTTCTTCAGTTCCACACAGGCTAGTCAATGTTACCAAGAAAATAGATGATGAAATCATGGTATAGGTTATGAAATGTTATAATAATACATATTGGAACTATGTGGAATTAAGTTAGGTTGATTATTGTAGTATTAAAATACCAAAAACCAACCTAACTTAACTCTGAAGAATGCTGTATATTGGTAATGCATATTATTATCCAGCGCAACAAATGTGTGTATACAGTAATGGAAATAGTAAGTAATTGCATACAAATCACAAAAAATTACTTTCTGGTAATTATTTTCGTCATAGTTTACTTAAGATCGTCATATTACAATTATAGAAAGATTAAGATTAAGAGATCCCTCCTTTACTTTTACCTGAAATAGACTTAAATAGAGATGCAATTTTTAGGATTAACTTATGATTTTATAAATACAGTGCAACTCGGTTATTGCGGCCTCGGCCATAACGTCAACTCGGATATAACGTCATTTATTCTTAGGTCCCGCCAAACTATATGTATTTACATAGGAAAAAACCTCGGATATATCGTCAATAAATTCTCAAACCTCGTATATAACGTCAAGAAAATCGGGCCGAGATGAAGGCAACATATAGCTAAATAGAGAAAGTTCGGTCGGTGGTGAAATGTGAGGGCTGCGGCTATTGTTTAGCTACATTCTATTTTTAGAAACGGCATTTTATTGCTGTCTTACCGCTAACCACCCCAACCCCCTCCCCTACCCTATATCCGCTGTCGCCGGTCATCAATGTCAGTGTCAGTGACTCACGTTGCATCAAAGCACTGTGATGCCGATCGTACGTACCGACAGTTCGTGCAGATATCGTTAGTTCAGTGTATGTCTTTTTCCGTTTTGTTTTTCGTTATTTTAATTTACAAATACAGTATTGAAAAATAATGGCAAGTGTTGAGAGAAAAGTTTTGCTGAAGAAAAGGTGTGAGTTATAAGAGCGTGTGAGGAGGGACGTAAGATAGCAGACGTGTGTTCGGGCTTGTTTTTTAAAATCGAAAAAACAGTTGAATTCACCAAGCCGAACTTCATTGCAATATTTTCAAATTCGATTTTTTATATAGTAGAGTAGTTCAGTCAGTCATAAACATAAACTTACGGTGTATTTCAAATTACCTTCATTAAATGTCTTAATTTCATGTAAAAAATGTGTTTCCCTATTTTTCCTCGGTTTTAAATAAAAATTATGTAACCTCTTTTATAGCGTCACTCTGATATAGCGTCATTAATTGTGTGGTCCCTTCAATGACGTTATAACCAAGTTCTACTGTATAAAAGTTATTTTTCTGAAATCTGATTATAAATCATCTCTTATAGCCTCAAAAGAAATCATCTATGTTGAGTAGAAAAGCTTCAAACACTATTTAGTACTGATCTCTAGAATTCTTGAACAACATAAAGTATTTCTCACCTCTCCTCTGGTTGTGTCGTTCTCATCCATCGAAGGACTGACGTCTTCAATTGCTGGGGTTCCACCCACGGCTGCAGCTCCACCATATGGGGGTGGAGGTGTGCCCGGGGGTGTGATACGGGGTGAGTCCACATCCCATGCAACACCACCTTTAGACTTCTTAGCAAAATGGAGCTCTGACATTGACTCTGAAGCTATCAGTCTTTTGGATGCTGGAAATTAGAAAGTTTTAAAACTAACTATTACTTGCTGTTATAATCACTTTTATAACTAAAAATAAATGCAAATATAACCATTGTTAAAAAACAAAAACCCATTTTATATGAACACGGTAATCAAAAAGATATTTTACAGTTTTATAAAATTTTCACAATTTACAATTTTCATATGTAAGAAAATATGTAGATTCATCAAAATATCTAGGTGAATATGTATTTTAGTATATATTTGTGGTGATTCAAACTGCACTAAAAAATTTATTCTCTTCATATGAAGATACTAACTCAACTACTACTATACTATCTTCATAACTATACTAATACACAACTATACTTATACTATAACTAATAAATATACTACATAATTATACTATTTTTATATGAAGATACTAACTCCTACGAAATATTTTCTTCTCTTATTCATATATGAAGCTGAGGCTCACATATGTGTTTATTTATCACACCACTCCTCTAGCATTTAAAATACATGTAAACAAGAATGTTTCCTGGTTGGGGTGGCATCAACAGCCTCCACGGGTCTGTGCTAGTTATGATCCAGCGGGTGTAGTCGCTAGCGGCCATCCATGGTGGATGGAGGCATACGCTCCTTTCCTGCTGAAGTGGTGCCTATCCAAGGGCGAAAACCATGATGCACTAGGGTTAATGTTTACATGTCTACTGACAAATGTTTACATGTCTACAACAGATTCGTTAAAGAAAATTCAACAGCATTTTTTCATAAATTATCTATTTGATATTAATGGATATTGTGAGCCCAGTCTTACGTCAAAGAGTTAACACTTACGACTGTTGTCATTTTCATCCACCAATATTGAGTTCAATTCTCCATCTAGTCCAGCAGCATTTATCAAAGTATATAGAAATTTCAATATTTATCGTAATTATAAACATATTATACATATATATATATATATATATATATATATATATTATGTAATTCACAACTTAGGGCTGCTAATAATATCGTTATTATGAAATTACACAAATAAATTTGAGCAATTTAAGCATATTATGAAATTAAGTAAACTTTCATAATAACGATATAGCTATGAGTTTATAGATATATTTTTATAGTACATAATAACATTTTGAGAAGCTAAAACTAGTGATGGCTGACCTCCAGTATTGCTATTTCTGTAGTTTTTTTAAAATATGTTTTCCTATAGCCTAATGATTGATTCTTTGTAATAATTCTAACCCTTAGCTAGAAAATAAATGTGACCTTAGCTAACATATTTGTTTGTTCCCCGACTCTGCTATGCTCAACCCAACATTCAACAAATTGACATAGTTTTCGGCCAAATTGGGTCAAGTTTGTCCATCTCTATTGTATATTGTGTATTCTTTATGCTTTATGCTCTTAATTCAATGAGTGATGTTAAATTATAATGTTATCCAAATAAGGAAATTTTATTCAAAGTTAGTAAATCTTCATGTTAATGTTATGCTATATTATTTAAATTGAATTTAAAGTGCAACTTGTCAGATCACAACTTCCTTATCTAACAGTTTTAGTTTGTAGCACAAAAATATACATTTCTTATAAGTACTATGTACTGAAATTTATTTCTGCTTCTTTTTATTAAACTGTGTTTGGTACAATCAAATACTGTGTATCATATGAAGTTTCATGGTCAAGTTTTAATTTTGATTTGAATAAATATCCCACTAAACAATTTATAATTTATATACCGGTATAATTAACAATCGGTAAACTTTTAGTCCAAAGAAGCAAGTTAAAAAGTGACATAAACAAAGAATAACCAGATTAGTTGATGATAAGATAACTTAAATATTTGTTACGCAGATTCAAACTTTCAAGGACTACATGGCATATTGATGGTCGATTATCTGCGATATCGACTCACATAGAAGTTTCCTTACCTTCAGCTACGGACAGATTGTGTGCTGAGAGAGTATCAGGGTTGGATTTGGTCCTATGGTGTGTAGGCATCTGACCTCCAGGGCTCTGGAAAATACAGAGAGATGAGCAAATAATTATTACAACTCAAGACTTCTTGATACAATAAAGGTGACAATAAGTAATATTTAATCCGTACAATTGCCTTAATAATTTGCTTTAAAAAATAAACCAATACAGTGTTTTATTCAATTCTAAAAATAGGTGTTAACCTTGAGAGTTGTTTGATAAACAAATAAGGTTTATCAGACAAAAAGAATTAAACAATCATAATCACCATGTTATTAGATGGAATATCTACAAAATATTTTGTTATATAGCCATGTCTATAAAAAAGTCTGAAGTGTGAATGTTTAAAGTATGTATGTTATGCTAACATACATACTTTAAACTTTCTAGAAAACTTACACTATCTAGACAAATGGTTGGATGATTAAAATAGTTTTTGGTAGTTTAATAAATATTACCACAGCCTCTGGGGTATTTCCACAAAAATGAAACTTTAATAATATCAGAGTAAGAAGAGGAAGAGGAATGTTTATGAAATGTTTTTTCTCTGACACTAAATTTCTCAGCATGGGTACATGGGTGGGGTTTTTGGTGCATTTCTGGGCATTTGTCACTGTTTAGGTGAGTAACATTTATTATAAAAGAATACAGTTGCAGCAAAGCAATTGGTTTGGTCCGACTATACGTAAATACTTAATGAACATTTGTTTTGGAGACTTTACCAAGGAAATGGAGTTTTGCTTCTATGGAAATATGAATAGTAATATTTGACAGTTTACGTAAGTTTGCGGCTCCCTGAAAACCTCTGAAAATCTGAGGGGGAGACATTATTGTGTACTGTGTCGAGATCTCTTTACCAGTGGTTCTGGCTGATTGCAGGGGATGATTTTTCATCAGTTTTTGGAATCCCTAACTATGAGGGAACTATTAGGGTTATTTTTCATTTCCCAACTACTTACGGCCATGTTAGAGCTGACAGTCCCCGATACAGACTCCGAATGTAGCAGGTACTGCCTGGGGGGTAGTGGAGGGGGGGACTGAGGGGATAAGGGAAGTGGGGGGTTTCTTGAGGGAAGTGGAGGGGGGATATCAGGGTCCACATGCCGGGGGGATACTGGCTGCAAGAAGCACAAGCACATTAGTTATTAGTTAAAGCTCCACACTCACACACTAGCGACATCATTGAATGGTTGATGTTTAAGTGAGTACAAATAGGAACTTATAACTGCCATAAATATTTCTAAAAATTTTTTCACTTATAAATGTGGATTCAATTACGAAACACAATTGTTACAGATTAAGTTTTGTCGTACAGTATTACACAATCATCAAATTTTTTAGCAAAAATCCTTTTTTAATATATTCGAAATATATTATTTAAGCTGTTTTTAATAATTTTGATAAAAACATCTTTCCCAGCCTTCAAACACTGAAAAGTCACAACAATATTAATGTTCCCTTCTAAATCTTTTACAGCATGTATTGAAAATTTGAAACTTTTTTACCACTAGTTGAAGAGTATTGAGGGTTAGATTCCAATAAATTAGTTCAAAAATTAATATAAGTTAAAATTTTTTTGGAATATGATTATTAACTCCAATTTGTCATGGCCACAAACTGTAACTGACCAAAAGCAAATGGTTAAATTTGTTTCCTAAATAGTGAGACTTTGTAGGAACTTTGGGACTAGTTTGAACTGAAACTTTAATTCACACAAAATGTTCAATGATTTTCCGAGAAATCTTATTCCCAAGAGGAATAAAAATTCACACCCCTTAGTACTAACTAATCAATTTATTTATATTATTTTATTAGTTTATTAAATCCAAAAGCAATTAACAAATTTTACACTGAATTCACTCCCACCAATCATTAGTTGTTAAATTTTGAAAGTAATATAATATTACTCAAACAGTAACTGTAAGTAAAATATTTTTTTTAAAGGGCTAAAAAAAGGTCAGTTCTCAATGAGGAAAAAAATTTGTTAATTGAGATTAAATAGAGACAACCAAATCATCAACCATTCAAAATAAGAACATCACCAAAAGGGAAATTTCTAGAAAACACAGCTAATACTAAAACTACTGAATAAAATAGCTAAGAAGCTTGAACAAACGGAAGATCTAATATGTTTTTTCTACTTAAAACAATAATGATTAAGATATTAGAAAAATTACAGTTAAATAACAAAAAAATCTAAAAATCTAAAACACTGTTAACACAATATGAACAATAGTGTAAACAAAAGTAGGTGCCAATCATACAGAGTATTTTAGGTTACTGTCAAGGACAATAGGATATAATAGCAGTCATTTATGATAAAACCCCAAATAAAACACTAGATCAGCATTAAAATGACAGATTATGGTGAACATTTAACAGCGGTGTTATTTAATTGAGATAATAATGGTGAACAAACAATATAAACATTTAACAGTGGTGTTATCTAATTGCAATGATTTGACAACTGGTTACATCATCGGATGAGTTACGACTCCTCTATCTAACAGCCATCAAATAAATTAAACCTCATGAAATGGAGAATCCAAATGATCAGAGAAAAACAATCTGTATTGTTCATTAAGGACTGCAGAAGTGTAATAGATTTAAATTTGGAGGTCAGTTAACTTTAATGGCAGAGCATTCAAAATGTATCAACACTGTAAGAAAAATTCAAAACAGACTCTATATATTTTGTTTATTGATTCTTTCAATTATGTTTCTTAAACCACTTTACTTATGACAAATATGTATGAAATATAACTAGTATGCAATATATAATTTTAATCAATTTTTTTAAGTGTGCTTTAATGTATAGATTTAATAAATTTTAAATTGTAGCGTGTCTTAGAAAAATTGGAGTTAATGTAAAAATATTTTTATTTAAATCCACCCAATAAAATATAATTACTGTACATACTTTTGTTTAACACAAAAGCCTTATTATTTTTACAAAATAAACACATTTATCTGCTAGTAATATGATTTTAAAAATCTTAATAACTAAAGCCTCGATTTCCATTAAAAAGAAAACTCTTTTTACTCCAGAATTCTAAATTGATGTATTCAATTATTCAGATAATTTAAGAAAGCAACAAAATTTAACTCTTCTGATCAAATATAGCCAAAGTAGCTGGCAAATTTAAAATATAAATAAAAAATATAAAAAATATTTCAATTGTATTTGGTAAACAACTTCCAATGGAAGATTCAACTGTTATGACATACACTATGACATCATCTGAATTGACCCAGCCCATTTATTGATACTTTTCTCAGAATAACTCAGCATTCGCTTAGCTGCACACTTTAGTCTTAGATATGTCTCTTTAGTTGTATTTGTGCTAGTGGTACCATTATAATGACACCTATGACTTACATGTTTTACATCATTAATAGTTTGGATTGATCAGGAAATAATATTTATTTCACTCTTTCTTTAGACCTCCAAATAATTTAACTCTAGCTCCAGCACTCCACGTACTTAAAGGAAAACAATTATGATACTGATACAACTTTTCTGCTTAGACATTTATACACCGACCAACCTTTTGGTGGGTATTGAGTGATTAGTGTAATGTATTTGATGATATGTAGCTCTGTTACTCAGCTTTATGAATCAGCTGATTCACAAAGAGACCAGCTGGTCTCTCCTGATTCATTAGTCAAGATAATTAATTAATTGATGAATTCATCCTAAGCTATTAATTGTAACTTAAAATGAAGTTAGGTGGCATTACAGTTATTAAAGCAATGATAATTTCATTAAGCATGAAGGTCTGCTGCAAGAGGGGTTTATATATATTTCATTGTTTAAAAATGTATTTTTTAGTTTAGTAAAAATTGTAATAAAAGTGTTAATATACATAAGCTATAAGATTATTATAGGTCCAATTTTATAGATCCCTTCTCATGACAGCAAAACAACTTAATTATATAAACTGATATAAATTACTTGTTTAAAGCTGACCTACTGAACTTTATTCAAATTTTGAAGATGGATTAACCTACAAACTGAGTACAAGTTGCTTATAACCATAATATGTTTAGATTTCACAAAATCTAACCTTTAATGCAGCAAACCTTCATGACTGGGGACAGAGAAATTGTCCAACTAGATCCTCTGTAAGTAGGAAACTTATGGTAAAGCTTGGTTTGTATTATCATAAATAATGATCAATAGAAATCTGCTAAATCTTCTTCAAAAGTACATTCTTATTGGAAAGTCCTATTTTCCTATAAGACAAAAATGTAGGCTAATACAAGTTATTCTTAATTTGTGTTAATGAAATACATTTATCTGGGCTTTAACCGAGTTTTGAATAGTGAGGAATTTTGACGATACAATATCTAACATGTATATTGCACTGTAGTGACTCCCAGATCCGAAACCTACATGACACTTAATAGCTCAATAGCTATACATTGGTGATTTTTAGAATTATCACTTCAGACAATACAATGTAGTCTAAGAAAATTCTTATCTTTTAATATTTCTTTATGTCTTATTTGACTGTTTACGCCTGTGGTTATTGATTACATTTTCTTTAACCCTATAGTGTTAATGTTTTTAGCAAATATCTTATAGAAATAGACCTACATTACTTTTGTTCTCATGGTAAAACCTAGGTCTAAGACTTTTTTGTATTGGGATCCCCATAAGCCAAAAACACTATTCGTTCAAAACTGTGTATAATATACACATGTACCGTAATATATATTATACATGTGTATAATATATATATATTATGTAATGTTCCAGGCAAATCGGTGTATATTATACACCGATGTATGTATTATACATGTGTATAATATATATATTATGTAATGTTCCAAGCAAATCGGTCAATCCACGGGAGGGGAGGAGGGTTTTTTACCCCAAAACATGGGGTTTTATATTTAATTATAAAACAAATTATTTTCCTATTACTATTGAAATCAGCTGAAAAAACCAACAATTTAGTCTTTTGGACCTTTGCTCTATGTCTATTTTTACTGTTTCCCTATGTTCTATGTCTATGTTTACTGAGATACCGAAACCGGTAAACACAGGGTGTTGTCTTCTGGAGCTCCAATTGGAGAGGGAACATCTCTCATATGCTTATGGAAAGAAAAAAATTAAAATCTCTTTTTTGTGTTTTTTTTCAACTCTCGTCATATTTAATGTTTTGATTGGGAATGGTTCAAACACTGGTCTTGTTACTACATAAATAAGACATGTTGATAGGAAGCATTGTTAATTATTAGCCCGATGAAGAAAATGGCAACTTTCTACCATTAACCATTAAAATGGTCTAGATTCGACCATTGTGGTAAATTATTTCCAGTGACCTTCAGTTTTAATGAATAGGAAATTTGAAGCATTTGGCTGAGCACTGCTGTAAAACCATTCAGCCACCAAGCCAGTTATTATTATAACAGTGTGATAAAACTTGTTATAAAGCTTCATATAGTTAAGGTTTGATAATATATGCTGAAAATATATTTATTTGTTCCTTGTGACACCTAACCTACATAACATCCCCCGTGTTATTCTTATGTGGGCCTAGAACTAGCTGATCCGGCAAACTTCGTAACGCCTAACAGTAAATTCATGTAAACTTTAAGGTTGGCGATGTTCTGAAGTCAAATAGCATTACGGCTTCGTTGTGAAAGATAAGATATGCTGGGTTGTGGCATAGTGAAGAAACAATAAGACATATTAATAACATTCCCACAAAACAAATAAATCTGAGTGGATTCACAATTTTCTAATATACCAAACCTAACTGTGATACAGCTTTTACAAGAAAGATATACATTATTATATACATTAATATGTATAAACTCTGTAATTATTTTTTATTTAGCCAATATATTACACGTAACGTTTAATCAGATAGAAAATAAAAAATATAGATACATAATCCCAAAAACCGTAAACAATTAACGTGGTGAACAAAGCTGTTCATTTTGTACAGCACATATTTACTTCTTAGTTTTAAGTTAATGAATGAGTCAGATGGCTTTGGATAGAAAAGTATATTGCTAATGGAAAGTAGACCAACAGCTGTAGCTTAAGAAATCAAATGTTTTGATTGTAGAAAATTTGTAAACAAACTTAGTCCCCATAAGGTTAACATTAGAAATTTAGAAAATCATGAAATGGAAACTTTTGGAGTTTTCGAAAAGGTTTTTTCACTAAAACCTTCCCGGACACATAAAGAGCAACTTCTTAAAATTTCATGGCAATCGGATCAGTAGTTTGACAACGTATAAAGGACATACATACATTTTTATATATAGAGAATATAAAACATTGGTCTAATTTCTTTATGTGGTTTAACCTGTGCTTAAGAATAGTTTGTATCATGAGAAGTAATTCCTAAATCACAGGAAATTATCATAGTATGGAGGTTTCCAGCAATGTATATTTAACAGGGGTATTATTACTTTTTTTAAATTGATTATTTATTTGAAGGTTTGGTTGAAGAGTTATTGTAGCCACAGCAAATGCTTGTTGCAGCAGAGACTATCTAGGAATAGACTCAATGGCTCAAAAGCCACTCAGCATGTTGTTTGGAGTTAAGTTATTCTAGTGAGTGAAGATTCAAAGTTTGACTGAGCTATTGTTTTCACCAAAATAGTAAAATTATAAATTAAAAATACTTGTTAGGACGGTTAGATACGGAAAATACTTTTCAAAAACAGAAATCAGTTTGAAGAATTTACCAAACTTTTAGTTGGTTGTTTTTAAATTCTTCCAGTTTGTTGGTGCTATCTATCGAAAAACTGAATATATGAAATCAGATTTTTATGATGGTTATTGGCCTTTCTTGTAATTTAAATACAGTAATATTTTGCTTACCAAAACGTATTGATTATTATTTACGTAATCTTAATATTATCTAGGGATAATATTAAGATTCAGGCACTTTATTATAAAAACTAGTAATGTAAACAGAAAAAATTTCATTTAAATTAATTTCATCCTATGGAAAGAAAATTGAACTATAGTGCAAATTTTGAAAAACTCACAATTTTGTAAATTGAATTGTAAATAGATCCATAAGAAAAGGTGTATTATATATATAATAATATTATTTAATTTAAAAAATGTCTATTTATTAAATTAATACTGAGAACTTTGTTCAGTAATTAGATAATAATCTGAACTAGCCTATCAACTTGTCAATGCGGTCGGTTGGGTAATGCCTGTCACAAACACAAACCTGAAGAGAGCTGCGACGATTAGTTTTTAAATCCATTAGGACTAGGACGCACTCTATCGGCGGACGACGCAAATACGTAACGACGGTTAAGAGCGCTGACGGCGCCGACAAAAGGCGAACTAATTAGGAAATGTAAACAAGAGTGTAATAGACGATCGGTCAACAAAGCGATGGACTCCGGAGCATGCGCGCAGCACACAGCCACAGCCACAGCCAACCTTATCACGATCAGGTAGGCCTACGCCCCGTGCTATCATAACGCTCCGTTCTAACAGTCATTTTGCAAATGGAACCAAGTGACGCCTTCTTATAATAGAACTATTATGTTCCGTGTCTACTGTACTCTAAAATATAGTAAACTTGCAAATCGAACCCCACGAAATGTCTCCAGGTTGACAAGTCATACAGTGATAGGAGAGGAGAGGGACTCAATTACGGAGTAGCGCTGTCACGTTGCTAAAGTAATGAGAATTTCAAAAATTATCAGAAAAATAGATATTTGAATCAGCACATTGAACAATCAACTCGGTTTACTTTTAAAATCCTGCTTTTAAATCAGGAACCACTATACATAAAACTAAATATATTTCAATATGTTAGGGAAATTAATAGTGAAGGTTGAACCATTGCAACTTAGGACACCATTTTTTTACTGTAGTCGGTGACGTAAGTTGATTGCGTCTGTCGTTATTATATTTAGCACACGATTCAAGTCAGTTCTTGGCGCTAAGGCTAAATGAGATAACAACTTCACAGGAGGCTGAACGGATAAAAATAAACTGACGCGTTAAGAAGCTGAAGTCACTTTTCCCGGAGATAAACGGAGTAAACAAACCGGCAACTGAACTGAGCCCGCAGTGTGTATGAGCTAAAAGTTATGTATCTGCATAACTTGTCATCTCAAAAGAGACGCTCAGTCCGCTACTTTCTCATATAAATTCGTTCATTAGATTGATCAGACAAAGAGAATAAGCATCCGAGTTTTCCGGAAGTTTAATTAAAATAATACGGTTTGTCCTTTGCACGAGTTTTTACTGTTGGGCTAGTTTTGAAAATGAATACTTAAAGCCATATAACAATAATAACTGGGTTGTATGTCATATATGTGAGCGTATTCATATGTCAATATAGAACCTGTGTGTAGACCCCGTTGGTCCGATTTAGATTAAATTTAGTATGTATGTATATATTCACCGTATCCCCAGAAGTTTTTCACTTTTTTTAATTTTTAATTTTTAAGGGTAGTTCACCCCTAAAAACCTTTGAAAACGTGAAAAATCCAAATTTCTCAAAAACTGCTAAAACGATTTTGAATAAAATTTGATAGTTTATAATGCACAGAGTACTAAATAATTTGACACCACCCGCATGTCTGTAAAATTGACGGTTCAAGAGTTATGGACTTTTAAATGTAAAAAAAATTATACATTTTGAAGAACATGATAGTTTTATTACAGATAGTATTTTTTAAAGTTTACTAAAGGGAGAAAGTATGTGTCAGCCTACTGATACAGTTTTTAGTTAAATTATAAATTTTAATAAAAATAAATTTTAACGACTATTGTTTTTGCCTCTGAGATCCTAAAGACGAAAAATAACATGGTAACATATGGGAAATTCGCAAACAAAAATTTCAACAATGACAGGAAATTTTAAGAAAATGTTATTTTAAAGGCAAATCTATAAGGCACAAGCAGGGATTCTGTTTTAATGTTAAATAACTTTTCACCGCTTAATAACAGATTTCTCAAGTATTTTTTATTTTAAGGTTATACATTGCTTTATCAACACTAGGTACGATTGACACGATATTAAGATGATTAATTTGACATAACCTAGATAATATTAATATCGGAATTGATTCACATCACAGCTCTCCGTGTGCATCAACACTAGGATGCCACACGATTGACGGCCGCTACGATGTTCGACGGATCGATTCACATCACAGCTCTCTGTGTACATCCACACTAGGACAAGACACGGTTGACGGCAGCTACGATATCGGACCGATTGATTCACATCACAGTTTTGTACTACACTAGGACACGAAAGTTGACGGCAGCTACGATAACGGAATCGATTCACATCACAGTTTGTTATCCACACTTATACGACACTTGACGGCAGCTACGATAACGAAATCGATTCACATCACAGCTCTCCGTGTACATCCACACTAGGACACGACACGGTTGACGGCAGCTACGATAACGGACCAATCGATTCACATCACAGCTCGCCGTGTACATCCACACTAGGACACGACACGGTTGACGGCAGCTACGATAACGGACCAATCGATTCACATCACAGCTCTCTGTGTACATCCACACTAGGACACGACACGGTTGACGGCAGCTACGATAACGGACCAATCGATTCACATCACAGCTCTCCGTGTGCATCAACACTAGGATGCCACACGATTGACGGCCGCTACGATATTCGACGGATCGATTCACATCACAGCTCTCTGTGTACATCCACACTAGGACAAGACACGGTTGACGGCAGCTACGATATCGGACCGATTGATTCACATCACAGCTCTCCGTGTGCATCAACACTAGGATGCCACACGATTGACGGCCGCTACGATATTCGACGGATCGATTCACATCACAGCTCTCTGTGTACATCCACACTAGGACAAGACACGGTTGACGGCAGCTACGATATCGGACCGATTGATTCACATCACAGCTCTCCGTGTACATCCACACTAGGACACGACACGGTTGACGGCAGCTACGATAACGGACCAATCGATTCACATCACAGCTCGCCGTGTACATCCACACTAGGACACGACACGGTTGACGGCAGCTACGATAACGGACCAATCGATTCACATCACAGCTCGCCGTGTACATCCACACTAGGACACGACACGGTTGACGGCAGCTACGATAACGGACCGATCGATTCACATAACAGCTCGCCATGTGGATCCACATTTGGATACGACACGGTTGACGGCAGCTACGATAACGGACCGATCGATTCACATAACAGCTCGCCATGTGGATCCACATTTGGATACGAGACGGTTGACGGCCGCTACGAGAGACCGATCGATTTACACCCCAAATCGATTTGTTTATCAACATTAGGACGCGACATGGTTGACGGTCGCTACGATATCGGACCGATCGATTCACATAATAAATCTCCGTGTGCATCAACACTCGGACGCGACACGGTTGACGGCAACTACGATATCGGACAGATCGATTCACATCACAGTTCGCCGTGTGCATCAACACTATGACGTGGCACGGTTGCAAATTAATCAAACAGCTATTTTTTCATAACAACAATGCAAAGCAATGAACAAATGCAATGCAATTGTTCATATTACTAATAATTATATTTAAAGTTCACTTTTTACTTTCTCCCCTTATACATAGTATATGGAGAAAGTATTGTTTTCGTCAAAATTTTCGAATTTGAGTTGAGGGTGGATATATCCGTTTTTGGGTCCCCTGAATCCAAAAAAGTGGGTTTTGGCGTGATGTCTGTCCGTCCGTGTGTCTGTCTGTGTGTGTGTCTGGATGTGTACAGTGCCACAGCCTACCCCGTTTGTCCGATTTAGATTAAATTTGGCATGTATATATATAGTCACCGTATCTCCAGGCGTTTTTTTCATTTTTTGAATTTTTGATTTTTAAGGGTAGTTCACCCCTAAAAACCCTTAAAAAACGTGAAAAATCCAATTTTCTCAAAAACGGCTCTAACGATTTTGATTAAAATTTGATAGTTTATAGTGCACAGAGCACTAAATAATTTGACACCACCCGCATGTCTGTAAAAATGACGGTTCAAAAGTTATGGGCTTTTAAATGTCAAAAAATCAAATTTTTAAATTTTTAGCGAAAACAATAAAAGTAAAGTATAACTTGACTGGTACCATTGAAACCAGCTTAAAAAACTAAACAAATTAGTATTTTTAATTATTTGTCTACGACTAACGGTTCCAGAGAAAAGTTAAATTTACTGTCCACGATAAACGCAGTACATTGTCTGAAAGCGCCCAATGTTATTCTTATGGAAAATATAAAAAAATCAATTTCTTCCTTACTTTCCACCCGTTTTCCATGAAACTTGGTATGAAGTGTAAGGTCAAATCACTGAACAAAACCAGCTCAAAAAAGCTTGGTATTACCGGGGGGGGGGGGGGTTCCTCCATACAATTTGAACAATAAATTATTAAATGATATTTAGAATTACTTTGTAAAACATGATAGTTTTATTACAGATTGTCTTTTTTTAAATTTACTTAAGGGAGAAAGTATGTGTCAGTCCACTGGTACCGTTTATTTACTTTTTTACTGTACTTTTTTACTAGTAAGTTTTGCGTGAACGGAATGGTTTTCTATCATTTGAGCTGGGTGTGTTTTTCTATAGTTATCTGAAAACATTTGACGCAATAGAAAACACTACTCATTCTTTATCATTTCCCTACAAAATTAGAAACTTAGCACATATCTTCAGCGCGAATATATGGTCAAAATGAGAAGGTAAGCGAACATGTGAGGAAAGCTACTGACAACCGATCCAATTAAAATTCATATTACCCACTACGGAGAATAAAGCCGCTTAGGCCAACTACTAAACTCGGTCTGAATAACTAACCATCTAGGTTCCAGTCATTCACATAAAAATTATGCGATTGAAAGATTATTATCTTAACCATCAGGATAGTTTTGTCCTTAATAATTTTTCGGTTCCTAACAAATGACGCATATATGAGATCACATTTATAAAAACTCTCATATCACAGCATGAGTAGACAGATGTCATGTAGGTTGTATTTGTTACAATGTGACAAGGGAAAACGAGCGATCATCTGACATGAGTCAGCTCTGGAGGTGGCGCGGTGTGGCTCAGCAAACACCTGATATCAAAATCAGCTGTTGAATCATGTTTATATAAATGTATTAGTGTGGTCAAATACTTTGATTGGACTGAATAATCAATTATTCCTTGAAAAATAAAGTTAATTACTACTTTGTTTTACAACAGTTTAAAGGGGGTTTCAAGTTTGTTAATAGGAAAAATAGGCATAATGTTAAATAGTTCACAATTTCAATGCAATTGGCAAACTTCAAAACTTATTACTTAATAGTTGTTACTATTTTAAAATTTTTGTTTTTGGTAACGTAATCTATAATATTATAAAGAAGAGGTGGTTTCTGTATGTTTGTTTGTGGGTTTGTTGTGGAAAGTAAACGCAAAAAATACTGAACCAAACAATTTGAAATTTTACACAAAGGTAGATCTTAAACTCATGCAACACATAGGCATACTCATTTCCTTAAGATCCTCTCGGGCTACGCCCTGTGAACGTCTTAAGTTTCAATGTTTACATTTTTAGAGAATGAAAACATAAAATTACTCGAATGTCAACAGCTGTGAACTGTTTTTATGTTTACTTTGAAATGTTTACTGTTTCTAATGACAACATCCGTTTGCACTATATTTTGACAGTTCGGGAAGAAGAAGAAATAAAGTTGATTTTTCAGATAAACTGCTGGATCGAAATTAGTGAATTATTTGAAATAGTGGAATGGCAGATTTTAAGTTTTTTCCGACGACTGTCTCTATTACATTAATCCTTATCCTCTCCCAATATTTGACAGATGTTACTTTGAAATGTTGTAGACACTCGTGTTTTGTCATTTTGTAAAAAATGAAGAATTAATTAACAATAACTTAAATGTATCAGTAGAGCCTACACCTTTCAGCCTTTTTAACCCGTGTGAAGAACGGGTACTTTGGCTAGTATTTATTTATCGGTTAGTGGTACAGTATATATATCAGGTATAAAGGATGCCATTCTGGAGTAAGTCAGTGACAAAAGCCAATAACGCTAATATTAGTGACAAATTATGACAATGGCTAACACTTTAGTATACAGGCATAATTATACAAAGAGCAGATAAATATCAAACGTTTAATTTTGTTGAAACTGACGAAAAGGAAACATGTTAATTATACTTCTCAATTAAAAAAGGTTGATTTTTGGACATGGATATGTTTTAGGTCTAGGTGTGTTGGCAATTTGCCAGACCAAAATTTGAAAGTGATGTCATAATGCTATAATGACAGCTGCTTAGAGGGAATGAAAACATGTTCTTTACATATTCATGGTCTTATCTATTTCCCACAGGAAAGTAAATATAACCTTATTTGCACATAATTCTTAATAAAACGTAGGACTAATCATTTAATAAATTCTTTGCCAATGTAGGGAATGTTTCCTCTGGGGACCCTGTTGCATTGAGCCACTGTATTAAAACGCCTGGCTCTTGTTCATCTTTATATTTATATCCAGTCACCAATGAAGAAGTTATTAGTGTTATTAAGTCGCTTAAAATGAGCAATTCAGCTGGTGAAGATGGCGTGAAGATGGCTGGTGTGGTTGTTTTGCCACTTTCTCACATTTCAAATATTTAATTTCAGGAAGGATTATTTCCATCTTCACTAAAATCAGCAATTATAAAACCCTTAAGAAAAAAGGAAACCCAATTCTTCAGGATAACTATAGACCTTTGACCTCTAATTTCTCCAAAGTTCTAGAAAAACTTTTATTGAATAGACTTCTCCAGTTTCTAGCATCAAATAATTTACTCTTTGATAGGCAGTTTGGCTTCAGGAAAAACTATTCTACTGTGGATGCAATGTACAGTTTTGTTTCCAATGTGTCCAAGGCATTAGATCGTCAGGAAAAAGTTTTTGGATTGTTTTTCGATCTTAGCAAAGCTTTTGACACGGTAAACCACAGCCTGCTAGTCAAGAAGCTCAGCCATTATGGTATTAGAGGGACAGCTCTGGATTGGGAGTGTTCTTTTCTCATTGGAAGAACTCAGTCTGTCGAGATTTCACATATGGATGAAAATGGCTGTCTCCTTAAGTACAAATCTAATGAAGTTGTTTTGAATTCTGGTGTACCACAAGGATCAGTCATTGGCCCGATTTTATTCTTGTTGTTTGTAAATAATATTGCTTGTAGTGTCCCTGGTATTGACCTCTGTCTATTTGCGGATGACACTTCTTTTAGTTTGTCTAACAAATGCATAAAGTCTCTTGAAGTGAATTCCTTCATCAAAAGTAGACAGCTTATGCAGTGGTTTCATGAAAATAACCTCACTGTGAACGCAACAAAAACCCAGTTTATTAATTTCAAATTGAAAAATCCTGGTAGAACGTTTACTGAATTCAGCCTAATGATTGGCATAGATGTTATTGAGTCTAGTCAGCATACAAACTTTTTGGGCCTCGTTATTGATTCCGGACTTAATTTTTCTTTTCACATAGATCAAGTTTGCAAAAAATTGAGTAGTGCCATGATTCTCCTACGTCGACTTGCTTTTTTTGCGAATAGAGAGGTTTTGCTTCCCGTTTATTACGGAAGTTTTCTTCCTCACATGACATATGGCCTGGGTATTTGGGGTGCTGAAACAGCAAATCAAAAGAGGGTTTTTAGTTTTCAAAAAAAAGCAATAAGATTGATATTTGGCATAAAACGTTCTGGCTCATGTAGGGGGGATTTTTTCAAAGAATAATATTCTGACATTTTCAAGCTTATACATCTTGGAATGTTTAACATTCCTGATTAAAAATAAACTTATTCAATGTCCAGAGCACCAATCAATACAGCCTTCGTAACACATCACATCTATCCATTCCGAAACATAAAACTGCTCTATTTGAAAACCAAACGTACTACTCCTCAATTAAAATGTTTAATAGTCTTCCACCAAACCTGAGAACAGAAGCTGATGTTGGTGCATTCAGAAGATATTTGAAACTGCTTCTGATTAAAAAAGAATATTATAGGGTTCAGGATTTTTTGAAGTGTTAAGTTTATCTTTTTTTATAAACGTTTTATTTATATGTAGTTTTTTAAGTGTTATTCATATACTCCTAAGAAGTAATATATTGACGAATTGTCCATGCTTTTGTTTAAAAGTTTCATGACAGTAAAAGATTTTGATTTGATTTGATTTGACTAAGAAAAACATAAGACAACTGAACAAAAACACTCTTCAGCTTAATGACGGCGATGAACATTTGTTTGGTTCGGAATTGAAAAACACTATAATACCCAACGAAATTCTATTATTATTAGAACAAATGGCACACATCTAGTGCACACCTAAAAATAATAGCGTGCCATTTGGGAAAGATTCCAGGGATTCAAATATCGTACAGTGTTTTTCTATCTGTTTTTTTAACCCATAACCAAATCTTACAGTTAAACTGATTTCCTGATAGTTGTTTCTACTTTATCGCAATATTTAACCACAAGACACCTTTGAAAATGTACACAAATGACATGATGAAGCCACACCCGTTAAAATAACAGCCTTGAGGCGACCCTGATGTGAATGCCTTTGCTAAACAAGTAACTAAGTCAATTTGTTGATGGATTCTAATCATCTAAATGTTCCTCCTACAATAAAATGCCCTTATGAGACATCCCTTATACATGGTCTACAGTACTTAGGTGTTACTGAACTCGTTAAAGAAATCAAGATTCGATTACCCACACAACACACAATTTTTACTTAAAGAAAATCTACCTAGTTAAGTCAAAACTGTGTATATTAAATTAAAATTTACGGTTCTATATAGAAAGAGAAAAAACGTGAATAAACTATGTTCAACAAGTGGAATCGCTAAAAAATAACATTTGGATTTGTAATTTTGTGGCAATATCATTTGACTGATGCACAATAAATACAATGGTAAATACCAATATAAATTGGTAAATATTGGAAACAGTAAACTTATGCCAACTTATGCCTTCGTCGGAATTCCCAAAACTGTATTCTAACATAATAGGATTCTAAAACTAAACGCATGAAACATGCTAAAATGCAATACATTTTTCTACAATCGTCAGCGGAAATTGAAAAAAACCAATGGAACAAGACACTTTAGTGTAATATGGCAAGACATTGTTGTTTGGAACATTGTAGTTTTTATCCAATACTATAATACGAGCAAGGTTTGTGTAAGAGGTTTGTGTAATATAAATATATATATATATATATCTCCAATACTATAATATGAGCAAGGTTTGTATATATATTTGCACATGGATCTTGAAAACGACACTAAGGAATTTCTTTAAATTTTGGAAATAACTAATTTCCGAGTAGAAAATAAGTTCTAGATAGGTCTAATGTCCAGGAAAATTCGTGTTTTCTTGTAATATTAAGTTTAAAATCTAAAAATTTAACATTACGCTTATGAAGAGTAAAATGTAAACAATACAAACAAAAACAGCTGTTTATAAACGTTTGACAGTTGTTGATTGAAGATCATGCCAAACAACATGTGAATAGAGGTTTTGCATTAATATTTATTTTATGTATGTAATAAATGAAAAATTATCAAATTACTAAACAATTTGTAAAAACTAAAGGGTAAAATAACTGTGCGAAATAAAAGCAGAGAAATTATTTCCAAAATCTTTTGTGTTTTGAAAGAAAACGTATTCATTCTATTGCTTGAAGCCACTGTAACAAACCAATTAACTGGTGTAAATTAAATTTATCTTTTGCTTTTCAATCCTCATTCCTTTTCTAGCAAAATCAGTTGATCACAGGATAATAATAACAAACTGTATTGACATTTAAATTCAGTATAAGATTAGCTAAAACAATTGAGGTTGGCCAAAAACTCTTAAACGATGACAAAAACTTGGCCGACGCCGTAGCTCAGTTAGTAGCGTGCATGTCTCACGTACGATCGATCCCCATCCGAGGGCTATATTTTTGTTCAGTATTTATGCCATATTAATTAAGGGGTATGAAAACGGTTGTATTTAAACCACATAAATGTTTTCATTGAGCAGTACATTTTTTTTTTAATTTTGCTAATTAACTTGTAAAAACATGTCTTATTCTATCCGTGCAAAGCTCGGTCACCAGGTACTTTCCTACTTATGCACACAAGTCTAAAACTATTTCCTCTTTGAACAAAGCCTGTAAATACATTTGATTTCTATAACCCAGCGCTTTCCCCAAAACCTTGCTAAATGGTTTACCTAAAACTTTCTGCAGACGGCGTTGGTCCGATTTTCGATTAATTCGTTGTTTTGAAAGACAGAGGAAACAAAGAAGCTGCAAAATCACTGTGGTGAGGCCATACATTTGGCCTGATTTCAAAATTATTCCAATTCCTTGAGAGGATACTACGCTGAAACGGAGGGGTCCAAATGAAGTTTCAAGCTATATATTTTACAGTAAACAAATCTAACGTCAGTCAGTTCTTCCGAACCTTCTTTCCTCCAACTGTTTCGAACTACTTCATCTTGTAAAATGATCTCACTAAGGTAATATTTACAATCAGATAAGAACAACACAACAGTATTGATACTACACAGAACATATATAAAAATCATGCCCACTCAAAAAACATAAAACTTTTACTATATAAATTCTAGATAGATAGTTTTTCAGACATAATAAAATTTACTGAGTTTTAATGTTCCTTCTTTGGCTCGAAGATGTCAAATAGTCTCAACAAGAGCATTTCTTAATACTGTATTCCTCACGACTTCTAAAATAATAATGATAATAATTGTGAAGCAAGGGTGAAAGCACGCCACCTATCCACTCACCTCCTGCTCGTAGTGTGACGACAGGTTGAGCAGTTGCTGCTGCAGTGTTTGCACTCTCCGCTCGGCACCAACTAGCTGCTCCTGCTTCTTGATATCATTGCTCTTGGCCAACTCGCTCCTCAGACACTCCACGAACCGCTGTTCCTTCTCTAACATCAGCTGTAGAGTGTATACCCGCTCGTACTCTACTTGCCGCTTCTTCTCACCCTGTAACATGTAACTCTAGTTACAACTCATGACACCAGCTGCTCCTGCTTTTTGATGACGATGCTTTTGGCTAACTAGCTCCTCAGATACTCCAAAAATCGCTGTTCATTCTCCAACATTAGCTGAAGAAAGTGCACTTGATCGTAATCCTCTTTCCACTTTTTCTCGTTTGGATTGAGATTAGTTTACAGCAGTAGGTTCGTATTAACGGCTGAAAATAAGCAATTTTCAGCCGCTCATGATGGACGTTTTTAGGGGTTTTTCGATATGGTTTAACTCTAAAGCTTAACTCTAAAGAGTGTCCTCAGTATTCATGTATATGTTTTATAACAGAAACTACATTCCTAATATTTCGCTTACTTCTTTAGCACATGAAAGTGTATTGTGCATGATTTTATTCCACCGAAAATAACAAAATATTTTGTTACCTCTAAAATCGTTTATTACGACAATAAGACGTGAACTTGTTGTCTTTATGTGCGAGACAATTTTCAAAAATTTTATTCAACGATTCAATCCTACATTGAAATGTAAACAACAATAACAATATTTTTATTGGTGTATAACAACTACTGTTGTATTATCAATGTTACGTGAACAAGAATTTAAAAATTGCAAAAGATAATATAAAATTAAATGATAATAAAATACAATATCAAGAAAACATATTTTAATTACTATAGACCAAAATGTCCACTGCTACCTCTAATTGATATGGTCCATATATTCCGATATATTGTAATATGCTTGATTTTGTAGAATGTATTTTAGCCTTTTTTTAAATTGATTTCCATTGTTCAATTTTACATAATTTGGTAGTCTATTCATTAACGTTACACGTGCACTTTCTGGAAGTTTAAAAAAGATTTAATCTGTGCTGATGAGGGTGAAATTCTTACAATTTATTGTATTATAATTATTTATATCATTCCTGTTCAATTGTTCTGACTCAAATTTTGCATATAATATGGTTACATATATGAACAGACAAGGCAGGGTTAAAATTCCAGAATCCCTGAAGGTAGGTTTACACGAATTTCTGAGCGGTACATTGCCAATAACTCTAATAGCTTTTTTGGAGAATAAATAGTCTACTAAACTTTTTTTGTGCACAGCATCCCCATTAACAAATGCTATATGATAAAAATGGATGTGTTAATCTATAATATTATAAAGAAGAGGTGGTTTCTGTATGTTTGTGGGTTTGTGTGTTTTTGGGTTTGTTGTGGCAAGAGAACGCAAAAAATACTGAACCAAACAGTTTGAAATTTTACACAAAGACAGATCTTAAACACATGCAACACATAGGCATACTCATTTCCTTAAAATCCTCTCGGGCTACGCCCTGTGAACGTCCTAAGTTTCAATGTTTACATTTTTAGAAAATGAAAACATAAAATTACTTGAATGTCAACAGCTGTGAACACTAAAATTTGACAGTTCGAGAAGCAGAAGACGTGGTTGCTGTAAATACCCTGGGATTCAATGTTTACAGTTTTTAATGTCAACATCCGTTTACTTTACATTTTGACAGTTCAAGAAGAAAAAGAAATAAAGTTAATTTTTACACATAAACTGCTGGATCGAAATTAGTGAATTATTAGTTCGAAATAATGGAATGGTAGATTTTTAATTTTCTCCCGATGCCTGTCTCTATTACGTTAATGCTTATCCTCTCCCAATATTTGACATATGTTATTTTGTCATGTTTAGATATATACTTAGACACGTGTTTTGTCATTTTGTAAACAATAAAGAATTAATTATCAATAACTTAAATGTATCTGTAGAGCCTACACCTCTCAGCCTTTTTTACCCGTGCGAAGAACGGGTACTTTGGCTAGTCCATAATAAACTATCATTAGAATATTTCTGGGACAAAATTTTGATAACTCTCTTAAAATATACAAATCTTCTTTGAACTGAAGAGATGACTATTGGACACTTTAGAAAATAAATCATTAATAAGTTTGGTCAAAATTAATTCTGTATCAACGCTATTTCCACGAAATTTTGTAAGTTAATTCTTCTAAAATTTTGTCATCTAACATTATTGTTTGACAGTCTTAATCATTATGATTTGAACGGCAAGAAAATTTAATGTAATTAGATATTAATTTGTTTGTTTTTAAATTTATTTCGTCAAAATATTGAATGCATGAATTCAAATCTTTATAAGCATTAATTTATAATTCAAGAATAGAATTTGTCGTTAAACAGAGTTGTGTCGTCTGCGTATTGGATAATATCTGAAAAATTAACTGATGTTTTGCTGTCATTAATGCATAGTCAAAATAACAGTGGTCCCATAATATAACCATCCAGAACCCCAAAGTTTATTGGTAGCTTTTGAGATAATTTTTTAGATATTTCCACTTGTTGTTATGTAAATATTAAGCTATACCGCCAACATAATTCAAGTTTAATTAAAAAATATATAACAAAGTTTTACGTAGTAAAACTAGTTACAGATGGCATTTTCTAAACTAATTATATAATTCTATACAAATAATTACCCCATACAGCTACTACTGTAATTTAAATGATAGTGAAATAAGCCTGAATTATTTTTTGGGATAACTAATTATCTAGAAGAATTAAGTTTGAAAATATATTAGAACAAGTATATATAATGAAAATTTTAAAATTATGACCTGAAAGCAAGACTTAAAGAAATAATCTTTCAATTATTTCAAAGTAAGATGGTTAAAATCTAGGACGAGAATCTATAAATTAGAAAACCAAACTTGAACTGTACTTCAAGTGAGAATTAGGAAAAAAATCTAGAGAAATTTTACTCTTGGAACACCCGGGATATAAAGTAAAAACCCCATAATGTAGGCTACATGAAATGTTAACGATAATTAAGAGTAGGCCTATATGAAGGGATCAATAAGTTGACGCCTATGTGGTTGTGGGAGTCAGCTGATAAAATAATCTGAGAATACGTCTGATGATGAAGCAGTACGTAATCTGTAAAAACGAGATTTTTGACAAGGATATATCTTAGCTCTGGGGAGGGAAGGTTGTAGCAATTTTAGACATGAGAACAGCTATTTAGATGAACTGAAAACATTCCCTTTATTCATATCCATGATCCTATATCCCACAGGGAAGAAAATACAAAACTTTTTCGAAAGCCGAACGAATGCTTCATGTGAAGCTAACGCAAAGGGAGTTTTTTGCACAATGTGTGGTGCTCGAAGATCGGTTCACAAAATTAAAATCGTTAGAGCAATTTTAAGAAATTCTGACTTTTTTACGGATTTATGGGGAACTACACTTAAAAAACAAAAATTAAAAAAGTATCTAGATCAGACCAACGGGTAGTTTGTGGTTATGAACATATAGATATGCGCGGGTGGATAGGCAAATCCACACCAATACACCATTTTGATTACCACTTTTTGCGTTCACGGGACCCTAAAAAGGATATATTCACTAAAAGCTCAAGCTCGAAAATTTTTATGAAAACAATACTTTCTCTTTATACTATAGTGTAGGTGATAGAAAGTGAAAATTTATGCATTTAAGTTTTGTCTTATTTTTAATTCCGTTGGCCGGTTTTGTAACAGCTCGGACCCCAAGTAGTGTAAAAGAGAAGTTCTGTATTGTTAGAAATGTTTGTAACAATCCTTAATCCAATAAAAGTTAGTTGATGTTATTAATATTCTATGGGTCCGATGACACGATTATAAAAAATTTAACATGGTAATTTTTTATAAATTACATAATCATTACAAAATCACTTTTCATCCATTTTTTAAATTAAGTTAAAATAATGAATTACAAATTTAGTAATTTGTGCAACCAAAGTAAAAATTTTTTAGATATTAGCCACCTATTTATCTAATTAAAATTATTATTTACCTTTTTGGTAGTCTAAGGCGTCAATGTATTATTTTCTCCTGCGAGACGTGTTTTGCATCATTCACATCATTAATGCATCATCAGTCGTGTACAGGATATCAACATGTATAAAACACACGAACACATACACAAAACACACATATATATACAGTTTTAGGACCATGGGCACACACATCCGCGAAATGATATATTAGGTCATAAGGTCATATGATATATATGTGTGTGTGTGTGTGTGTGTGTTTCGTGTATGTGTTCGTATATGTTGTTCGTGTTTTTTATATCTTGACATCCACTACCGTGAGCGAAGTTGAGACCTGTACGCGACTGATGATGCATCGTAAATGATGCAACTCGTGTCTCGCAGGAGAAAATTATGATTGACGCATTAGGCCACCAAAAGGTAAATAATAATTTTAACAAACTAAAAAGTAAAGAATAATTGAAATTGCCACTTTTCGGAGGGATTAAAGCAAGATCCGTGTACACACATATGGGGACGAGGCCTGTGCCACCAATCATCCCATTGTGGACAAATCATATCCAATCTGTCTCTTGACCGCGACCTCCTCAACAAGCTTCTCTGTATCTTAGCAGTAGACTACCTATCAACTCCTTATGGGAAATTAAGTCGTTCAAATCCACATGTCCACTAACAGTAATATGTTAACTATATAGTAGGGGTATATACCTATACAACATATTTCTTGAGAGATAGCGGTTCTTTCATTTTATACGGATTGTCAGAATGTCATTAAGGGACTATGATGCTCTAGCAAAGTTGGGATTCCACTACGTAAATTGTTGACATTCCTTGTGTGATAATCCTCCAAACGTATCCCACCCCGTATCCCCACTCCTACCGAGCCATGCCCGACCTTAGAAGTTATTATTTATCAATCACTCTTTCCTTCAAGTCACCTAACCTAAAAACTAACAAAGGCTTCAGCCTACCCGAAAATGTTAAACCGTTTCAAAGTAGACCTATGGCTTTTGTGAATACTTCAGATGAAGTTAAATGTTTCTGCTGTAATGAAACCCACAATGTATATAGTTGCCCTATATTTAAAAGCAAAACTCCTCATGTACGATTTAATACTATTTGGAAAAATGTACCACTCATCTCAATATTCTAAGTCAAAAAATACTTGTAAAACTTGTGCCAAACCTCAATACTCACTACTACACTTTGTTAAACGGAATAAACATATGATAAATGAAGAAAATAGATTAGGCCTAGTGGACAATAAAGTTACTTCACTCCCCGAAGCTACTACCTCAATGGTTTGTGAAAGTGACAAATTTTCTCAGGGTAACACGATAGTGCTTTTAGCCACTACACTTGTAAAAGTAAAGTCTCCCTCAGGTCATGCATGTATTCTTCAAGGTTTAATTGATTCAGCGTCCCAATGCTCCTTCATCTCAGAACATGCAGCCCAACTCTTGAATGACGAACAAAGAAATCACTCCCTAATGATGGAATTTCTGGCCTCATCAACAAGTCTAAAGGTGTAACTCGCATTGATTTGGATACTATTAATGGTAAATCTGTAGCTTTAAATTGTGCAGTAGTAATTCTCAACAAAATTATCTCACCTCGTCCAAGAACTCAGATACATCCTGATATAATTTCTCTTGTTACGAAATACAGTCTAGCTGATCCCTCATTCCATGTTACTGGACCTATAGAATCCTACTTGGTTAAGAACTATTTGCTAATATTTTTACTGTACAAATTCATTCTATCGTTGATAACCTACCTAAGGTTTAGGGTACTATATTTGGCTTTACCATCATGGGAAAGACACACCTTGCCTCAGTGAAACAACCAAGTTACCACTTGTCAACATTTCTGTCAATTAATGACCTTTATCTCCACAGTTCTTTACAAAAGTTTTGGCAACTTGAGGGACCTCCACAGTCTTCAAAACTCTCTGGTGATGAGTCATATTGTATTGATCATTTCGATAGCACCCATTCTCGTCATGAAGATGGACGTTATGTGGTAAGATTACCTTTCAAACCTAATGACAAAGAATTAGGCGACTCCCTCAACACTGCCAAATCAATAATGGCATCCCTCGAAAGAAAGTTTATCTCTCAAACTCTTATTTCAAGAAAAGTATAATGATTTCATGAAAGAATCACCTCAACTCTGGCCACATGACTAAATATGATGTGAACCTTCTTATTGAAGAACCACATTTTTTCTTACCGCATCATGGGGTAATTCAAGATACTTCATCCACAACTAAACAACATGTCGTTTTTTATGCATCTTGTCGGACAAGCAATCACCTCTCCCTCAATGATATATTACTCCCTGGGCCTAAACTGCAAACTGATGTTCATGATATTTTAATGAATTTTCGAAGATATAACTTTGTATTTTTCTGTGATATTAGACAAATGTATTGCCAGATAAAACTATATCCTGATGATCAACTTCATCAACTGATATTGTGGGGAGAAAATACATCTGAACCATTATCTGTTTACAAAACTAACAACAGTAACATATGGTATGAATAGGTCACCATTCCTTGCAATCAAAACATTACAACTTGCCCTTGATGCAGATGATGCATTCCCAGCTGCAAAGAATAGCATCCTGCGTCAAACCTACATGGATGACTGTGTGGGTGGTCATGGTACAAAAAGCGAAACCCTACAACTTCGTAACGAAATAATTGAGCTAATGCATAAGGGTAGTTTTCAGCTTAGGATGGATGTCCAACTTTCCAAAGTTATTGCAAGACATTCCAACTGATCACTGTGAAATACCCGTGTATTTTCACAGCTATCAGCAACAAACATACTTCAGTATTCTGGGCCTGCTTTGGTCAGCAACTACAGACAGTTTTCCTATGAAATTAAAATCAATACACCTACAAAACTGACAAAAAGATTAGTTCTTAGCACTATTGCACAAATGTTTGATCCTGTTGGAATTTCATATCCTGTAACAATGAAAGCTAAATGTTTCATGCAGTATTTGTGGACCCAAAAATTAGATTGGGGAAAAATCCTACCTCCTCAGTTGGCTGATTCCTGGCTCAGTTTTGTGAAAGAATTATCATGCATCTCAACCATTTTAATTCCAAGAACTTTATCTTTGAATAGTGACAACTGTATTCAACTTCATGGGTTTGCAGATGAATCTCTTCGGGGTTATGCTGCTGTTGTATTTCTTCGTACCGATACAAGTGTTGGTCAAGTCATCATTCGACAACTCATCTTTAAGACTCGACTTGCACCTTTGAAAGCAGTCTCGCTTCCCCGCCTGGAGTTGTGTGGTAGCCATCTACTTGCCAAACTAATGAACTACTGTGTAAATATTTGGATACTTGGAGTAATCCCACTGGTATCGCATCTACGACGTGGTCGTCATATTAGTTGGTTGCTCCACTTCATTGAGGAGTAAAGGCCTAGGTCCCATTTGTGAGCTCTTCAACTCTGTAGTAGGCCACTTCACACAGGTAGTCTTTCAATTTCATCTTGAATTTAGAAAAATCTTGTTCTTGAGTTATGTTTCTTGGTAGGCTATTGTAGATTTTAACACTGGAGAAGTATGGACTTTTGCTGGCCAAAGTAGAGTTGATTTGAGGTACATGTAATTGATTTGCCGTTCTGGTGTTATATTGATGAATTCTACTGTTTGTAATGAAGACATCTTGGGTTTTTCGAGCAAGTAGAGCAGACTCTAAGATGGGGGAGTTTTTATAAAAAGAAAAACCCTCTTGGCACCGGAAACTCCACCCCAAAAAACAACTCCATATGAAATAATGCTATGAAAACAGCCATAATATACTTTCAGAAGGACTTCCATCATAACTCAAAACATGGTCAACAAACATGGTAACATTATGTCTGTAGCCTTCTTCTGAACTTCTGAAAATTAAAAATTCAACCAGTAATTCAACCAATAAGGAATATACAAAATTGGATGCAGAGACTGCGATAACATATACATAGGCCAGACCGTCAATTTTATAAAAAGATATAAAAATCATACATCAGCATGGAAGAATGGGAAACCGGAGAGATCAAACATCGCAAAACACTTACGAGAAAAAGGACATAACCTATCAACAATTAATGAAGACCTAAAGATGATCAAAACTTGTAATAGGGGAAATGGAATGAATGCATGGGAAGATCATGCATGGGATTATTTATTTATAAAGAAAAATATTAAGATAAAACAAAATTAATACATGAACAAATATATTTTGATTCTGCAAGAATGTATAAAAATCTATTTCCAGAACTCAGCCAGCCAATAAATGCTACCTATGATGCCATGACAGGAACTTCAGGTAGCCCGTAGTATCCAAGCAGGGACGCCATCTTGTTTCTTTCAGTTTCCAATTGGGCCAGATGATGTTCGGTGTAACTGGACGAAAGCGATCGCCAATTTAACAACTTTTTTATATATTTACCATTGTATATAATTACAATATCAGTGTAAATATATTAAGTAGTGTTGAAAGACGTGAGTTTTTACTTCATCCTATAACATTGGGCACTTTCAGAGTGGGCGGTCAGTAAATTTAACTTTTCTCTGGAACCATTAGTTGTAGACAAATAATTCAGAATATTAATTTCTTTAGTTTTTAAGCTGGTTTTTTATTAATTAACATATAATCCGGACTAAACCTATATAAAGCTGAAAACAAAACTTTTGACTACTTTAAACTTTTGTTTTCAACTTTATACCGGTTTGGTCTGGATTATATGTTAATTAATTGTGCTATGTTTTAGATATTAGTTCACCTGAGGACGGGATCAGATTCCAGATCCCGATACGTCGTGAAACTTTGTTTTACATAAAATCGTGATGCTAGTGTTTGTTCACACGTCCTATCTCACAGGCATTTTTTAATTTCTTGTCAGGAATTATTATTCCCTTATAGGGTTTATACTCACGTCGACAGGTTGCGGTCCGGTGATCCTGTCGCGAGACGGTGCGGAGTGGTGGTGTTGAAGAGGCGACCGCGCCATGGCGGGGGAGGCGACGGTGGAGGTGGGCGACCGTGCGGCCTGGCTAGGGCAGCGCTGCTGAACCGTCAGCACTACTTGCGGGGCCGCTGCAACATACACGCATAATATAACAACAGGGGGTGGAGGTGTGGTGCATGGTGGGGGAGGCGACGGTGGAAGTAGGCGACCGTGCGATCGGGCTGAGTCGATCCGTCAGCATCACTTGGCTGCTACAGCATACACACAAACACAATATGACTATGGGTGGCGTTGTGGTGGTACAGGGTGTGGTTGCATGGTGGGGAAGGTGACAGTAAAAATTTCAGGTTTGGTAAGGTTAAGCTATTTAGGTAAGGATATTGAAATATGTATTATAAGAAAAGTTTTATTGAAACATGCCTAATTTAACACATTAGAGCCCAAGTGGTTTTGTTTCAACAGGTGGTGTGGTGCAAATTCATTTAATTTTCATCAACAATTGTGTTAGAAGAATTTTTATCAATACAGATTCTTAAAAAAATACTTCAAGTACAGTTACAGATAATTTAACGCTACGAATAATCCTCTATCAGTAACGATTTTGAGTTTGAGTGAAAGATACTCATTTTATCAAACATGGCATTTATAAAAATTCACCTGAATATGGCAGAATAAGACCAAAAAGCAATGGTTGACGTGAAAACCGATGGAGCCGGGTCAGTTTTCTTAGCTTCACAACTGGTGGAGCTACAGTAACTGAGTCACAGTAACACCTTGCCTAACCGGTAGCCAAGGTGAATCAACGCGCTGATATTGCAGCTACGACAACTATGGTAATTTTTACAAATGGTAAATATATACAAAAGTTGTTAAATTGGCGATTGATTTCGTCCAGTACACCATGACCATATACACCGACCATTATCAGACCAAAATGGAGACTGAAAGAAACAAGATGGCATCCCTGCTTAAATACTACTGGCTACCGGATGTTCCTGTCATGGCGTTGGAAGTATCATTTATTGGCTGGCTGAGTTCCGGAAACAGATTTTTAAACGTTCTTGCAGAATCAAAATATATTTGTTCATTTAATAATTTAGTTTTATCTTTACATTTAAATAAATAACTCTTCCCATGCATTCATTCCATTTCTTTTTAGCGAATTTCCCATAGGGAAGAAGCTATTACCGTAGGTCTCATGGTAGGACTTAAGCCCGAGACCATGTTATTTTTTCGACTTTAGGTGCCCAGAGTTCAAAAACAATAGTCGTTAAAATTTATATATATATATATGTATATATGTTTTTAATCACTATAAATTTGACAAAAATAGTATATTAAACAAACACTTCACAAATTGCAACAAACAATCCAATATATGAAAAATTATACTAGAAAGAAATAATACATGCTAACACACTCCACCAATTTTAATACAGTGAAAATTAAATTATCATATGACATTTATTTACTTTACAAATTAAGATTATCAAATTAGGTTAAACATTTGTAATTCTTGAAGATGGGATTATTCCCGAAACATGTCGAAGGAATAATTAAAATGTTTTCTAAGGGTACTCGGTTAACTTATTTAAAGATAATATATATATGTTTATATATATATATATATATATATATGTCTGTGAACACGATAACTCTCGTAAAAATGGTTCGATGAAGACCAAATTTGATAGAGACGTGTATTCCTACGAATGCTCGGACGAGTTCGTAAACCAGACATATGGGAACGGGTAGTTTGGGGGGGGGGTTTTACCCCAAAGTGGGGTTTTTTGTGTTTTTCACATGTAATTTTTAAAATTTCTAATTTTATATTTCACCATTAGAATCAGCTTTAAAAAGTACACATTACACATTAAGTTTCTTAAAAGTTCTTAAGTTTTTAAGTTTAAGTTTAATAACAGCTACTCTACACCGGTAGAAGTAGAGTCGACAACTGGTGGAGCTACAGTAACTGAGTCACGGTAACACCTTGCCTAACCGGCGGCAAAGGTGAATCATCGCGCTGATATTGCAGCTGTGACAACTATGGTAATTTTTACAAATGGTAAATATATACAAAAGTTGTTAAATTGGCGATTGATTTCGTCCAGTACACCATGACCATATACACCGACCATTATCAGACCAAAATGGAGACTGAAAGAAACAAGATGGCATCCCTGCTTAAATACTACTGGCTACCGGATGTTCCTGTCATGGCGTTGGAAGTATCATTTATTGGCTGGCTGAGTTCCGGAAACAGATTTTTAAACGTTCTTGCAGAATCAAAATATATTTGTTCATTTAATAATTTAGTTTTATCTTTACATTTAAATAAATAACTCTTCCCATGCATTCATTCCACAGCGAATTTCCCATAGGGAAGAAGCTATTACCGTAGGTCTCATGGTAGGACTTAAGCCCGAGACCATGTTATTTTTTCGACTTTAGGTGCCCAGAGTTCAAAAACAATAGTCGTTAAAATTTATATATATATATGTATATATGTTTTTAATCACTATAAATTTGACAAAAATAGTATATTAAACAAACACTTCACAAATTGCAACAAACAATCCAATATATGAAAAATTATACTAGAAAGAAATAATACATGCTAACACACTCCACCAATTTTAATACAGTGAAAATTAAATTATCATATGACATTTATTTACTTTACAAATTAAGATTATCAAATCTATTACAACACGGTAAACATTTGTAATTCTTGAAGATGGGATTATTCCCGAAACATGTCGAAGGAATAATTAAAATGTTTTCTAAGGGTACTCGGTTAACTTATTTAAAGATAATATAAAGTTTAATATATATATATATATGTCTGTGAACACGATAACTCTCGTAAAAATGGTTCGATGAAGACAATTTGATAGAGGTGTATTCTACGAATGCTCACGAGTTCGTAAACCAGACATATGGGAACGGGTAGTTTGGGGGGGGGGTTTTACCCCAAAGTGGGGTTTTTTGTGTTTTTCACATGTAATTTTTAAAATTTCTAATTTTATATTTCAAGTGAATCAGCTTTTTAATACGACATTACACATTAATTCTTAACTTAACGAAGAAGTTTAATAACAGCTACTATACACCGGTAGAAGTAGAGTCGACAACTGGTGGAGCTCCAGTAACTGAGTCACGGTAACACCTTGCCTAACCGGCGGCCGAGGTGAATCATCGCGCTGATATTGCAGCTGCGACAACTATGCAAGTGAAAATATTCTAATATCGCATCACGCTACTACATTAAGCCTACCGTGTACAGCTACTATACACCGGTAGAAGTAGAGTCGACAACTGGTGGAGCTCCAGTAACTGAGTCACGGTAACACCTTGCCTAACCGGCGGCCGAGGTGAATCATCGCGCTGATATTGCAGCTGCGACAACTATGCAAGTGAAAATATTCTAATATCGCATCACGCTACTACATTAAGCCTACCGCGTACAGCTACTATACACCGGTAGAAGTAGAGTCGACAACTGGTGGAGCTACAGTAACTGAGTCACGGTAACACCTTGCCTAACCGGCGGCAAAGGTGAATCATCGCGCTGATATTGCAGCTGTGACAACTATGAAAGTGAAAATATTCTAATATCGCATCACGCTACTACATTAAGCCTACCGCGTACAGCTACTATACACCGGTAGAAGTAGAGTCGACAACTGGTGGAGCTACAGTAACTGAGTCACGGTAACACCTTGCCTAACCGGCGGCCGAGGTGAATCATCGCGCTGATATTGCAGCTGCGACAACTATGCAAGTGAAAATATTCTAATATCGCATCACGCTACTACATTAAGCCTACCGTGTACAGCTACTATACACCGGTAGAGGTAGAGTCGACAACTGGTGGAGCTCCAGTAACTGAGTCACGGTAACACCTTACCTAACCGACGGCCGAGGTGAATCATCGCGCTGATATTGCAGCTGCGACAACTATGCGAGTGAAAATATTCTAATCACGCTGCCACAGTAAGCCTACCGCGTACAGTTGTGTATACCTGACAACTTTTATGACGCTGCATCTATTGGCTGATTCAGAAAACAGCTCCACGCCTAGAGGTCGAATTATTTTGTACTTTGTTTCTGATTTGCGAAACCATATCATTTAAGTACCCTACGCTGTACGTTTTGATTATGTTCTACAATTCTGGGTATATATTTTAAATCATGAAAATTCTTTGGAACGAATTTTGCTCCCACTAAAGTCAAGTCAAGGTTACGAAGATCTTTCTATTCAAACGCAAACTCAAACGAACACTGTGTGATCGTTCCTAAGCTCACAAGGCAAATTCCGATTAATTATATTCGCCAACTAGGAAGGGGTTGTAAAGTTAATTTTTTACTAGTTCAATAAATTTAGCGCCACTAAATTTACTGTGGAACTAATCACAAAATCGCCTCGTCAGCCGTCAGTGTCATTTTCACCAATTTCTGGCTATACCTAAAAGGGTTCATTTTGAAAAGGATTTGTATTTTTACTAACCAATGCGTGAGTACACAATATACTGACTTAATGCAAACAAACGAACATTAGCACGGTTTAACAACAAACAAAAATAAATTTTTAAATATGGTAATGAAAATTTAATTTATACATACATTGATATAAATAAAACGCAATAAATTGACTCAATTCAAAAAAGAACATCACTGCTTAGTAAAAAAAAATAAAAAATAAATCTTTCAGTAAGTTCATGCAAAGTAAGACACTACCCAGAGCAAAATTATGCAGTATGAATAATTTTTTAAAGGCACATACAGATTTCTAACATACCATGTATACATAACAAGAAATTTTATCCCTTGTGTAAAAATAAATCATTATTATACTTTCTAAATCAAAACTCCTATATTAACTCTATTGCGACTTTGGTTAATACTAAAATAACCCTAAAACATAAGTAGATTTTTATTGCTCAACATTTTTCTGGGGCACTAAACTCCTCAATGTGGCATAAAAAAACTAAAAAATAAATTGTTTGGCAGTTACTGAGATTTGAAGACACAGTTTTATAAAACAGTTTGATGTGATTGTTTTAACCGAGACTTGGTCTGATGAAAGGAGTACGAATGTGAGTATGAATGGGTATGAGGTTGTGATGAATAAAAATAGAAAGAATCAAAATGACGGTGTGATAGTTTTTGTGAAAAAGTGTTTTGCTGTGTGTTCACTGTGTTCAGAGGAGATCAGTATGTTTTGGGCCACATGTATTAAAGTAGATATATCGTTGGGCAAGGAGACGTTGTCCCTGCTATCTGTGTATAGGAGTCCGGCTTGAGGTCTATCGCTCTTTATCGACGACCTGGAAAGTTGTCTAGATAACAGGCCCAGGGATAGGACACACTGGCTTGTTGGCGATTTTAATTGTTGTATTTTATCTGATACTAAAGACGATTATTCACAGCAATACCTTGATGTTTTATATGGGTCAGGTTTTGTTAGCTGTATTAACGTGCCCACTAGGGAAACCTCATTTTCAAAAAGATGTATCAATCACATTTTTACAGATTTCAAAGGTACATCCTTAATCAAATCTGCAGTTATTAAATCGGGTTTAACTGATCATTATTTTACAATCGCGCAACTTAGATCTACAATTAACTACAGAACTGATGATTGTTTACTTAATGTTAACGCAGCCCAGCTGGATTACCAAGCTGCTGGTCGTCTCATCTCTGACGCGGACTGGTCATTGATAACCAATGAAGATGATATTAACAGAAGCTGTAGCATTTTTATAGAACAGTTACAAAGAATTATTTCACAGTCTGAGAAAAATAAAATTTATAAATCAAAAGATTCTAGGATTAAACCTTGGATCACTTCTGGGATAGTCCGATCGATTCGAGTCAGGGACGGGATGAGCAGACGGCTAAAAAGAGAACCTTTCAATAGGGACGAGGACTACAGGGTGGACTCGAGCCTCCGGCTGGAGCCCGTGTCTGAGGCTCAACTCATCAAAATAGTAAACAGCCTAAAGGGTGGATCGGCACCCGGTGAAGATCGAATTCCTGCAAAATTAATTAAAGACAATCTCCAAAAATTGATTAATCCACTCCTTTTTATTGTAAATAAAAGTATTACTTCCGGTATTTTCCAGATTCTTTTAAACTGGGTAAAGTGATTCCAATTTATAAGGGGGGCCAAAAAAATCAAAGTGTAAGTTATAGACCAGTTACGTTAGCTAGTGTTTTATCTAAAATTCTGGAAAAATGCATAAGATTTCAATTGGAAAATTATTTGATACACCAAAATATTCTATTTGAAAATCAATTCGGATTTCGGAGAGACAAATCAATAAATGACGATTTGTTTTTTCTGACTAAAACATTCATGATGCTGTATCACGTAATAAAAACCGTTGTTGATTTTCATTGATTTGGCAAAAGCATTTGATACTGTTGACAGAGTAATTTTAATAAATAGACTAGAACTCATTGGCGTGCGGGGGTGGCACTGGATTGGTTCAGGAGCTATTTATGTGACAGGTTTCAGACAGTTTAGATTCTTGGCCAGTCCAGTGCTCCTCTCAGGATAGACTATGGGGTCTTGCAAGGGAGTACTTTGGGGCCCCTTCTCTATCTTATATATATATATATATATATATATATATATATATACAACTTAGGAAAAGTAAATTTGGAGAGGGGGCAAGTTTTCCTTTATGCTGATGATTCAGCTTTGCTGTTCGAGGGCGACAGCTGGGAGGAGACGTACCGTTTAGCGGAGTGCGGCCTATCCAATTTCAAGCGGTGGTTTGATCAAAGTCAGCTCTCTGTAAATATATCAAAAACAAAACACATGCCTATTTCTGTAAGATCCGACCACGATCCAGTAAACCTGTATCTACGTTTACATGCGTGTGGGGGTAATAGGACGAATGAGTGTAGTACGTGTGAGTGTATTGAGGGAGTGACTGAGTATAAGTACCTTGGGATTATGTTTGACAACCGTTTGAAATGGACCAGCCATATTAATTTCTTAAATAATAAACTTCGAAAATTCATCATTATTTTCTGGAATATTAGCAAGATTCTTGCTCCGGACTTGATTAAAGCGGTATATTACGCCTATGTGCAGTCTGTCTTACAATACGGAATTTTAGCCTGGGGGAGTTGCTTCCCAAGTGTTCTAAATTCTCTAGAAGTAACTCAAAGATCAATCATCAAAGCATCTCTAAACAAAAATCGACGTTACCCATCAAATCTTCTGTTTGATGAATTTAAAGTTTTTACCATTCGGCAATTATACATGAAATCTTTAATTTATTTTATTCATAATAATCAGGTATCACTTTTTCAAACTATTTCTCACACGTATTCAACAAGATCTGCAGTAAATTCCGGCATTACTATTCCTAGACTTACTAAAACTATAAACTCTACATCGCCTTTTTATGTGGCAAATCTGGTTTATCCACGCTTGCCATCCAGTCTAAAGTTTCCTGCCCCCTGCAGTAACATTACATTAAAAAAGATAATTGATAAGTGGATTTTGGAGATCGGCCGGGACCAAATAAAAGTTTATTTTTCCTCTCCATATGTATGATCCGTCAAAAGGTATCATGTGTGTGTGTTTTGAGGATGTGAGCGGTATGTATGTATGAGTGAATGAGTTATACGGTCAGTTGGAGGCCGTTATCCGGTATCCAGCTGGCCCGTTGCTGGGCCGTGCAGGGACAGAGCTTTGACGGCCCTGTGTCCCAGGGCTACCAGCCGCCTGATGGTCGCGGTGCGGGGTTTACGTCAACTCCAGAAGCTCTGCTATCTGGAGTCAAGGGCCTTTTGTGCGTGTAAGAGGCTGAGTGAGTGCGCATGTGTTAGTGAATAGTGTGTTTTCTAAGGGCCTGAGTGAGTTGAGTGTGCAAGGACCAAGTTCTCGGTTTCCCTTCAGTGTTGTATTTTGAACTTCATTTTCGTATTCTGAACTTTTTCTTTTTTACCATTTTATCTTTTTTTACCTCACGAACTTTTCCCATCATACATGCGTGCACATTCCTCCTTCTGTATTAATTTTTATTTTCATATTTTACTGTTAAAATCTTTCTTTTTTGTGATTTTTTGAGATTATGGACTGATCTTTAGGCTCGTTTTCCCACACACAGACTTCGGTCCATGTGGGGAACCAATTCCAATATATTTAAAAATGTTGTATATGGTAGCTATAAGTTTTTTTTTTAGAATAAACAATTTTCATTTCATTTCATATATATACAAACCTTGCTCGTATTATATAGTATTGGATTATTTGGTATACTAAATAGTGTAAGTAATACTTTTATTGTGCACTATCAAGTAATTCTAATTATTGTTAAGTGTCATGGATGTAAGTGACTCTGCCATTTGAAAAGCATTGCCGGAGGATTACCAAACACGTCACCGCCACAAATATCCGACAGAGGTAGTTGGCATTATGCATTGTCGGGGAGGTGGTGGGAGAAACAAATAGCCTGCCAAGTGATTAACAATTGCAGCCAACTGCTGTCAGTCAGACGCACGGCTCTGATACTGCTTATGTGGAACCTGTCAAATAACGCCGCGTGGTAGCGAAACATGTCTAGTGTTAGTACTTTTCGCTTTATCCCGCTATTTCTACGGGTCTACCTGCTTTGAATATAAAATAATAAGTACCGGTATTGTAACCTATTATGTATTTACTAAAATGTCAAAAACATTCTACAAAATACGAGAATATTTATTTAATCTGATGACAGACAAATCTGCTCTGTATATAAATGAACTAGGCATAATATAAAGATCATATAATTGACAGCAGTTACTTATTCGAAGGAACAAATAAGCTCGACAGTCGACACGGCCCGAGCAATGAACGCAGGTCTGTTCCAGTGGGTGCCACGGAATTAACGGATTACGGCTATTTGGAGCTTCCCCAGCATCGCGCGGAGACCAGTGACTTATTTTAATGTTATATTGGGAATCATACTAAATCGCGCTGATATGCTTGATATTACAGTATATACAATAATACTAAGCACTGAAACAATAGCGCAGCCATCTTGCACCACAAGTCCCGCGCACTTAATTAATTACGTTCACGCACAGACTTACGTTTGATGATTTTTACCAATGATTTTTTTATAGTCGGGTTTGAAATGGACATAGGTGTGATAACAAAAGGTATATAAAGAACTTTTATACATTCTTTGTCATTTAAATGTTAGAGTGTGTGTGTGTGTGTGTGTATGATATAATCTTTCATTTAGTAATGACTAGCCAAAGTACCCGTTCTTCGCACGGGCTAGAAAGGCTGAAAGGTGTAGGCTCTACTGATACATTTAAGGTATTGTTAATTAATTCTTCATTGTTTACAAAATGACAAAAAAGGAGTGTCTACAACATTTCAAAGTAATATATGTCAAATATTGGGAGAGGATAAGGATTAATGTAATAGAGACGGTCGTCAGAAAAAAACTTAAAATCTACCATTCCGCTATTTCAAATAATTCACTAATTTCGATCCAGCAGTTTATCTGAAAAATCAACTTTATTTCTTCTTCTTCCCGAACTGTCAAAATATAGTGCAAACGGATGTTGTCATTAGAAAATGTAAACATTGAAACCTAGGACGGTCACGGCAGCTATTTCTTCTTCTTCTCCTTCTTCTCGAACTGTCAAATTTTAGTATTCACAGCTGTTGACATTTAAGTAATTTTATGTTTTCATTCTCTAAAAATGTAAACATTGAAATTTAGGACGTTCACAGGGCGTAGCCCCAGAGGATTTTAAGGAAATGAGTATGCCTATGTGTTGCATGAGTTTAAGATCTACCTTTGTGTAAAATTTCAAACCGGTCGGTTCAGTATTTTTCGCATTTACTTGCCACAACAAACCCACAAACATACAGAAACCACCTCTTCTTTATAATATTATAGATAATATGATAATCGATTATAATCGATAATATGATTATAGTTATGATGATAATCATTAAAACTCTGCATGTTAAGTCTTCCTCACCCCCGCAGAAACACGAAAACCCTACCTCGGTATTCCCTTGCTCCGGATGAAATGAGTAAAGATGTCATGTTGAAACATTTTTTTGTCTTACAGATAATTGTTGGTTCTAGGATCCTCATACCTAAAATATCCGGAAAAATAATTGTGTAAGAACAAATAAATTTTGAAAAATTTTTATACTGTATTTACTTCCTTGAGGGAAATAGAATAGATCATGGATAAGTCTATAGGGAATGTTTACAGTTCATCTCAACAGCTGTTCTTATCATTTATATTAAAATATTCAATAAAGTAGCTCTGGTAGTTTCTATGGAAACCTGTTACATATTTTCCATCTTAAAAATCACCAACACCCCCCAGACCTAAGACATATCCATGTCAAAATAAACGAAAATTAAGTTACTTTAAACATCACAGAAACAATTGTTTTATCATTTTAAATTGTATTAAGGTATGAGGGCTCTAATATAACTATTCAACTACATTGTTACCAAGTTTCAAGAAAATCTTATGTAAAACGGCGTCCGAAGCGAGGACAAAAATAACACGTTTCGTCTCAAAGCCGGCTGACGGGAGGCTACTATACTTTTCACAAAAAAGCTCAATGAAACTCTTAAGCAGTGCGCGAAGGTATTACCTTGCACATACATTAAATATGTAGGCCTATTGCATTACTACAGGGTTGCAGTACAATAGAACTATTCCGCTGCTGATCGAATTGTTCGATTCAACCTGATATGTTGTTTACAACACTTATACCATCCATAAATTAATTATACTTTGAACAAAGACAGTGTGTATGAAATTGTTTGGTTTTCTCCCATACTGAGATCGTCCGACATAGCCTTGGTGTAAACATAGCCGCGCAGACGACTGGCTTTCCGCCAGAAAGTTCCGCAAACAGCTGATCAGCTAATCACATCGCGCCTCTGTATTTTGTGTATCCCTCTCTTAATTCTACAACGTTGGGTTATTTTCAAACAGTCTTGGAATTATAGCTGCAATATTTTAAGAATGCTTCGCCTTATAGGTCGAACATAAGCGAAATAATCAGAGATAACAGTTGTTTGTTTCAAGATGCATTAACTTAATACATGTTGTTACAGATCAGGTACAGTTTTCATCAAAATGTAACTATTCCATAACCGACCTAATATGAGAAGATAGTACACTTATGCAGTTATAGTTCAGTATAAAATATTACCGATTTAAAATAAGCACTTGCATAGGAGTATATTGCTTACAGTATTTAATTTCCTTTATTTACAATACTGTACTACTGTAGTATAGTATGTGTAGTCTAACTGCAGCAACTTGTCCTGAGCAATCAGTCGACCCTACTTTCTAAGCCTGTGCTAAACCAATCAATATTTCTTTTATTATTTTAAATTTTTTCTTCTCGCCTATACTTTGAAGTCCCACAAAAGCCATAGAACTGTGCAGTGCGCATGGGATGTGTAAAGCTTAGATAGGGGCGAAAGGAAGCCTCGTCACCACGCCGCCGCTGGCAAAATCACTGACTCGCCGATTGAATTAAATATTTTTTAAAGAGGACAAGGTGACAAAATTATTTATAGTTCGTTAAAAGTAATATTTGTTAGTGGAATGTTAATAATTTGACGGAATTGGGTACAATATCGAGTGATTGTTAGTGAGTGTCATATTGTTATTGCGAGGAGATGTAGGCCTAATGTTATGTCGGCAATGTTCAGATGCGCCACGACAGCTCGACGGATGCCGGCAGTCACTGACTACTAACCACCTGTATACTAATTATCATGATAGAACCTCAGATTAAGCCATATCAATTTACATAGTCTCTATAAGAATAACATGGCAAAGGGTAAGTAGACTTACTGCCACGAGGAAGAGAATTTAGATATTTAAACATATAATGTCATCGCAAGATGATGCTGTTTACCAAATTCAATCATAATACAGTACTCGTAGTTCAAATAAAAAGGACGTTGTTAACGTTAATGTACTTTATCTTCATACGAATAATATGAGGAATGCTGCTACGAGGAAAAAAAGTTGATTTCGGTATATAAATCTTTAGAACTAAACTATAAGAAGCTGCATAGCAAGTCTTAAGCGAGACATCAATTTTAACTTTCCCTAAAAGATTGACGTTGGAGTTCCGTAAGGAAACGAAAGCCTACTGTGTTTGCCAGTTTCTAGGTAACCGATTGACATAGAGCAAAGGTTCAAAATATTAAATGTTTGTCTATTGAGCTGATTCCAATAGTGCTGGTTATTTAAAAAAATACATATATTAAACCCTCTCAACCTTCGGATAGGCTGAAAATCAATTTCTCAGGGTTTCTAGCCTTAACCCAAAAATAGTTTTTACAGTATGTAGAAATTTGTATCTTTATCGGACTATTTTATGTCATACTAGCTGACCCGGCGAACTTCGTAACGCCTGACAGTAAATACATGTTAACTTTAAGATTGGCCATGTTCTGAAGTCGAATAGCAATACGGCTTCATGGTGAAAGGTTATATATTCTGGGTCGCTGCATAGTGAATAACAATACTGAAACGATAAAATTAATATCATTCCCATAAAACAAATAAATCTGAGTGGATTAATTCACAATTTTCAAATCCAATCCAAACCCAAAAACGAATCCTAACTCTAATATGGCTTTTATAGGAAAGATATACAACAGCTGATTATTATAATAAACGTAATAATATAAACATTGCAATTATCATATAAATACGTGACTTTAATCAGACAGAAAATAAAAATATAAATACATAATCCCCTAAAACCGTAAACTATTAACGTGGTGAATAAAGCTGTTCATTTTTTACAGTACACATTTACTTCATAGTTTAACATTAATGAATGATTCAGATGGCATTGGATAGTAAAGCATACGGTATTGCTAATGGGAAGTAAACCAATCAGCTGTAGCTAAGAAATCAAATGTTTTCATTGTAGACATTTTGTAAACAAACTTGCTCTCCATAAGGTTAACATTACAAATTTAAAACGCCATAAAATGGAAACTTATGGGGTTTTCGAAAATATTTTTTCACTAAAACCTTCCCGGACACATGTAGAGCAACTTCCTAAAATTTCATGGCGATCGGATGAGTAGTTTGGCAACGCATAAAGGACATAAAGACAGACAGACATACATTCAATTTTATATATAGAGATAAGTTATTCCATGTTTGGTTAGTTTTACGTTTATACCTCAGAAAATCCGAAATGGGTCTATTCTTAATTACCTGTCTACCTTTCTGTAACGCCTCTCCGTGTAAACCCACAGTTATGAGTTATTTGTATAATTCTAAACCTGTTGATGGGTTTTGTTTGCTTTCACACGACCTATGCACTATTACAATAATGTAATAGTGTAATGTAATGTAATGTAATGCACTATGGAAATAAAATAAGCTTTCAAAACCTCAGTTTTGAGCAATATTAGAGACAGAATAGAATATTATGAGACACGTATTTCATAATATTCTGTAAATGGGATTTAGTAAATAGAAATAAAATCGACTAGTTAGCCATTAGTTCGGTTACATAAAATTCCTGGGGCCGTGGCGTGTAATTCAGTACTTGGAGGTTACGAATTGTGGATTGTTGTTAGCGATGGTCGATAGGTGTTGTGATCTCTTGTGTGGATTAACGTCCGCACTACTGATTACTACGTTAATCCGCAAAGACCACCCTCGTATAAGACCAGTTCGTAATTCAGAGGCAGTGGTTCGGACTCTACATTAAACTGTAGGTCTCTTAGATATGCCATTAATTTTTGGGCTATTAATTAACAGTTCTGTCTAAGGAACATGTAAGCCTTCAGTAACAAGACTAAAAAATAGCGCCACAATCCTTTTACTCATTTCTCATTGATACTTGGCTTAAAATACCTACCTGGGTAGGTCGCCATAACACTAACTAAATAATTGATTTAAAATCTATTTTAAAATTATGCTATATTAAAATGGTATCTTAAGGTGTAATGAATTCTACTGATGCTAAAGTTCTAATTTATCTAATAGTTAATTAATTAATATAAGTTGAGCAGAGAATGTATTTATTTTTCCATTTCTTTTTTTCTTGAAGATTTTAGGTTTATATTTTTGATAATTAGTTTCGTCTTAACAATGAATCATACAATCCTTCCAAAGAACGGGCTTACTGCTAGCATATATACTTTATTATGCACTCCGTAATAATCCGCGTGCAATTTGGGTAGAGTGAAGCATTCTCCAAACGTTTCTCCTTCACCCCACCCTCTGCTATCGTTACAACTTGATAATCATCAACATCACACTGAACCTTTGCCAGTTATAAACCTCAGAAAAATTTTATAGTATAAAGACAAGGCCGTTATCAATACAGAACATTTTGTTCTGTTGTTTATTGGGTATTGTTGTACATGATAAAATGTCTGTAAAAGTTGTGTTTTCATTTAAAATAATGCGGGTTTTTAAAGTTTATTAGAGTTTCAAAGTTTTCTCGCCACTGTTCCGAGTACGTGACTTTCGACCTTTTCGAATCCAAATACATCTGGCACCATGACATTGAACGGACAACGTTTAGATGCGATTCATAATACGACATATATAAGACGACCAAGACGATTAGAACATTATTTGACCAAATGACTTCACTAATATTTCCAATAATAAAAATAAAAACAATATGCAAGAGGTTTTATATTTCTTAGTTTTCTTTTCTGAGCGATTGAGATTTCGTATGCAAATTGCAATGCATAAAACATAACAACCCTTACAACATACATAACAAACAAACATATTTTCTACCCTTTTGAGGTTAGACCCCCGGACTTAACGTAGATCTTCATTGTTTTATTATGCTTTACTTGGATCACACGCATCGCCGATACCACTGTACGCGCGACTATCGTTTAATTATTTCCTTGTTCCAATTAAGCTGCAACTCGAGTTGTACGCAGGACTCTAGTGCGTGCCGCGAATGCCGACAGCCCAACGTTGCAATGAGTCTAACAATATGTATACGTAACGTATATATTGTAACGTCGTGAATAAACACACAATAAGTTTTATTGTGTACGAGAAACTCTAAATTGTATTTCCCTCTTTGAAAGTACTTACAACTGTTGCAATTGAGTAATTCAATTACAATGCAAGACCGCAGTTTAGATCTTTAGAATATATTTTTCAGCTTATTATATTATTAGAGTATGCCCCAATACGAAAAGCGTTTAGTAAGTTAATCATTTTCTAAATCAGGACCACAAAAACATAACTCAGAAAAAAATTATAAACGGTCCAATCTTGGCCACATAATTTGAAAACTGATGTATTCTCTAATGTGAGTTCTGTGAGGTCTGTGCATTAGAGAAGTAAATATCCCCGTCGCAGCAGACCTGCGTACTCAGCGAATTTCCAAATGAATAATATAATAATAATATCATATGTCAAGTTTTATCAATATATGTCGATTAATATATGAGTTAGTTATTTGCCAATTCACCATAAGATTAACATGAGGAAGCGTATGCAGGTTTGCCGCTGTGAGGAACACTGAAAGTAGGAATTTTTAGCATAAACAATTTTTATTTTGACAATTTATACCAACTTTAATCAACATCAGTCCATAAAAAAAGGAGTTTTCCTATTTTCCATATTATTAACATGGGAAAAGAGTATGCAGGTTAGCTGCTGTGAAGAACACTGAAAGTAGGAATTTCTAGCATAAAACATTTTATTTTGACAATTTATACCAAGTTTCATCATCATCATCTGTCCATAAATAAAAGAGTTTACCTATTCCCTATACGATTAACATGCTTCCCTAGTAATAGCTTCTTCCCTATGGGAAATTCGCTAAATATTGTGTAAACTTCCAGTTATTTTAAACGAATTGAGGTATATATATAAAATTTGTATTAAATTTCACCCAAAGTTAAAATGCAGTAGTAATCAATCAGCAGCTACTTTACCCACGTACAGTAGCTGCGTGTTGTGGTCGCGCCGCGCCGCGCCGAGCCGCCCCGAGCCGCACGCGCTCTCTGCCATGTGTTTATTACTGTTTGTCGACCGTAATGCTCCATCTGCATCGAGTACATTCCTGCCAGGCTTCCGACCAGAGCTACTCAATGTCCTACCTATATCTCATATTAAAATATTATCCGTAAAAAGTAATTAATAACAATTCTTTATCAACCAACGAAATATTTAATTTTGGAACACGTTGAAACCTTTTACGCTTGGTAGCAGTCAAATCTTGCTTCTTCACTAGTCATCGGCTAAGCCATTTAGCAATAGTCTAAGCTATATCCGCTCGCTATGGAACTCCGTCCCCTTATATTCTACGTTGCCCACCATATTCTTGCATACCGACTTGTCATAACCAATAACTAAACCTACACTTAACCAATGTACCTGACCATTATTAAACTATATTCGCTCGCTATGGAACTCCGTCTCCTTATGTTCTACGTTGCCAACAGTCAAATACATACCCACCATATTCTTGCATACCGACTTGTCATAACCAATAACTAAACCTACACTTAACCAATGTACCAATACCTGACCATTATTAAACTATAACCGCTCGCTATGGAACTCCGTCCCCTTATATTCTACGTTGCCCACCATATTCTTGCATACCGACTTGTCATAACCAATAACTAAACCTACACTTAACCAATGTACCTGACCATTATTAAACTATATTCGCTCGCTATGGAACTCCGTCCCCTTATGTTCTACGTTGCCAACAGTCAAATACATACCCACCATATTCTTGCATACCGACTTGTCATAACCAATAACTAAACCTACACTTAACCAATGTACCAATACCTGACCATTATTAAACTATATCCGCTCGCTATGGAACTCCGTCCCCTTATGTTCTACGTTGCCCACCATTTTCTTGCAATACCCACTAGTCATTCATTACCATCGAACATTCTCCACATTTCTCATTCTCTAGTTATCACCGACTCCGTTCACTAGCTTATCTCGACACCGATATTCAACCCCATTCAGCCACTTACGCCCCATTATTGACGCATCTTTTGTCACCGACTGCTATAACATGCACATTCATTGGTCGCAGGCATAGTCGATAGTTTGTTCTATATGTTTACTCTCATAGTTATCATCCACGTAAAACATAATTTTCCTTGGCCTACAAATTTCAAATAAAAATATTAAAAAAATAAAGTGTTAAATGCAGTGACGATATATAATGTGTAAGTGCCGATTGTTTAAAAATTAATAACCTATACTTTATTTTTATTGTACAGTACTATTTATCGTTCCTTGTAATACCTTCGTTGAAAAAAATCATAAACATCGTATCGAATTAATATACAAATATAGTTAGTTATGTGTAGCCATCCCAAAATATAAGCACAAATTACAACAAAAGAATTAAATATAAATGTTTCTAAAAGACTCGGTATTATTCTTTACAAAAGCTATACGTAGGGCCGTAACCTCAAGAACACGAGATCAGCTGATTACCTGTGTGACGCGATGCGGTGGCCCAAGACTGACGGAATGGAAGGGAGCATGACTCAACTCGTGGGTCGAACTTGAAGGAGTGGCTTAGCGTTAGTTGAATAACCTGGCCGACAGCGACGAAACTGAATAAGAGGCAGAGGAGAGGTTGTCTGCGATGGATGCAGTTCGGCTATGGGTTGTATCGATAATTGATGCGTGAATTTATGAAACCCACACCTGCATTAAACAAGAAAGCCGGTTCGCTAGGAAGGAGGCGTATTAAAATATGAAATCGACACAGGTAAGCTAATCTTCAATGACATATAACATCAGCAACCGTTGATTTACACGTTTTTCGTAACAAGGGCGCGCTGGAAAAGAATAAGTAGGTCTGCTGCCACGAGGAACAACAAATTTAGATTTTCATCATACATTATTTATTAGAACTTATCTATATGCAACTGTATAGGTTTTATATAATGTTAGTTTTAACCTGTAACTGTAAGATTTACCCTGTCCCCGTAAGATTAACATTAGGGCTCCATAATACAACGTCCTGTGTTTATAAGTTTCTTGTATCTCATTATCCAATTGAATGACACAGAGCGAAGATCCAATATCCTAAATTGTTTGTTTTAGTGCTGATTCCAATGGTGCTAGTAAATATTTAATTTTTAAAAATTCAATGTAAAAACTCCCATAAAGACATTTTGGAGTACAAACCCTCCCCTAAATTCCCCTTCAGATCGTCCGATTTGGTTGAATTTCGAACTTATCTAAATACATTAAGGCTTACACAACATTGATAACTTGGTCTCGATAGAACCATTTTTACGAGAATTACCATGTTCAAACACACATAATATATGATGTATATAATATACTTATTTGTAAGTATGTATGTTTGTAAATGTACATAAATACATACAGATTTCAGCTACTATTGTATTAAAAATCTAGGGATCTAAAAGGAATAATTATCGAGGTCCCCGACTTATGTCTGACGGTACACCTAGCTTCTTCCATATGGGACATTGGCTAAAAGCTTGTTGTCAAAGCGTTATATTAGACGTTATATTCACATTTAGAACACAACCACAGATGTATTCCAAACCAGCAAATTTGAACAGTCTGATCCTGATAACGATAATCCATTATTATTTTGTTTAATATTGGTAACTTTTAAATTAAAAAAGCATAAGCAAAGAAACATAATAACTTTAGTTACATAATATACCAATTATTTTTGATTTTTGAAGTGGTCAAATTTTTAATTACATGACTCAGAAATCAGCAAGTTCCTGATTAACAGTTTCCTGCCAAATCACGATATTAACATGTTAGCTACTGGATCGGGTAAAAACCTCATATCAAAGAAATCAGAACTTTAAGTCCTCGTAACTTCTAAACTATTAGAGATATTGATAAACACCCAATAGCTAAAATGATTTATTTTAGAGAGTAGACCACAAAATACCCCCGTCGCAGCAGACCTGCATACTCAGCGAATTTCCAAATCAATAAAAGTACAAGTATGTAACAAGATTGATCAATCAATACCTGTTGATAAATTAGAGTATTTGCCTAATCTCCGTAAAATTAACATGGGAAAGAATATGCAGGTTTGCTGCTTTGAGGAACAGAAAAAGTAGGCATTTTTACCATAAACTATTTTATTCTGACCAATTATTTATTCTGACTATTTTATTCATATACCAAGTGTTATCATTATCTGGTCATAAATAAAGAAGTTTGCCTATTATCCATAAGATTAACATGGGATAGAGTATGCAGGTTCGCTGCTGTGAGAAACCCATGAACTATGATTTTTTTTAACGTAACGTAAGGATGCCATCCACATTAACTAAATACAAAGTTTCATCCAAATTGTTGATTAGTGAGGGAAATATGAACTTTTCCTTAACCTCCATAACATTAGCATTGGAGCCTCTTAATACAATGTACTGTGTTTGGATTTTTTAATATCTCGGTAAACGTTGGAGAAAGAGGAAAACTTTAAGAAACTAAATTGTGTAGCTTTTTGAGCAATTATAATTGTAAAAAATAAAATTTTAAAATTTACATGAAAAAAACTCAAAACCCCCATTTTCGAGGTACAAAACCCCCCAAACTACCTGTTCCGATTGACCGATATGTCTGGATTACGAACTCGTCCGAGCTAATGTAGGAATACACGTTTATTCCAAATTTGGTCTCGATCGGACAATTTTTACGAGAGTTATCGTGTATCTTACCATGAGACCTACGGTAATAGCTTATTCCCTATGGGAAATTCGCTAAAAAGGTGTTTCATAAGTCATTCTTAAGTTAAGACACTTTCCAAGACTTATGGGAAAGTTTAATGTAATAATTCTTTGTACAGATGTAAAATGTAGAATATGACAAAATGTAAATAATATCATTAACCACAACCACTCTCATACTCGTACTTGTAACGGCGGTCTAAAGTCTGCATTACGACATTCGGCCTAGACACTACTACTAGAAACTTAAGACTGCCAGTTAGGGAAAATGAGTGCTACTGATCCAGCAGTGCACATGAAACTGAGATTGATTGAGAATAAAACATTGTACAGATGCTAGTGTATCCATTTTCAATCAGCATTTTCAAACCCTACCAATGAAAGTGTAAGTGTATAGGGCTACATTTTAATCCAACATACTGTGCTCCAACTTTATGAAATTTTACTAACTCTGTAAATAAACAAAAATTGTTAGTTTATATAGTTTAATTTATTTTAATATAATAATTTTAATATATATTTTTTTAATTTTAATATCGTTTAATTTTAATATAATAGTATAATTTTGCGTGCATTTTTGAGTTGATAAAGTCGCCCGTGTTCATTAGTGGCAAGAAGTCCCTCTAATATTAATGATACAGTAAGTGGAGGGAGAATATTGGACACAAACATGCCAAGGTACACCTCCCTTTTGATTATAACAATTTCCTAAATTTATCAAACGACAGCGATATAAAGGCAGAGCGGCTATCCGTCGACATCGCGACGCTTACGCTGCCAAGCCAGACCTTCACGATCGCGTCTCGGCATCCTAGTCTGATGTCACCGATAATCTGGTCTGGGTTGAGGTGGGATCTGATAGTGTTTGCACAGGACTTGCTTTCTCTATGTATCCGTTTCCGGCATGACCTTCGCTGCCACTTGCCTCTTCCTCTCATTTCCGGAGGCGAGGAACTCACGTGGCTACTGGGAGATGTGTGAACACGTTTCGACTACAAGTGCTCATTGTGCTCAAGCGTTGCAAACATAATCAAATGGAAAAGACGATTGAACAACTAAGGTGGTTTGCATTCATTCTAATGTATGGTTTGGAAATGAACAAAAAGAATATTATTTTTAAATATCGCTAAGGCAACAACATATATAATTAATTCTGATTTAATTGACACACTTCATTTTGTTCATTTACAGAGTTAGTAAAATGTTATAATAATGGATGTCATAATAATGTTTGTATGTAGGATTAAAAATGTAGCCATATACACTTACCTTCCATTGGTAGGGATTGAAAATGTTGACTGAAAATAGATACACTAGCATCAGTACAATTTTTTATTCTCTATCAATCTCAGTTTTCTGTGCACTGCTGGATCTTAATGAATGTAAAGAAGCTATAGGTATTTACTGGGGGTTGAAGACATATTTTGCTTAATGTTTTAGAGGAAAATTAGCAGATCACAAACCCCTCGTTTCAATTTCTGATCCTGCAAAACCTTACCTTCAATGACAGCCTCAAGAATGTTTAACTACGCTCATTTCCTAAAAGGATTTGATAACACAATTAAATATCGCAATACAACAGAACACGCTAATGCAAACTTTTTATCTCGTTTTCCGGTTACTGAGGTCCCAGAAAACCTATTTGATGATCATGAGCAATACCTGATGAATCAAGTGGAAGCAATGCCAGTGACGAGAAAACAAATTGAAGAGGAAACACAAAATGATGAAAACTTCAAAGCTATTACACGATTTAAACTTAGACCAGAACTTTAAAGAACTCGGATTAAATGACAATGAATTTTGCTTAATGAATGGTTGTGTGTTCAGAGGAATAGAATCTGTGTACCTTTTACATTAAGAAAACATGTTCTAAATGAGTTGCATTCTGGTCATTTATGGGCATGACCAAAATGAATCTTCATGCTAGAAGATACTGTTATTGGAAGAATGTTAATCAAGAGATTGAAAATTTAGTCAAACATTGCACTTCATGCCAACATAAAACTTAAGAGTCTACCTAAGGAAACGAACCACCCCAAATGGACTTTAGGAACGTATTCATGTAGATTTTGCAGGACCACTAAAAGGCTGGATATATTTCATTGTTGCCGATGCTTTCAGTAAATGGGTCGAGGTGATTGCAACTAAATCGACAACAACGGACGACCACTATACAAACTGTTAACATTTGCTTTCTCTCATGTACTTGTTTCAGACAACGGGATCCAGTTAACCTAAACTTTATTTGAAAACTACCTATCAAACTGAAGTACTAAACTAACCTAAAAAACTAAGTATCAAATAATACATAAAACCATTACTTCCTTTTGTCCTAAATCTAATGGCCAAGCTGAACCACCCTTTCAGTGTTTCCTCTTCAATTTCCTTTCTCGTCACTGGCATTGCTTCCACTTGATTCATCAGGTACTGCTCATTATCACCAAATAGGTTTTCTAGGACCTCAGTAACCGGAATATGAGATAAAAAGGTGTTCTGTAGTATTGCGATATCCAATTGTGTACTCAAATCCTGTTAGGAAATGAGCATACTTAAACATTTTTGAGACTCTCATTGAAGGTAAGGTTTTTGCAGGATCAAAAATTGAAACGAGGGGTTTGTGATCTGCTATTAAAAAAATTTTCCTCTAATACAATAAGCAAAAAATGTCTTCAACCCCAAGTAAATACCTACAGCATCTTTTTCGATTTGCCTGTACTTCCTTTCTGCTTTACTGAGAGTTCTCGAAGCGAAAGCTATTGGTTTCTCTGATCAATCTGTGAGATAAACAAACACCCAAACCAGTCGGACTCACCTCTGTAGCAAATACCAATGTTTCATTTGGACTATAATGAGTTAATGTACGATCACTGGAGTTTTCATCTTTAACCTTCACAAAGTTAACTTCGTACTCCTCATTCCATGTAAACTTCTTTTCATGTATTAGTAGATTATTTAATGGTTCCAGCAAGGTTGACATGTTAGGCACAAAACGAGTGTGATAATTTGCGAATCCTAGAAAATGTCTTTATTCTGGCTTTCCTTATTGCTTCAACGGTGTTAGGTGATTTATGAAGGCCATTCTAGTCTATAATATGACCTAAATACTTCACACTTTTCTGGGAGAATTCGCATTTGTCACGATTCAATCGTAAGCTCTAATGTCTCATTAACCTTCTAGACCATAGAGAACATTGTCCATGAATCGTTGCCAAATACTTGTGCTATCTTTATGCCAAATATTAGACGATTTACTTTGTACAGACCCTAATGATTACTTATAGTTTGTATTTATTTTGATTCTCCATACATTGGAAGATGAAAATAGGCATTACTTATGTCCAAGGTGCAGAAAACTTTCCTTTATTCATGTGTGTAAAAATGTCATCTATACGAGGAATAGGGTATTTCTCATCAAGTATTACCTTGTTTGCTGTTATTTAATAGTCAGCGCAGATCATTACACTTCCGTTAAGCTTTTTTACGGGAACGATGGATGTTCCCTATTGTGAGTTTTCAACTAGATTATAGAACTACTCTCCAGCCTGTGTAGCTCATCTTCAACAGATTTCTTTAGACCATTTGGTATTTGCCGTGGTTTGACAAAAATATGTGTCGCTCCTGTTTTAGCTGTATGTGTCCTTGTTCTGAATCTATTTCACCGATTTCTGCCTTGAAAATGTATTGAAAAGTTGTTAAGAGTTTGTCAAGTTCCTCTGAGGTGTCAGCGAGTTAATCAGCCCAATCCTCCTTGACTTCTCGAAACCATTCACGTCAAAAAATTGGGTCTACATTTTTTTAAACATAGAGCTTTCCATAAAAACTAAAATCCTTGGACTCACATTTAACGAAACAGACCCCTAGTGGCTTTATAATTTCCCCTGTGTATGTTCTCATTTCCACTGCTGTCTTGAAGAGACGTTTCTTAAGTTCAAGTTTACAAAAACCATTGTATGACAACGAGCTCAAAGCCGCTCCGGTATCTAGTTCCGTAGTTAAAGATTTCCCTTTCATAGAAACTTAAATCATAAACTTATCATTCACAGTTGGTGTTCCCACCATGTAAACTTCATGAACGTTGTCATTATGTTATTATACTCTTCAACATCAATTATTCGATTTGACTTCAACCCGTTAGCATTCTTACCTGCATTGCTAATTCTGTAACGAGTAAGTTAAATATTTGCAATAAGTCCAATCTTATTGCACTTTCTAGAAATTTCATTCTTAAACTTGCAAGTATTGATTTTGTGCTGTGCACTGCCATTAGTTTTGGTTTTTGAGTCTGTAATTTTCTTAAGGTCCAAGAAGTTTTTAACCGCATTAGAAAATTCCTTTAAGTTTCATTTTCTGTGTAGGATGTAAAACTTACATTAGGTATGTGGCTGTGTCTAACAACTGTCATACAGTTTGTTTATATTTTAAAATCATATGTTTTTTATCTTTGTTGATTTTGTTTATGTTTTGAACTATTCATTCCTTTTTGTGGTTAATAAACCTTCTGATGTTCCGCATTTAGTTATTACTATTAGTAATCATTACACGCACCACAAATTGGTGACTCCACGTGATCCAAAGTCAATTTGTGAAAATGGCAAACACAGAAGAAAACGTCAGTGATCCAGATCTTCATCTCTCGAAAATAACAATCAAGATCCCACCCTTTTGGTGTAAGAACGTTCGAGTTTAGCTGTGTCAGGTTGACGCCCAATTCATCACGAAAGGTATCAAACAGGAACAAACTAAGTATTATTACGTACTAGGTAACCTTGATACTGATGTGGCCGAATTAATTTCTGATTTTTTTGAGAAACCTCTAAGCAAAACACCTTACCAAGATCTTTGTAACCGGCTAATCTTGGAGTTTGAAGAATCGGAGAGTATAAAATTTGCAAAACTAATTGACAAACTGGAACTGGGCTCAAATAAACCTTCTCAACTTCTTAGGGAAATGCGTACTCTGGCGGGTACACAAGTTCAAGACGACTTCTTAAAAACACTATTTTTGAAACGTCTTCCACTTCATGTTAGCTCGATATCAAATATCTGAGTTAGCCAATCAAATTTCGTCTTTGCGCTCCAAATCAAGATATAGTTCTCAATCACGCCAGTTTCGAAAACATGATACAACCTCACAATCTGGTATCTGCTGGTACCATAAGAATTTTGGTAAGAATGCTCATAAATGTACAACACCATGCAACTACCGTTCTTCCCCATCTGGGAATCCGGAAAACTAGTCAGGCATTATCTCAACACGGCGGGAGATAGTGCTAGTTTACAACCTCGCCGTCTTTTTGTTTATGATCGTCAGACCAATATCAAATTTCTGGTTGACTCCGGAGCTGACGTTTCTGTAATACCTCCACATGGCATACGAAAACCAAAACCATCCAGTAAATTACTTTTTGCTGCAAATGAATCAAGCATCGCCACATACCGTACAAAACTTTTACAAATAGACTTAGGACTCCGCAGATCCTTTTGTTGGCCCTTTATCATTGCCGACGTTCAACAACCAATTATCGGAGCGGATTTCCTGTTTGAATTTAGTTTATTAATTGACATGAAAAATAGTAGGTTAATAGACGGAAAAACACTTCTTTTTCAACGCGGCTCAATGCCCCCAAAATCAGTATGCTCAGACATTTATCTTGTTGATCCAAATAACAAATATGTTCATATACTTCAAAAGTTTCCTGATTTACTGAAAGAAATGCCTGGTCACAAGCCGCCAAACATTGATTTCATAGCAAGACGCTTAGCCCCAGACAAACTTTCCCAAGCTAAGTTAGTTTCAAAAAATGATTGATTTAGGTATATGTAGACCTTCAAAAAGTCCGTGGTCTAGCCCACTGCACATGGTACCAAAGAAGGATGGCTCCTGGCGCCCATGCGGTGACTACCGTGCTCTCAATCACGTAACTATTCCAGATAGATACCCGATACCTAATATTCAAGATTTCAACTCACAGCTCGAAGGTAAGACAATATTTTCAAAAATAGATCTTGTCAAAGCCTATCACCATATTCCTGTTCATCCAGATGATGTACGCAAAACAGCTGTTATCACACCATTTGGTTTGTTCGAGTTTGTTCAAATGCCATTTGGATTGAAGAACGCAGGTCAAACTTTCCAACGTTTCATTCACCAAGTCTTACGTGACCTTCCATTCGCATACTCTTATCTAGATGACATCTTAATCGCATCTAAATCCGAAAAGGAACATGAGAAACATATTCATTTACTTTTCGATTCCCTATCCCATCATGGTCTATGCATTAACGTTTCAAAATGTGAGTTTGCTGTCCCTGAAATCTCATTCCTCGGCTATCGCATCAAGAGAGTGGTATATTTCCACTTCCTGAACGAGTGAATGCAATTATAGACTACCCTCTTCCTGAAACAGTCGATCAACTCAGACGCTTCCTAGGAATTGTGAACTTCTACAGAAGATCCCTACCTAACTCAGCCACAACACAGAAAGCCTTATATGACCTTTGCCCAATTTCTAAAAAGAAGGATAAAAGCAAGTTGGACTGGAATGATACTGCCAAAAGTTCCTTCACCAAGTTGAAAACTGAATTGGCCAATGCCACTCTTCTGTTCCATCCTTCCAGCAATCTCCCACTAGTCCTCACAGTGGATGCTTCAAATTTTGCAATCGGTGCTTCTGCCCACCAAATAAGAAGAATTTCGCTGAGCCTATAGGTTTCTTCTCCAAAGTTCTCTCAGTAACTCAACAAAACTATAGCACTTACGATCGTGAACTTTTGGCTGCATATGAAGCAGTTAAATACTTCAAGCATTACCTTGAAGGTCGTCATTTTGTTATCTTAACAGACCACAAACCTCTCAGTTACGCATTTGAACAGCGTCCTGAGAAAGCAACTCCTCGGCAACTGAGACATCTAGATTACATTGGCCAATTCACTACTGATATCAGGTATATTCCTGGTAAACAAAATCAACCTGCAGATGCTTATTCGAGGATCGCAGAAATTGTATTATCACCAACAATTTTACTCCAAGACATCGCCAGTGCTCAAGAAAAATGTAGAGAACTTCAAAATATCATGCAATCCGTTTCATCGTCATACGCGTTCCATACTGTAAACCTGGGTAATGGCCTGAAATTAGTATGTGATTCTTCGACAGGCAAACTACGACCTTTCATCCCTCTCATTTACCGAAGACCCCTATATGACTCCATTCATAATTTATCCCATCCTGGAATTGCAGCATCTGTAAAATTAGTTCAAGAGAGATTCTGCTGGCCTTCGCTGAAACGTGATGTTACATTGTGGGCCAAGACGTGTATACCTTGTCAACGATGTAAAATATGGCGTCATACCTCTAGTGAACTTGGTTCTTATCCTCCCGCTCAAAAAAGATTTTCTCATTTAAACATCAACATCGTTGGACCTTTAACCCCTTCAAGAGGATACCGTTACCTTATGACTATCATTGACAGATTTTCTCGTTGGACTGAAGCAATCCCAATATCAAGCATAACCGCAGAAGAAATTGCCTCCACAATTCTTCATTCATGGATATCCCGCTTTGGCGTTCCTCGCTTCATCACGACCGATAGAGGCAGACAGTTTGACTGTCAACTATTCTCAGCCTTGACATCCATGCTTGGCATTCATCATATAATGACCACAGCTTATCATCCTGCTGCAAATGGGGCTATCGAAAGGTGGCATCGTTCCTTAAAATCAGCTCTGAAAGCCCATCTTACTTATGACTGGGTACCGAAACTTCCATCTGTGTTACTTGGACTTCATTCTACAATCATCCCTGAAGTAGGAGTTTCACCTGCTCAACTCGTCTTTGGTGAATCAATCACTCTTCCTGCTGATTTCTTTGAAGACTCCAAGTTAGCAATCGACATACCTACACTTCACACCCAACTTCAGGAGCATGTCAAAACTATTCGACCCATCCCATTTCGACACCACAATAAGAAATCAATTTTTATACACCCTGATCTCATGACTTCATCTCATGTTTTCATCCGTCAAGATTCCGTAAGAAAACCGCTTCAACCAACCTATGAAGGGCCATTCAAAGTTGTATCAAGAGGTGACAAATTCTTCACTATATTGTTACCCAAAGGCGAAGATTCTGTTTCTATTGATCGGTTGAAACCAGCCTTTACATTACAAAACCATTTTCAAGCTAAAAATGAGTCAGACTACCCATTAAATAATCTACCTAAAACGTTCACATCCCCAGTCACCCCAACCAACACCAAAATTAAACCAACCTACGAACAACAACGGTGTGAACAACCTGCGGACAGTTCTGGACAGCAACCTGTTCTTTTTGACACGCCCCCTGAGAGGAAGACCCGCTTTGGAAGAGTGTTAAAACTACCCAATAAATATACTTCTTAACATCACGTTGTCACTGGGAGGGGAATATGTGGCTGTGTCTAACAACTGTCATACAGTTTGTTTATATTTTAAAATCATATGTTTTTTATCTTTGTTGATTTTGTTTATGTTTTGAACTATTCATTCCTTTATGTGGTTAATAAACCTTCTGATATTCCGCATTTAGTTATTATTATTAGTAATCATTACACGCACCACAGGTATATTCAAGATATTTTTTTGTGTAATTTCACCAGAAACACGCCTTTCGATTTCTGCGCGACAAAAAGTTGGTAAGTAAGGTTGTATCCAAGCCTTAATTACCAGGTAAGATTCCTCGACATCTGTCCTGTAATTTTCTTCTCTTTCAATTGCATCTCCATTATCCATGGACTTTAAAACGTCTTCATGTAAAAATGTAGATTGTTTACAAGATTCTCCGAGTAAACTTCGTCTCTCGACCATCGTAAATACACATGCTTTTTGTCTTCAGTATTTGTAGTTCTTGTGATTTTGTGCATGTTTTTTAGCACGTCGCGGCTAAAGTTTCTACGGGGAACCTTCAACTACCGTAATGTGAAGTTTTTTAGCACGTCGCAGCTAGAGTTTCTACAGGGAACCTTCAACTACCGTAATGTGAAGTTTTTTTTAGTACGTTGTGGCTAGAGTTTCTACGGGGAACCTTCAACTACCGTAATGTGCAGTTTTTTTAGCACGTCGCGGCTACAGTTTCTACAGGGAACCTTCAACTACCGTAATGTGCAGTTTTTTTAGCACGTCGCGGCTAGAGTTTCTACGGGGAACCTTCAACTACCGTAATGTGCAGTTTTTTTAGCACGTCGCGGCTAGAGTTTCTACGGGGAACCTTCAACTACCGTAATGTGAAGTTTTTAGCACTTCGCGGCTAGAGTTTCTACGGGGAACCTTGAACTACCGTAATGTGCAGTTTTTTTACCACGTCGCGGCTAGAGTTTCTACGGGGAACCTTCAACTACCGTAATGTGCAGTTTTTTAGCATGTCGCGGCAAGAGTTTCTACGGGGAACCTTCAACTACCGTAATGTGCAGTTTTTTGCACGTCACTGCTAGAGTTTCAAAGGGGAACCGTCAACTACCTCCTGAAGCTATCAAAGAGTTCTCACATCACTCAATCTTCACTCCTGACATTGCAGGTCCTTCACCCAGGTCCTTGAACCTAGGTATTGTAGCTCGGGTCCTAGAATCACTTTTGGTGACATCAAGATTAACATACAATATTTAGTACTGCAGAGAATAATTTTGTGAAATAACACTTTGATAATTTGGAAAGAAAAATGTTGTTATCTGTTTTTCCCAAGGAATTAAAGTTGGAATTATTGCAGATGTATTAACTTATTAAAATAAGATTCAAAATTGTCACTGTTGAATCACTACTTTAAATTCATTTTTCCAATTGCTTGATACACGATTAGATTTCGTACCACAACAGTGTACGGTGAGTGTTCAGTGAAGTGTTAAGTGTCAAGTGATGGCAAGTACAAGTGGAATGACTGTAAAACGTAAACATAAAACATGAACTCTTTCCGAAAAATGGGAAATAATTAAGAGGTTAGACCGTAGTGAAACTCCAACAGCTATTTCTAAAGCTTATGACATCGGGCGACCAACCATCTATGACATCTTGAAAAATTGAGAAAAAATTGAACATTTTGTGAAAACTATTGAAGACGACTCAAAGAGAAAAACTCTTAGATTGGCTGAATTTCCCCAAGTAGAAGAAGCACTTTATTCTTGGTTCAAACAGCAAAGGAACAGACAGGCTCCGATTTCTGGGGATCTTTTGAGGGAGAAAGCAAAGTTCTTTTATCGTGAAATCACAAAAAAATGATTTCCGCGCCAGTGACGAGTGGTTTGAAGAATTTTAAAAAGCGACATGATATTCGTTATGTTCAGATGAGTGGGGAGAAATTGTCTGCTGACGAGACAGAAATTCCTAGCTTTATCAAGAACCTCACCACAAAAATCACTGAACTAGGCCTTAAGCCTGATCGATAGAAACTCTTCCAGTGGTATATAAGAATCAAGGACGAGCGTGGGTAACTCAAGAAATTTTCCGAGACTGGTTTCACAACCATATTGTCCCAGAAGTAAAACAAGATTTGAAACAAAAAAAACTACCGTTAAAGGCCCTTTTACTGTTAGATAATGCTCCCGGACATCTGGCTGTGGAGGAATTGAGAGTTAAAACAGCTAATGGGTTCATTGAAGTTATGTATTTACCAGCAAACACAACTGCTGTCATTCAACCGATGGACCAAAATGTTATAAAAACATTGAAGGCACATTACAAGAAGCGCCTACTGATGGACATCGTCAGCCAGCCCGATACAGACATCACTTCTGTTTTGAAATCATTTAACATAAAGAATGCCATCCTCAACGCATCATTTGCATGGCAACAAGTTAAAACTTCAACTCTCATAAAATCGTGGAAGCATATTTGGCCAGAAAATCCACTCCTGAAAGAGAAAGAAAACGAAGACGAACAGTCTCAAGTTAATGGAGTTGTGGATGACACACTGACACTTTGTGGTAATATCACCGTTCCACAAGAACGTTCAGAAGATTTAAGAAGGTGGGTCTTAAACGACAACTTAAATGCGGATGAAACAGATGAAGAGATAGTACTGGAAGTCACGTCTACTATTCAAGACGAAACAATGGAGGAGGCCGTAGAGGAAAAATACACCGTCAGCTGTAATGAAGCTATGGCGGCCGCCAACACATTAATACGCTGGTGCGAGGAGCGTGAACTAGACTTCAACAACGTTTTTATGCTGAAAGACATCCAAGAAAAAGCCATGACAGACTGTTTACGTAAGAAAAAACAAAAAACAATCACAGACTATTTTAATCCGTAAGTTTGCACAATGTTTGCTCTGTACTTAAGTTTTTTTGTAAACGCTTAATCATTTTGTGTTTTTCAATTTTATATGCAATAAATCTCTCTTTTTTGTAAAAAATAATGCCTAAATTGATTATTCTACACCTTTGATATCGACGAGTATACAAAATAATATGTCAAAAATTTATTTTCTTAACTTATAAGGACAAATTTAGTAAAAAAAAAAATAACCTTCGGTAATCTGACATTTTTGGTAATCCGACACCCCCTCGGTCCCATAACTGTCGGATTATAGCGAGTCAACTGTATCACTTTGTTGTCAATAGACAAACTTGTCTCAATTGTTATTAAAACTATTGCGGTGACCGTCCTTCTACCATAGTCCAGCCACACTACTAGGAATACAGTATTAACAAACATCCAAAATCTTTATACAACACTATATCATGGTACGGTATGAAGAGTACTCTCATACTCGAGTACGAGTAGGAAAAAATATTGAAGGAAATTTAAGAAATAAACTGAGGATATAAATGGTCCGTTATAAACATTCCAAATGTTCTTACAATAAATTTGCTGGTGAATCACAGCATGTTTATAAATTAGGAAGTCATATTAATTTAAGTTTAGACCTTCTAAATGAGATATGATTAAGTAGTTTTGCAGACGTGATAGATATTACAGTTAAGATTCCTTGATATACATAGTAAATCTTAGCTAGATGAAGCTGTATAACAAGTTTTAACTTAATAAGGAGGAAGTTATATCAATTAGTTGTGTATATTCCATTAATAGTAAGCCCGCCCTTTTGTAAAGGTTGTATGATCCCACTGTTGTTAAGAAGAAATGTATTTATTGTCATGACGAAAAATTTACCAGAAATCGTAAACATATAAAGAAAAACATAAAGTTAATTAGGTTAAATTAGAAGTGTTTTCTCTTACGTTAAGATAACATTTTAATGTAGTATAATTTGAAATATGACAAAAATTAGTAATTAATCTTAACAAAATAACATTGTTATTAATTTGACAGCTTGTCATTTCTTTAAGTTAAACCACATTAATAGACCACATGTTCAGTGAAACTTAGAAAAAAATGTGGCTAATGGGCCTAGGTTTTGTCATGACTGAGGTAATTATCCAGTTACTTCTTTTTCCTCTGATAAATTTGCTAAAAAATTAATTTAAATTTGTTGTTTTGATTAATAAAAAAACTTAACAACTCTGTCCTATATAAGCGTGTATGAACAGATAGTAAAAAAATAGGAAACATTAATAGGAACATATTTTAGGGTTGTACTGGTAGTGAGGGTGGCCTCGGTTCCACTTCCGCAGTGTAAATCCCAGGATAATATGCGGCGGCAACAGGGCCGCCTCCCCTCTCCCAACTCATACGGTTGAAAAGAGATCACGATCCAATGTGACACCAAGAGTTTTGACCTAGTCACTTGTCATGAGTACCTCACCATTTAATATAATGGGCAAGGCTCTCTCATTTAGACTGTACAATTTTTTGTGTGGTCATGTGGATTGCAGTGTATTTCTTAACCTTTACCGGGCGGCTGATGACATTTCTCGCAGCACAGTAGGGTCGCACGACGCGATAAACAAGTTTATTTGTGATCAATCATTGTGCCACATTTTCTGTGCTGTAGTTCACAAAATAACCAATAGAGCGCATTGTTATGTTGCTTTAACCTCTATGCACTCACAAAACCAATATGGCGGTTTTATTGAAATATTTAGTGACTGAAATTAGTTACTAGGCAACTTTGGCCCACATCCGTGAATTTACCGTTATGTTATGAAAATAAAGCTCCGGTACTGCTTTTAACAAGAAAACTCGTGAGTTACTACGGCCAGCTGTTTCACTTTCGCTAACCTTATCTATGGACATTTTTATTGATTTGTGTGTATTTTCATTGTTTTTTAGCAGTATTTGCTACATGGTGTATATTGTGTAAATATTTTTATTGAATAGAATTATTAACTAATTATTATAAACTGAAATGGCTTACAATGACAAAATTGTTTTTATAATATCTAAAAATAGGCTTAAAATCTTCAATATTAATTAAAAATTAGGCACATTTCTGTTTTATACTTTATTCAAGCTACCCAAAGCCAAAAAGAAAATTGGGAAAATAATATTTTTATTTGTTTATTTGTATGGTATTAGAGAAGTTTCTCTAAATTGGTTTAATATATAAAATAATACCCCCGTCGCAGCAGACCTGCGTACTCAGCGAATTTCCAAATCAATAATATAATAATTATAATATATGACAAGTTTGGTCAAAATCTGTCGATAAACATGGGAATTATTTGCCTATTCTCCATAAGATTAAAATGGGAAAGAGTGAGTAGGTTTGCTGCTGTGAGGAACACTGAAAGTATACCATCAAAAATTTTATTTTTAACATTTATACCAACTTTTATCAACATCTGTCCATAAATAAAGGAGTTTGCCTAATCTTCATATGATTAACATGGGAAAAGAGTATGCAGGTTTGCTGCCATGATAAACATGTAAACTATGATTTTTTAGCACAAATGTATGGATCTCAACCACATGAAGCTAAATATCCAGTTTTATAAAAAAATATTAGATAATAAGTGAAAAATTAATTTTTCCTAATCCTCCATAAGATTAACATTGGAGCCTCAAAATACAACGTACTGTGTTTAGATTTTTTTATATCTCGGTAACCGTTTAAGATAGAGAAAAACTTTAAGGAACTTAATTGTGTAGTTTTTTAAGCTGATTCCAATGGTGAAATATAAAATTAGAAATTTTTAAAAATTACACGTGAAAAACGCCAAAAACCCCATTTTGGGGTACAAAACCCCCCCAAACTACCCGTTCCCATAGACCGATATGTCTGGTTTACGAACTCGTCCGAGCATTTGTAGGAATACACGTCTCTACCAAATTTGGTCTCGATCGGACCATTTTTACGAGAGTTATCGTGTTCACAGACACATATATATATATATATATATATATATATATATATATATATATAAAAATTTTAACGACTATTGTTTTTGGTCTCTGGGCACCTAAAGAAGAAAAAATAACATGGTCTCGGGCTTAACTCTTGCCATGAGACCTACGGTAATAGCTTCTTCCCTATGGGAAATTCGCTAAAAAGCGTCGGTGAAAGCGATCGTTTTCATTGTGTGAGTTTTGGCAACAGTGTCAGTAGTATCCTAACAATTACTTGTGGTGTCCCATGTGTATCTGTTTTGGGACCAATACAGTTTTTGATTAACATTAGCAGTGTTTGTGCAGTGTTTGCAGTGTTGTGTGTTTGTGTTTGTGTGTTGTGAAAATTTTTCAGATCCTTATCGTGCTTTGCAGATGACACAGCGTTATGTTTAAGAACAAAAAAATTACCTGACCTTGAAGCACCAATGGAAAATGATTTGGACATTTTAAAAATCTGGTTCACAAACACAGAACAACACAGTATTAGTGATACTAGTGCTAATTAACACTGTGTATTACCATTTCCTATTACTTCGAGAATTCTCGGCCCAGATTTCGATGTTTGTGCCCTTATTACATGAGGAAACGAGTATATTCCTACAATATCATTTTTATTCATTCTCATTTTAACAAATTTTAGGAATTTTCCTCAAATAAAACCAGCCATAAAAAGGGATACATAAGGATGGTAAAAGTAGTGCATACCCTTTTAGAAGATGGGCATGTCAGATTAGGGAACAAACCAAATTTTTAATTATAAATTATCATAATTTTACCCCTAAACATTACTTTGGACAATATATGTGGTGTATTTTGCATACAGATTTATTTTTAGTCTTTGACAACCTTTAATCCAACCCTTTAATACATGAAACAAAAATATTAATGTCATCTTGACCGCCTCCTCCGATTCTAAAAGAGGTTCGATTTTGGGTCTGGACCTGTGAAATAGCGCTTAAAACAATCTCCTGACTTCTGAGAGAGACCAAAATAGACTATTTAGATTGGGTACTTTAACGAAATCATATCACTCATTTCCCCACATCATTTCGAGCTGGGTAAAGTGAAACTGAAGAGTGTATGGAATAACCTAGTTGCAGTACACGTCTGAAAGATATAAATAAGTCAAATTGATGTTAATATTAATTTATATTCCTATTAGGTGAACCGGCGAGCTTCATTACGCCTAACAGTAAATATATGGTAACTTTTAACATTTGGCCATGTTCTGAAATTGAATAGATTAGGTATTCTGGGTCACGGCACATTTAATAAAGATAGTGAAAAGATCTTATTAATAACATTCCCACAAAACAAATAAATCTAAGTGGATTGATTCACAATTATCCAATCCAATCCAACCTAAACCCAAACCAAACCAAACTGAAATACAGCTTTTATAATAAAGACTAAATTTTCTGAATTGCATCATTGTTTATAATTTAACCTAATATTAATTAATTCCAGTCGCAAAAAACATAAAAAACAACTACTAATTCCACGGGAACAAACAAACTAACCAGTAAGCTATACATGTTTATAATAGGTCGGACCAGCGAGCCATACCGCAAGACGTCAACGCGTTTGTAGACAGTTATATTACTCAACTACAAACAATACCTTGGCCTTCTCTCTAGTAGTGCTAGGTGGCTATGACGATATACATTCTTTGTATCTTAATGTAAATAAAAAAGATATAATTCAGCTCTCTAATAGTGATGGTTAGCACCATTTTAATGCACAATTTTAATAATTTCTTAAGAATACTGTCAAAAATATCTTTATGATATGCAGAAGAGGCTGTGTAGCAGGGCCCGTCACTTATTCTTGAAGGGCCTGGGCCTCAACCAAATTAAAGAAAAAAACCACTGCAAAGGCTCAAGGGCCTAATGTCGCCAGCACTGCTCCACATTGTTAATTTTAAGTTCCTACAAACATGGTGAATATAACATTGGTTAATTACTGTATAAAGGGGCAGGCAGTTGCGAATTGACAACCAAATAGTACCTTATTTTTACCACCTTTCTTAGTGGGTACAAAAATCTAAAAAACATGTTTCTGCCAGTAAATAATAAATGCCAAACATAACAGCTTTTTGAAGCGAATAACTTGTGTACCCAATGACAATGATGTATTTTTAAAAGTCTAAAATATAAAAGTAACAAAATTGTTTTATACTGTATGATAGTTTTCAACCATTTTATACTCCTGCTGACTAAAAGAGGGTTCTTTTTAAAGAGAGATTGTTGGTTTTAGCGAATTTCCCATAGGGAAGAAGCTATTACCGTAGGTCTCATGGTGAGACTTAAGCCCGGGACCATGTTATTTTTTCTTCTTTAGTTGCCCAGAGTCCAAAAACAATAGTCGTTAAAATTTATATATATATATATATATATGTATATATATATATGTATATATATATGTATATATATATATATATATATATATATATATGTGTCTGTTAGCACGATAACTCTCGTAAAAATGGTCCGATCAAAACAAAATTTGGTAGAGACGTGTATTCCTACACATGCTCGGACGAGTTCGTTAACCAGACATATCGGTCAATGGGAACGGGTAGTTTGGGGGGTTTTGTACCCCAAAATGGGGTTTTTTGCGTTTTTCACATGTAGTTTTTAAAAATTTCTAATTTTATATTTCACCATTAGAATCAGCTTAAAAAACTACACAATTAAGTTCCTTAAAGTTTTTCTCTATCTCCAACGGTTACCGAGATATTAAAAAATCTAAACACAGTACGTTGTATTGTGGGGCTCCAATGTTAATCTTATGGAGGATAGGGAAAAATTAATATTTCCCATATTAATGAATATTTTTGGATAAAACTTGATATTTAGCTTCATGTGGTTTAGATCTATCCATTTATGCTCAAAAATCATAGTTTATGTGTTTATCATGGCAGCAAACCTGCATACTCTTTTCCCATAATAATCATAAAGGGAATAGGCAAACTCCTTTATTTATGGACAGATGTTGATGAAAGTTGGTATAAATGTTAAGATAAAAATTATTTATGGTAGAAATGCCTAATTTCAGTGTTCCTCATAGCAGCAAACCTGCACACTCTTTGCCATGTTTATCTTATGGAGAATAAGCAAATAATTCCCATGTTTATGGACAGATGTTTATAAAACTTGTCATATATTATTATTATTATTATTATATTGATTTGGAAATTCGCTGAGTACGCAGGTCTGCTGCGACGGGGGTATTCAATTTAAAGACAAACATAAACACAAGCCGAGAAATTATCTAAGATGCACTCTGCAACAACTATATTTACTCAACATCTTACAAAAGATCTATTGATTTCACATGCAACCAGATAAAAATGAAAGTTTAGACTTACATTTTATGAGTTCAACCACTTCAGTATGTGTGGAGTGTGTAACGTTTACTCCATTCACCTGAAAAATATAAAAAACAATACTTGAAACACTTGTATTCTAGACATTACTTATGTACAATGTATAATCATAAATTAGGTTTGCCTGATGTCTTGAGTTTTTTAAAGTAGAATTGTAGAATAATTCTAGTTATAACTAACACCAAGCCCATCTTTTGTATGGATTGTAAGATTCAGTGTTAAGAATCATGGAATAGGACTATGATTTTAGAATTTTGATTTAAGATTTTACTACTTTTACCAACATTCTGATCACAGCATAATTTTTCTTCCATGGTACAATTCTCGAGTGGACTTGCTATGGTTATCTGAATACATTTTACTTTATATTTATAATATATAATTGGACAGCTGATCAAGTGTATTCACAAAGTTGCTAACTTGATGTTCTAAAAGTTTCATATGAATGTGTCATTATTTATTAAATGACTGTCAAAGACCAGCTTAATCATTTGTCAGGATTGTTAATTAATGGTTCGACAAACAAATGCCTTGGTATCAAACAACCACAAAATTGTGTTTGTATTTTGCTCTGAATTGTATTGACAACCTTCAGATTATGAAACAGGTACTACATTATATTCATTGAACCAACTAGCTAGTACCACCTTTTTCATCGTGGTATTTTATTTAACAATAGGTTTCGAGTTGTTATCCCATTCTCAAGTCTATAAAAATGTAACCTTAAAACCTAAATATAATTATATACTAATTATATAATATAATTATTAGTTAACAATTATTTTAAACATGTGTTGCAATTTGTTGTGTAGTGCAGTGGAAAATCATAATACCCCCGTCGCAGCGAACCTGCTTACTCAGCGAATTTCCAAATCAATAATATAATAAAAATAATATATGACAAGTTTTATTAAAATCTATCGATAAACATGAGGATTATTTCAATTCAATTCAAAGTCAAATCTTTATTTACATGAACGTTAAGAACAGTAATGGTGTCATTACAAATATGGAATGTACCTTGTTACATAATCACAGAAAGTTTATAAGTTCAAGAACTCATCCAAGGTATAGACTGGGTTGTCCTGCAGGTATGATTGTAGTTTTTTCTTCAGGGTTCTTCCTGTTAGACCTTGAAGACTGGTAGGTAGCAGGTTCTTCAGCTTACGCCCCATGTATGAGGGAGTTTTCTTAAATAGGGCTGTCCGGTGTCGAGGTAGGATATATTTTGCAGCGTGTTTTGTGTTATAAGTGTGGATATCTTTGTTTATTTCAAGCTTCAGGTTGTCCGCATGCAGTATTACTTGGAGAATGTATAGGCCAGTGACTGTCAGAATGCCCAGTGTTTTAATTTTAAATACCTGCCTGCAGCTTTCTTCTTGTTGCAGGTCAGCTAGAGCCCTTATAGCCTTTTTTTGAGTAATGAGGACTCTATTAAGATTTCCAGCTGATGCCGGATCTCGTAATGATGCCGCAATCCAATATCTCATGTGGGAATCAACTAACGCATAGTAAGCAATCTTGGCAGCTTCTAGATTGCTATGCCATTTGATGTGTCTCACCACATATGCCCCAGTAATCATCTTCTTACATACAATATTCATATGTTCATTCCATGTGAGATTCTTGTCCACAGTGACGCTGAGGAACTTAGTGCTTAATTGTTCCTATATGTTTGGGATGTCAGGAATGTGGTCATGTTTTTTCCTAAAGTTGATTTTAGCCGTTTCGTCTGGGTTCATTACAAGGTCATTCATTTTACAGTAGTGCAAGGCCGAATTCCAACGATGTATACTCCTGGATTGCGCTCTGCTATGCAAAACGATCCAGATTCGCGGTCTGCTGTCTGAGTAAATGAGGTACGCCAGGCCAAAAAGAGCGAATCTAACAGCGCGCTTGACCTCATTCTCACGCTTGTTTACAGCCCTGAAAATATATAACTCAATTGAAACTTATATATTTGTAATCTGCATGAAATTCCGAATGTAACAGTATCCATACAATATTTTTTAATTTTTAATAATTAATTAAACATAAAGTTATAAAAACGTGACATGAAAAAGTTAGTAAGCGAGGAAGTTTTTTATATGTGAATTTGGAACGAACTGTCAGTGGGAAAGTTTTAGATTATGAGATGATCTAAAACTTTTACATTTAAGGCAATGGGCTATCTCTTTTAGTTTTCCAGATAATCGATCATAAAGTGAGCGTTGAGTGTACAGTTCGTTGCGCGGGGCTTACCCGCTCCGTGATAGTCTGTCGAACTCGCGACGTTAGTAAACAAACTCCAAGGGAACGTCCTGCCTGTTTCATTCTCATGTCTCGTCTTTTCTATGACTAATATTTAAAATTCAGTGGTTTAGTTGCAGTGTTCAGTTAGTTTAGACAAAATGTAGTACGATGCAACTGTATTACGCGGAGTATTATTGCAAAGGCAAAAGGAAGAAAGGTTGCACACTTTCATTTTACAAGTAAATAATACTTTGTTCATAAGTGGTAAGATTTTTTATCTTGAAACTCGATTCAAGAATCAAATAATAGAAATTTAATTTCTCTCGGTATTAGAATAATATAATTTAAGAAAATATAGAAACATATTGTATACATAAGGAAAAATTTAGATCCAAAAACTGAAATTTGAAAACACATTAAAAAATCATCTAATAATATTAACTATTTACTAGTTAATTTACTTGTTATTTGTTGTTGGCTATTTTATTGATATGCCCCTAGACTGAACTAATGGTTAGAAACATGTCAGTATTGGAATAAAATAATTATTTTAAACCAAAAGCATGATAAAAATAAGTTAAGCATGATAGAAATAACTATGAAAAAATTAATATATTTTGTACCTGTAGTACAAAGTACAAATGTCTCATGTAAGTTTAAATAAATTTCTATCATCAGTTTTACGGGTTAATTTTTTTCAGATTCCCTCATGGTAATTCCGAGCTGATAAAAAAATGGATAGCTGCTATTAAACGGAAATTTTTTTTAATTTTTTAAATTAAATTAATCTTAAATAATTTGTAATATTTTATAATTTAAATAATGAACTAATTTTAACAAATACTCAAGTTTGAAAAATGTGTGAGTTAAAATAATTATTTATAACCTCATTACCATAAATCTAATATTTTGGGTGTTCAGGCCAGCTTTATTGTAAGATCTATTGTTACATGAATTTAAACTATTCATACCGGCATTTTTATTGGAAAAAACATAAATATGCAATATAGAGTAATGGTAGAATCCAGCAGTAGAAGTAAATAGTAATTATTTTCATGCTAACTTATGAGATCTATGACAAAAGTGACACGTTTTATAAAGGAGGTATACGGGCGTTGGCGCGATTGTACCTCCCGGAGTGGGGGAAGGCGCTCGGCCGGCCGGACCGCGTTTCTTATACGGAGCGTGCAATCCAGTAGTATAGATAGTTGCCGAATTCAAGGAAGTAGTTACAATCTCCTGTATAGTATCTACCACATTGTCTCTTATCATTAGCTTAGTGTCGTCAGCATATATGATGCAGTTAGTGTTTGGGTTTTGGATGTAGTCAGGAAAGTCATTTATAAAGAGAATAAAAAGGATCGGTCCAAGGACAGATCCCTGAGGGACACCTCGCGTTATTGGTTGAGGGCTTGACCTGTATGTGGTGGTATGGTTGTTGATTGTGTGTTGTACCTCTACTACTTGTTGTCATCCTTTAAGGTAGCTCATGAACCAGTCAAGTGCCGCTTATCTGACCCCCAATAGGTGAAGTTTTCTTGAGATAAGGTTATGCCATAGACAGTTAAACGCTTTGCTGTAGTCCAGGAAAAGCCCAATAATGAACTGCTCATTGTCAATTTGTTTGACTATATGTTCTATAAGGCTGATAATTGCTGTAGCGGTACGTGGGCTGTCAATGGTAATGTTGTCTATTTCGATTTTCAATGACATCCTCCAAAAGTTTTGCCTTGCACTCCCTGTTGATCACAGCCCATACAGCTTTTGTTTTTTTGATTGCTTTACTAATGCAGCTAGTGTTGAAGTTTTGGCGTAGTACTCTTAGTTTCTTGTCATATATCTTCTTCTTAGTTATCATTGTTTCTCTGTCAGCATTGTTTCCGGTTGTTTCAAATCTGTTGAGTGCCCTGATGTACTCGCTCTTTAGTACCCGTACTTCAGGGTTATTACAGAGATTAAGTCTCTGATTATTCTTGGTTTTGAGGTCTTTCATCAGGCATGCTATGTTCAGGGCTGCACCAACTATGGCTTAAAAACTGTTGTAAGCGGTTTCAGAGTCAGGTGCAGAATAGACAGGCTGCCACTTACTGTCCTTCAATTGATTTTTTAGTTGGGTAAAGTTTCTAGTACTCATTTGTCTCTTTATAACTTTTTGAGAAGTTGTAACTGGACTTTGGTTGTTGGATATTTTACAGATTTGTGCAGTATGGTCAGATAATCTGGTCTGGAAAATTATGGCATTTATATCATTTGCTGATGCATTAGTGCAGATGCAGTCGATTGATGAAACCGTTTCAAAGGTGATGTGAGTTGCTGGCAGTGGTAGTCTTCTAATGTTATGACACCTTAGTTCATTTTCAAAGAGTAGGTTATCGGGGTAGTTTTTCAGTCTGTCTATATTTATGTCTCCTATTAATAGTACTTGGTTGTTGTGTGCTTGAATGGAGTTAAGAATATGTGATAGGATGTTATACAGGACGTCAGGTTTTCACCAGGTGTTCTGTAAACTTCAAGAATGTAGATAGATTGTCTTTTACATTTTAGACGAGCTAAGAGTGCTTCACGGGTGAATTCTCTGCATAGGACGGAAATATCAAGGGGATTTGTTTGTAATTCAAGTGTTTCTTTAGAATAGATGGCAACACCCCCTAGATTGTGGTTTTCTCTCGAGTACTCTTTATTAGGAAATAACCTTCTATGTGAGTACTTTCTAGGGCCATGTTCTGTCAGTACAATGATGCTGGGGTCAGTGTCTTCTAGAAGGTGGTTTGGTCTGTCTGTTTTCTTTCTGAGTCCTCTTATGTTCTAGTGAAGTATACTTATTGTTTTAGTTTTTTGAGAAACTTTTTCAAGTTTGAGTCTAAAAATAATTTGGTTTTGTGTTTTGTGCTTTTATGGGGGGGAAGTACTAAAAAAGAGTTTCTATTATTTACTTCAGGTCTCACTGTCAGGTTTCAATAAAGTCTGTGTTTGTTGTTGTTACTGCTACTGCGTCGAGGTCGGTAAGTGAAAAGGTGTTAGCTTTCAGAATCCAGATGGCAAGTTGGTCATCAGGGGATTATTTGCCTACTCTCCATAAGATTAACATGGGAAAGAGTGTGCAAGTTTGCTGCTGTGAGGAACACTGAAAGAAGTCATTTCTACCATGAATAATTTTTATCTTAACATTTATACCAACTTTCATCAACATGTGTCCATAAATAAAGGAGTTTGCCTATTCCCTATATGATTAACATGGGAAAAGAGTATGCAGGTTTGCTGCCATGATAAACACATAAACTATGATTTTTAAGCATTTGAAGCATAAAATCTCAACCACAGATAAATAAATACCAAGTTTAATCCAATAATATTGATTGATAAGTGAAATATTAATTTTTATTTATCCTCCGTAAGATTAACATTGGAGCCCCAAAATACAACGTACTGTGTTTAGATTTTTTAATATCTCGGAAACCGTTGGAGATACAGAAAAACTGCAAGGAAATAAATTGTGCAGTTTTTTAAGCTGATTCTAATGGGGAAAGACAAAATTTAAAAATTTTTTAAATTACATATGAAAAACGCAAAACCCCAATTTTTGAGTACAAAACCCCCCCAAACTGACCGATTGATTGACCGATCCCATTGACCGATATGTCTGGTTTCCGAACTTGTCTGAGCAAATGTAGGAATACACGTCTCTACCAAATTTGGTCTCGATGGGACCATTTTTACGAGAGTTATCATGTAGACAGACACACACACACACACACACACACACACACAAATATATATATATAGTATTATCAATGAAATAAGAAACGTAGTACCCTTTTAAAAAGTTTAATTATAAGCGACTTGATTCGTCTCTTAGGTCATTATCAAGCTTATTTTTAATGTTAACCAAATAAATAAACATTAAAATTTTATAACAAACATATGGTAAAATACAAAACATTTTAAACTACGATTTTTGTATAGTTGATTCAAATATTAATGAATTTTCATTTTATTTGTCTTATTTTTTCAAAAATTGGGTTGTTGAGGTTCATTTGAGAATTTAAAATGTAATTTGGTTCTTCTTTAAATCATAAATAAATACTGTATACTGTAATTAGTATATCTGTAACAGTATTGAATGTAAGGAGATTAACTGTTTGATAATACTGTACATCCTTTGTGGATTAATTTATATTAATTTGTATTAACTAATTAATTTGTATTATATATTTGTACTAACCTGTATTATTCTGTCTTATGAATTTTTTAGGCGCTGGGGACCTGTTCCAACCAGTGTAGTTTATGTTTTAATTATAGTCTTAATATATGACACTATTCAATGTATATCTGATTGTACAAAACGAATAAAGATATCTGAATCTGAAACTGTATAATCCTTCTTTTGAATTCATTTCATTTCCTTTATTTAAATATTATAAAATTTCAAGATTTTCTTCAAAGATTTTTTTCAAGATTTTTTTTCTTCAAGATTTTCTTTAATTCTTTCTTTCTTTTTCTATATATAAAATTGAATGTATGTCTGTCTGTATGTATGTATGTATGTATGTATGTATGTATGTATGTATGTATGTATGGCCTTTATGCGTTGCCAAACTACTCATCCGATCGCCATGAAATTTTAGGAAGTTGCTCTATATGTGTCCGGGAAGGTTTTAGTGAAAAAATATTTTCAAAAACCCCATAAGTTTCCATTTTATGGCGTTTTAAATTTCTAATGTTAACCTTATGGAGAGTAAGTTTGTTTACAAATTGTCTACAATGAAAAATTTGATTTCTTAGCTACAGCTGATTGGTTTACTTTCCATTAGCAATACTGTATGCTTTACTATCCAATGCCATCTGAATCATTCATTAATGTTAAACTATGAAGTAAATGTGTACTGTAAAAAATGAACAGCTTTATTCACCACGTTAATAGTTTACGGTTTTGGGGGATTATGTATTTATATTTTTATTTTCTGTCCGATTAAAGTCACGTGTTTATATGATAATTACAATGTTTATATTATTACGTTTATTATAATAATCAGCTGTTGTATATCTTTCCTATAAAAGCCGTATTACAGTTAGGTTTCGTTTGGGTTTGGATTGGATTTGAAAATTGTGAATTAATCCACTCAGATTTATTTGTTTTATGGGAATGATATTAATATGTTTTATCATTTCAGTATTGTTATTCACTATGCAGTGACCCAGAATATATAATCTTTTACAATGAAGCCGTATTGCTGTTCGACTTAAGAACATGGCCAGACTTAAAGTTAACATGTATTTACTGTCAGGCGTTACGAAGTTCGCCGGGTCAGCTAGTGTCATTATAATTATGGTTGGTTAGTAATAAATGTTCCTCATAGTTAGACTTCATTGAGGTTTTATTGTTACTTCCTAAAGCTTGGATGTGTTCACGGAATCTTGATTTAAATGGTCTGCCAGTCTTTCAATGTAACAGCTTTTACAGTCTGTGCATTTTAATTTGTATATGCCTGATTGATCAAATTTGTCTTCATTATTTTATTGAATTTAATTTTTTATTTATCATTAAAAGGTTGGGTTTAAAAACGTTTTTGGTACACTAATATATGTCTTGTCGCCCTTTTCTTCTCCTCTTGGTTTGTTATTTCTTTTTCTTTTCTTTATATTTGTTATCATTTTCTCAATAATCATGCTGTTATAACCATTTCTTGTTGCCAGGTATTATATGACTTTATTCTCTTTTCGTAACTTTTTTTATCCATTGGGATGTTCAATAAATGATTGACCATTGACCTAAATCTTGTCGTTTTATATTTCCATGGATGGTGTTAGTTAGATGGTATAAGTAGGTCTGTTTGGGTAGGTTTCTTATATATACAGGGTGTTTCAGAATTCCCTACCAATACTCTAAGGCATTGTTCCTGGGTAAGAAGCATATCTAAATATCATATTTAAACTGTCCGGAAGTCCTTAGTTACTCACACAGCCTCCATTTTATTTTTTTCACTTATAATTTTTTTTCTGAATAATGGTTAAACGTATGGATTTGAAACTTTGAAATTATTACATTACCTAAAAAAAGTTATTTTTGTAAATTTTCTGTTAAATCAATGCTTCACGAGTTATTTGAGAAACAAAATTTTAAATGGTCGCCATTTTTTTTAATGAATTTGAGAAATTGTCATAATTTTTTTGTAGCTTTGGCTATTTGCCATAAATATTTGTGCAAAGATTCAATTCCGCGCGTTTAACCATTATTAAAAAAAAAATTATAAGTAAAAAGAACAAAATGGAGGCTGTGTTAATAACTAAGGACTTCCGGACAATTTAAATATGATACTTAGATATGTTTCTTACCCAGGAACAATGCCCTAGAGTATTGGTAGGGAATTCTGAAACACCCTGTATTTCAAAATTATGTTTGTTGTTCTTATTTTGTATTGTTGAATCTAAATAATTTATTCGGGTTTTTTGACTTTCTTTCGTAAATTAAATTTGATTAGATATAGAGTTTAAGTATTCCGAAAATTCTTCACTATCTTTTAACGTGCCATCAAATAAACAAATAAACAGAATATCATCCATCTATGTACCTGTACCGATATTTGATTTTCTGATAAAAAGGATTATTGATATTATTTATTTTCGTAACTTCCAAATTGTGAATATATATATATATATATATATATATATAAACTTCTGCAACATGCTCCCAGAGAACATCAGGTGCCAAACCAGTGACAAACTGAGACTGCCCTCACTAAGTGGCTAGCAAATATTTACTACTACTCACTAGATGAATACCTGCAACGGAGAGAAAATCTTCCCTTGCATTGACATAAATGTATATGCACTCTTTTATATTTATGTTGACACCAAATCTTATTTGTAAATAAAATTATTTTTACTCATTGAAAATCTATAATATTTTAGATTTAGGTTTAAAATTTTCTAGATACTTTTACTAAAGCATACATTAAATTATCCAATACTATAATACGAGCAAGGTTTGTATATATTTGCACACGGATCTCGAAAACGGCACTAAGGATTTTCTTTAAATTTTGGAAATAACTAATTTCCGAGTAGAAAATAAGTTCTAAATAGGTCTAATGTCCAGGAAAATTCTTGCCTTCTTGTAATATTAAGTTTAAAATCTAAAAATTTAACATTACGCTTATGGAGAATAAATTGTAAACAATACAAACCAAAACAGCTGTTTATAACCGTTTGACAGTTCTTGATTGAAGACGGCGGGGAACAATATGTGAATAGAGGTTTTTCATAAATATTTATTTTATGTACGTAATAAATGTAAAATTATCAGGTTACTAAACAATTTGTAAAAAATAAAGGATAAAATAACTGTGCGAAATAAAAGCAGAGATAATTATATCCAAAATCGTTTGTCTTTTGAAAGAAAACGTATTCATTCTATTGCTTGAAGCCACTGTAACAAACCAATTAACTGGTGTAAATTAAATTTCTCTTTTGTTTTTCAATCCTTATTCTGTTTCTAACAAAATCAATTGATCACAGGCTAATAATAACTGTAAGGATAAACAGTAAATGATCGACTAAAACAATTGAGGTTGGCTAAAGGACCTTAAATGGCGTTGCTCGTTTGGCAAACGCCGTGGTCCAGCGGTAGCGTGTTGACCTCGTATATCGAAGGTCGCATGTTCAATTCCCACCAGGGGCAATACTTTTTGTTCAGTGCTATATCAATTATGGTGTATTAAATCGGTTTTATTTAAACCACATAAATGTTTTCATTGAGTTATAAATGTGTTTTAATTTTTCTAATTAATTTTTATAATACATGTATTATTCTAAACGAGCAAAGCTCGGTCACCAGGTACTATATATATACATGTAAATCAGAAGGTATTTCAATATTACACTACTACTAATATTATACTTATTATTACTTATTATACTATTACATGTACCAGTACTATTAGAACAAAAAGAATATGATCATAAATTCAACATCATTAACAGCCTCGCTAAATTAAATGGATGTAAAGTAACTATGATTAATAAACTTAACCCTAGAAATGATAAAGTCGTAATTTACGACGCATTTACATATTCAATAAGAATTGGCAGGTGGAGGCATCTGTCGTCAGTTTTGTGGAATTGTTAGACACTATCGCCTACGCGACCGTGTTTCCCTCTGGGGGCCAACAACCGAAACTGCTCTTTTAGTACACGAGCCTGCCACCGGGCAGGTCTATAACCAAGTAAGCGCTTTCTTTTCCTAGGCACTGGATGGCCGTGGTGGCTAAAGCGCTGCGCTGACGAGCGTAACGTTCTAGCCATTCGGAAGTGCTAGGGTTCGAATCCCGACCATGAGCAATCCCAATTTGGCTTGCAAATGTGTGGTGTAGCGGAGTGGAGGGCCCACCTTAAATAAACGGTGACCGGCTTGGGTGGAAGTTGACGGCATTTGTAGGCTTAATTGGGATTGCAGTGGACACCTGTTTTGCTTTTGTGGTTAGTGGTTATAAGGGGGGGGGGGCATGTTTTAAGCTTTTTTTGTTTAAACTTTGATATTTCAAGAAGATATTAGTAATTATTTTTATGTTACAGTTAAGAGTAAAAAGCTTATCACTTCTAGGGTTAAACAACATGAAAAAGAAAATTAATGACACTTCTACAGATAACTACAGAAAAAATTGATATATGTGTATGCCTTAAGATATTATTTGTTGCACTATAAGACTATGAGAAAAACCTTCACTGACACTAACATGAAAATTAGGTTCAAAACAAAAAAAACATTTAAAAATCATCCAAAAGCATAGTAAACCCCTAACAAGAACAGAAAATCAACAAATTTAAAAGGAGTACAAAGAACACATACAAACATTTAAGTAAATCAAAAGAACTACCTTTCATTTGCCTCAAAGAAAACTTTGACTATACATTATTAATAGACAAGTCATTCTTATGTGCAAGCTGTAGTGGCTTGAGTGGTTCCCGAATCGGCTTGGGGAGTTAGTGCGTGGTTCCCCGTACAGGAGCGCTGTCGTCTGCTACCCCCCTTCCCCCCTTCGGCCAACCCCCAACCATTCATAAGAGCGAGAGCGGGATGTGCGAAGTGCGCGTCGCCACATCAACTCTTTCATCCCCAAAGTTACTACGAGTGCGCGCACACTCCTGAGGGCGGGGCCAAGTGAGCATACAGCCTTCGCCACTAGGATGCGGCACTACACTGTCAGGCATTCCGAAATTTTGTTGGCGACAACTTTTAATCATGAATGACACGTCTATTAAGAATGTATAGTCAAAGCCGAAAATCTACATTTGTAGAATACATACTTAAACACAACATGAATAAAAACAATGTTATACAACATGAAGATTTCAAATATTTCCAAAAAGATGGAAAAATGAATGTTTATGTTTCAGAAGGATTAGAAATTTATACACACAACAGACAAGAAGAAAAAATATACTGTACATCATACAAGTAGTCTAAATCAACTCCATGTATTACAAAACTAAGGAATTCATATCAGGAAAACATATTTCTATTATATATCATTCCCTTAGATTTTAAGGTTACATTTTTTACTTAAAAATGGGACTTAAAAATGGGTTTATAATCTGAAACCTCTTGTCAAAGTTAATTTCTAGATGAAGAGTGTACTATGGAAATTATTTATAATACAACACTATTAGTAGTAGCACTATTAGTGAACGTTAATGAAAAATATTTACATATGTATATACATTTATACATGCCACTAGAGGTTACCCTTATTCACTTATTAGCACTAATTAGAAGATAGATAGCAATTTAAATACAAAACCATTCTTTAAGAATGAATTTAGAGCGAATTAGCAGTTAAGGAATGAAGGTAATAGGAAACAAAGTTTAAATTTTCTGAATTATTAGTCCCAAACTGTAGGTTACCCAGAAATGTGAGAATAGCAATTAAAGGACAGTCTAAATAATCAAGTCATAATATGAATAAAATCAGAGTTACCTTGATTATTTTATCCCCACTATGGAGTCCAGCCCGCTCTGCAGCACCACCTCAAATACAGAGCACAAACAGTTTCATTTTCTCATGGTAAATTAAACAAAATAATATTTATATGCAATATTCTTGTAAGGGAATATGCTATTTTATTATATTTATATTTATTACATTATATTTATTTTATTTTAGTTAGAGTGTATTTTGTTTATTAGGGGTTAAGTGGTACAAAGAATTTGTTAGTCCTAACTTCGCCCCTCTCTCTATCTATCTATCTCTCTCTCTCTCTCTCTCTGTATATATATATATATATATTTTGGTTGGTCAGCCATATTGATTTTACTATTTATTTCATCAAACAGGGCTACTAATATTATATATATATATATATATATATATATATATATATATATATATAATTATTCAATTGGTTTGATAGAACAAATTAAAAATGAAGTTTAGCCAATTTTCGTTTCATTAATACATTAACGTTTTCAAGCAAAGGAGAGAACAGAAATGAATGAATAACAAACAGTTATAAATATTCTTACATGTGATTTGATTTGACACTAAATTTTCAATATTGAACATATGATTTGATAAATTTTAAATAAAAAGCTTTTTGAGTGAATATAAAGGGTTATACATCTAATTTTTATTTTTATTCCAATTGAGTTGAATCATTCAATCATGACAAATTTTACATGTATTTACTGTTAGGCGTTAGGAAGTTCGCCAGGTCAGCTAGTCTTTTATATAAATTGAACCTGACCTGCTGACATTTCTGTTGCAATCAGTAATAAAGCTACACACACAAACTGAACAGAATGTAAATATCTCTATATATAAAAATGAATGAATGTATGTATGTATATATGAAAGTTCTTTTGGTGTTGCCAAACAACTCATCCGATTGCCATAAAATTTTAGGAAGTTGCTCTATATGTGTCCGGGAAGGTTATAGTAAAAAGATTTTTGAAAATTCCATAAGTTTCCATTATATGGTGTTTTAAATTTCTAATTTTAACCTTATGGGGACCAAGTTTGTTTACAAATTTTCTACAAACAAAATATCTACAGACTCCACAACTGAAATATCATTTCTGTACTTCAATTAGCCTTTGCTGCAATATATAAATCACGTTAGTATAGACATGGATAAGTTTTAGCTCTGGGGGGAGGGGGGTTGGCAATTTTCGAGACCAAAATTTGAAACAGTTTCCTCATATGGTCAGTGTCGTCATTTAGAACATTAAAGGTCAGATGGTCATTAGGACAGCTATTTAGGGGAACTGAAAACATTCCCGTCAGACATATCCATGATCTAACCTATTTCCCACAGGGGAGTAAATACAAAATTTTTTTAAGGGCACTGCGAACCTTTTTGTGTGGTTAAAACTAGTTTAATAAAGTTTTTCTCATTTCGTTTGCATTAAAAACTCTATGCGACGGTGTACTCAATGGCTTCAGAAGATGGCTTCAATGTACTGCAGAAGATGGTCAATCTTGAAGTTAAGGTGTATTTAGTGTTAAGCGTTATGAAGTTCGCCGGGTCAGCTAGTAAGCAATAAAAATAAAACATTGAAACAGCTGATTAGCTGATCTTATATCATATAGGCCTGCACACACCAGAGCGATATTGTAGCGATAGTATCACAGTATTGCTGCATGCCCTGTTCGCAGCGCTTTATCGCAGCGATACTTTGCAGGTAAAACATGAATTACTCAGATTGTCCTGTGTCACTGCAAATAGAGATTTAAGGTTACTTTTTACTTTCCCATCTTGGACACTGCCGTCAGCTCAGTGAAAGAGCAATTTAATCAGCTGTAAAAATAAACTCTAAGTTTGGATTTTTATATCATATTGATGCCCTAGAAGACAAACCAATAAAATATGTCCAAGAGCAATGCCTTAAACTCGAAAAACCTTTGGCCACTGATTAATCCAAAGATATCAATCCAATAGAGCTGTGTGGTGAACTTCAAGCTATTTCAAGACGAGTGAAAAAACAGTTAACCCAAAAGGACGTCCTCGACTTAACTTAAGAATCCGATATGAAAGAAAATTTTCAAAATTTGTATGTTGCATTGCGGATTCTCCTTACACTACCAGTCTCAGTAGTATCGGAAGAGAAGCTTCTCAAAGCTCAAAATCATAAAAAGTTATCTACGGTCATCTATGGCCCAAGAGACTGGTAGGCCTAACAATGATTTCTATGGAACAAGTTTGCACAGAACATTGACCTCAATAGTTTGGTAACAACATTTGCCAAACAGAAAGCCAAGAAAAAAATTTAAACTTGTTCAATTCCTATCCCAGTAAATAGTGTAAAATACCCCCGTCGCAGCAGACCTGCGTACTCAGCGAATTTCCAAATCAATAATTTAATATATGACAAGTTTTATAAAAATATGTCCATAAACATGAGAATTATTTGCCTATTCTCCATAAGATTAACATGGCAAAGAGTATGCAGGTTAGCTGCTGTGAGGAACACTGAAAGAAGTCATTTCTACCATGAATAATTTTTATCTTAACATTTATACCAACTTTCATCAACATCTGCCCATAAATAAAGGAGTTTGCCTATCCCTATATGATTAATATGGGAAAAGAGTATGCAGGTTTGCTGCCATGATAAACACATAAACTATGATTTTTAAGCATAAATGGATAGATCTCAACCATATGAAGCTAAATATCAAGTTTTATCCAAAAATATTGATTAATATGGGAAATACTAATTTTTCCCTATCCTCCATAAGATTAACATTGGAGCCCCACAATACAACGTACTGTGTTTAGATTTTTTAATATCTCGGTAACCGTTGGAGATAGAGAAAAACTTTAGGGAACTTAATTGTGTAGTTTTTTAAGCTGATTCCAATGGTGAAATATAAAATTAGAAATTTTTAAAAATTACATGTGAAAAACGCAAAAACCCCCATTTTGGGGTACAAAACCCCCCTAAACTACCCGTTCCCATTGACCGATATGTCTGGTTTCAAACTCGTCCAAGCATTTGTAGGAATACACGTCTCTACCAAATTTGGTCTCGATCGGACCATTTTTACAAGAGTTATCGTGCTAACAGACACACACACACATATATATATATATATATATATACAGTAGAGTCCCGTTTAACCGAGTCTCACTTAACCGAGGTTCCGTGTTAACCGAGGCTACTTAAACTTTTTTTTGTACTTAAACTTTTGCTAAGCTATACGACTGCAATCGCAGTTCCCCGCGGCGCGCATAAATGGGAACCGACTGTACGTTTCCGTTGACACGCTTACTAGCCTGACTGTACAGTAGGCAAGGTTGTTGACCGCCTATCCCTACCCCTCCTATTGTTTGCACTCTCGTTTCTGTGTTTGTTTTGTTAGCTGTCACTTCAGTCTTCTGGTGTTTATTGTGTTGAGAGGTTGCTAACGAGTTGAGTGCGATACAATGAGTATGAAACGGAAACGAGTTGTCCTTTCGTTAGAGGAAAAACTTTGTGCAATGAAACGTTTGGATAAAGGTGAATCTTTGAAAAAAGTGGCTAGTGATTTAGGTGTTGGTGAAGTGACTGTAGGGGATTGGAGGCGCAAACGGGAACAGTTGGAGAAATGGGTATCTCAGCAGACCCAGTCAACAAGTGACAAACACGTTGCAAAGAAGAGAAAGACTATGAAAGGTAGTGAACATGAGCAAACGTCAGAGGCATTATTTTTGTGGTTTCAGCAGATGAGAGGTAAGGGTAGTCCTTTATCTGGACCAATGTTACAAGCCAAAGCTCAGGAATTTTATCATCGCTTTCAAGATGGACAAGAAGACTTCACAGCTAGTATCGGCTGGCTAGACCGTTGGAAGAAGCGATACGGTGTTAGGCAGTTAAATGTTTCAGGAGAACTTTTGTCAGCCAATACAAATGCAGTTGATTCATATGTAAAAGATTTAAATGACTATATTAAGACAAAAAATCTAAGCCCTCAACAAATCTACAACTGTGATGAAACTGGCTTAAATTTCAAAATGCTGCCCAGCAAAACTTTAGCAGCTAAACAGGAACAATCAGCTCCGAGACACAAGAAAAGTAAAGAGAGAGTTACTGTTCTACTTTGTGCCAATCAGGCTGGTGATAACAAACTTAAGTTGTTGCTTATTGGAAAAGCAAAAAAGCCTAGGGCTTTTAAAAACTTATATAAACATGGCTCTTCTTCCAGTAAAATACGAAAACCAAAAAAGTGCCTGGATGGACTCGTCAGTTTTTAAAAAGTGGTTTTTCAATGAGTTTGTGCCCAGTGTAAGAAAGTTCTCAGACGAAAATAATCTGCCCCATCAAGCTCTATTGTTATTGGACAACGCACCGACTCATCCAGATGAAAGCGAGCTGGTAAGCGGTGAAATTAGAGCTCTTTTCTTGCCACCAAATGTAACCTCTTTAATACAGCCCCTCGACCAAGGGGTGATTGAAAATCTAAAAAGACACTTCAGACAAAAGTTATTAAAACAGTTGCTCTTAGACTTAGAAAATGAAATGACAGTTGTTGAAAGTTTGAAAAAAATCAACCTCAAAGATGTTATTTTTTGGTTGGACGAGTCTTGGGATAATGTCAAACAATCAACTATACAGAAAAGCTGGAAAAATATTAGTGGTGTTGAAGTAACAAGTGATGCCTCCGAACCATGTGAAGATGATGAAGATGACCTGCCTTTAATTCATCTACTCAGCAGGATTCCAGTTGCCGAGGCAATAACTGAAAAAGTCAGTGGATGAATGATGACGAAGACTTCGAACTGTCAGACGAAGCAATTGCGTGTTTAGTCGAAGAAAACAAGAGAGCAACAACGGTGAAGACGGCGGCGATGGATCAGCCGATACAGAGCCAGAGGAAAAAATCACCCACACCGAGGGATTAGATGCAATCGAGAAGGCCCTGCACTACATTGAGCAGCAAGACATCACGACTCCAGCAGACATCATTATGTTGCGTTGACTGCGTAGTTTGGCAGCTAAGAAACGATCCAACAAGATTAAGCAGAAAACTGTCAAAGATTTCTTTAAACCTTTATGACTTTTCACTGTTTTTGAGGTACTGTACTGTACTTTTAATTGTATGTAGCCTATCTTTCTACTTCCTGATCAGTATTTTTATTATGTCAATTTAACCTGTACAGTATATATTACATTTTTTATTACCTGATCAGTATTTAAAATTGAGAATGTAGCTTGTAAAATTATCTTTATGCAGGCCTACAATACAGTACTTCAGGGTATACACGAGTAAATAAAGTTGTTTTACACTTAACAAATATTGTATTTTTTAATTGTTTTCATAAATCCCTTATTCTAAGTAGACATTCCGTGTTAACCGAGAATTTGGTTATCCGAGGTTGCTGTGGTCCATATTAACTCGGTTAAACGAGACTATACTGTATATACATATATATATATATATTTGATCTATATAGTTCACTTTTAAGGATTACTGTTATATTAGGTAAAGTTAAAATAATTAACTGAGTATCCTTGACAAACATTACTTTATTTTGACAAGAGTAAAACTTTAGGGAACTTAATTGTGTAATTTTTTAAGCTGATTCCAATAGTGAAATATAAAATTGGAAATTTTTAATAATTTAATGTAAAAGTAATGTTTGTCAAGGATACTCAGTTAATTATTTTAACTTTACTTTATATATATATATATATATATATATATATAAATTTTAACGACTATTGTTTTTGGACTCTGAACACGTAAGAAGACGAAAAAATAACATGGTCCCGGGCTTAAGTCTTACCATGAGACCTACGGTAATAGCTTCTTCCCTATGGGAAATTCGCTAAAACAATAATTTTTTAGTTTTATTGAGAGCAAAGAAAAATATGAATATAATTTAGAATAGGAATAGGTTTCTCATTTCTAATTTCCTATATATTTTTTGATTGGATGAAAGCTCCCCTGAGAGGTACTGGTTTTCTTGCACGTCCTTTTTCCCACTCCAGTGAGGGACCTCCTGTTCCCATTGCAATAATTTTGCCCAAGTATTACAGATAAATTCCAGGAATTGGTATTGTGTCACCCCAGCGATAAAGTATCGTTCCTGTGTGCGCAGGCCTTGTTACTCAATTGTTTTCATTGCTCAATGCTATACTATACCATAACTTTATGTGTAATATGCAGAGTTCAGTTGTATGCCTTTTCCAATCTGGCTGTCACTATGGTTTGTTTTAAAAATCATATGCTATGTAAGCACAAAACAGACAACATCAAACCTGCACTACGTTGATTATACATTTGTAATGTAAACAGAGCATTGCTTAATAACTGTCTCACTTCACTTCTTGTGGAAGAAATCCTTCTAGTTTTCTCTGATTGATGAGCATAACATAAGAAAGTGTTATCTGTTTAACCCTCCAGCGGTTTACTATTTGATCCCTTGGTTTCACTGGGTATGTCACTTTTACGGATTTGTATTAAAAAATTCATAGAAATTAAAAACATAAAGGATATTATAACATATTATACATAGTTTTTATTCCATACTAGCTAACCAGGCGAACTTCGTAATGCCTAACAGTAAATACATGTTAACTTTCAAATTGGATACATAGTATATGGAGAAAGTATTGTTTACGTCAAAATTTTCAAATTTGAGTTGAGATTAGATATATCCGTTCCGGGGTCCCCTGAATCCAAAAACGTGGGTGCTGGCTGTCTGTCTGCCTTGTCTGCCTTATCTGTATGTCTGTCTGTCTTGTCTGCCTTGTCTGTCTGTCTGTCTGTCCGCCTTGTCTGTCTTGTCTGCCTTGTCTGTCTGTCTGTCCACCTTGTCTGTCTTGTCTGCCTTGTCTGTCTGTAAGTGCGTGTGTGCGTGCATGTGTGTGTGTTTTTCTCTGGACCTGTTAGTCCTAGACAAATTATTGATTTGTTTAGTTTTTTAAGCTGGTTTCAATGGTGATAGTTAAATTACTCTTTACCTTCATTATTTTATCTGAAAGTTAAAAAAAAAATTTTTTTAACCATTTAAAAGCCTATAACTTTTGAACCATATTTTTACAGACATGCAGGTAGTGTCATACTATTTAGTACTCTGTGCACTATAAACTATCAAATTTTAATCAAAATCGTTAGAGCCATTTTTTTGAAATTTGGATTTTTCACAATTTGTTGAAGGTATGAGGAATTTACCCTTAAAAGCAGCAGACCTACGTACTCAGCGAATTCCCAAATCAATAATATAGGTTTAATTATTATCCTTAATAAATAAGAGAGTTTACCTATTCTCTATAAGATTAACATGGGAAAGAGCATGCAGATTTGCTGCTGTGAGGAACGCTGTATGTAGGCATTTCCAGCATAAACAATTTTTATTTTGACCATGTGTACCAAGTTTCATCAACAACTGTCCATAAATAAATTAGTTGAAAAATATTCTATTTGTTACAAAAAACGTTATATCTCAAGAACTATTTAAGCTACAAAAACATAATTCTGCACTCATTTTTAGTAGCCAAAGAGAAAAATATTCTTAAAGCATTATTTAGTTTTCTTTTATATTCTCAAAATGACGGTGGTAAAAAATCTTTTAATTTAAATAACAACAAACCCATTAAATTTATTCAATTTTACTAAATATAAATACATGGGAAAGAGCATGTAGGGTTGCTGCTGTGAGGAACACTGTATGTTGGCTTTTTTTACAATAAACTATTTTAATTTTGACCAATACCAAAATAAACAATATCTGTGCATGGATAAATGAGTTTGCCTATTCTCCATAAGATTAACATGAGAAAGAGCATGCGTGTTTTCTGCTTTGAGGAAAACTGGAAGTAGGCATTTTTACCATAAACAATTTTTTTCGACTATAAACCAAGTTTTCTAAAAATTATGTCCATAATATCTTGGTATCATAGTTTTTTTAATATCTTGGTAACAATTTGAGATAGAGGAAATCTTTATGATACTAAATTGTGTAGTATTGTGAGATGATTCTAATGGTAAAAGAAAATACCCCTGTCGCAGCAGACCTGCGTTCTCAGCGAATTTCCAAATCGAAAATACAATAATATATGACAAGTTTGGTCAAAATCTGTCGATAAACATGAGAATTTTTGCCTATTCTCCATAAGATTACAATGGGAAAGAGTGAGTAGGTTTGCTGCTGTGAAGAACACTGAAAGTAGCCATTTATACCATCAAAAATTTTATTTTTAACATTTATACCAACTTTCATCAACATCTGTCCATAAATATAGGAGTTTGCCTAATCTCCATATGATTAACATGGGAAAAGAGTATGCAGGCTTGCTGCCATGATAAACACATGAACTATAATTTTTAACACAAATGTATGGATCTCAACCACATGAAGCTAATTATCAAGTTTCATCCAAAAATATTAGATAATAAGTGAAAAATTAATTTTTTTTCAATCCTCCATAAGATTAACATTGGAGCCTCAAAAATACAACGTACTGTGTTTAGATTTTTTTATATCTCGGTAACCGTTGAAGATAGAGAAAAACATTAAGGAACTTAATTGTGTAGTATTTTAAGCTGATTCCAATAGTGAAATATAAAATTAGAAATTTTTAAAAATTACATGTGAAAAACGCAAAAAACCCCATTTTGGGGTACAAAACCCCCCCAAACTACCCGTTCCCATTGACCGATATGTCTGGTTTACGAACTCGTCCGAGCATTTGTAGGAATACACGTCTCTACCAAATTTGGTCTCGATCGGACCTTTTTTACGAGAGTTATCGTGTTCACAGACACATATATATATATATATATATATACATATATATATATATATATATATATATATATATATATATAAATTTTAACGACGATTGTTTTTGGTCTCTGGGCACCTAAAGAAGAAAAAATAACATGGTCTCGGGCTTAACTCTTGCCATGAGACCTACGGTAATAGCTTCTTCCCTATGGGAAATTCGCTAAAAATGTGTTCACAGGAACATGTTTTGGAAAATTACCCCATGATCACAGAGTTTATTTAACCTAAATTAGATTTTTTATCCAATCCATTTTTTTTTTTAATAGAGCAACTTGTTCTTCTTTGATGCAAATTTTACGTGCTGTATGTATTGCTTTTCTAGCTGATATAGAAGTGGCTTTAGTTGATAGTAGAACGTGTATCCAGGGATTATATTTTCTTGCAAGCATCGTTTTTTTATTAACGAATTTATGGAAAGACTTAAGCCCGGGACCATGTTATTTTTAGCGAATTTCCCATAGGGAAGAAGCTATTACTGTAGGTCTCATGGTAAGACTTAAGCCCGGGACCATGTTATTTTTCCATCTTTAGGTGCCCGGAGTCCAAAAACAAGTCGTTAAAATTTATATATATATGTATATATATATATATATGTATATATATATATATATGTATATATATATATATGTATATATATATATGTATATATATATATATGTGTCTGTTAGCACGATAACTTTCGTAAAAATGGTCCGATCGAGACCAAATTTGGTAGAGACGTGTATTCCTACAAATGCTCGGACGAGTTCGTAAACCAGACATATCGGTCAATGGGAACGGGTGGTTTGGGGAGGTTTTGTACCCCAAAATGGGGGTTTTTGCGTTTTTCACATGTAATTTTTTAAAATTTCTAACTCTATATTTCACCATTGGAATCAGCTTAAAAAGCTACACAATTGAGTTCCTTAAAGTTTTTCTCTATCTCCAACGGTTACCGAGATATTAAAAAATCTAAACACAGTACGTTGTATTGTGGGGCTCCAATATTAATTTTATGGAGGATAGGGAAAAATTAATATTTCCCATATTAATCAATATTTTTTGATAAATCTTGATATTTAGCTTCATGTGGTTGAGATCTATCCATTTATGCTTAAAAATCATAGTTTATGTGTTTATCATGGCAGCAAACCTGCATACCCTTTACCCATATTAATTATATAGGGAATAGGCAAACTCCTTTATTTATGGACAGATGTTGATGAAAGTTGGTATAAATGTTAAGATAAAAATTATTTATGGTAGAAATGACTACTTTCAGTGTTCCTCACAGCAGCTAACCTACACACTCTTTCCCATGTTAATCTTATGGAGAATAGGCAAATAAATCTCATGTGTATGGACATATTTTTAAAACTTGTCATATATTAAATTATTGATTTGGAAATTCGCTGAGTACGCAGGTCTGCTGTGACGGGGGTATTTGGTATTTAGGTGCCTAGAGTCCAATAACAATAGTTGTTATTAAAATAAAATATGGTATTTTACTGTTTATTTCATCAAACAGGGCTTCTTATATTATTATATTGAAATAATTCAACCAAGTACCCTTAGAAAACATTTTTATTCCTTCTACATGTTTGGGGTAATAATCCCATTTTCAAGAAGTGTAAATGTTTAACCTTATTTGGTAATATTAATCTGTAAATGTAAATAAATATCACATGATAATTTTAAATTTTACTGAATCTAACTTGGTGGAGTGTGTTAGCATGTATTATTTCTATCTTGAATTATTTTTTTCATATATAGGATTCTTTGTTTCAATTTGTGAAGTGTTTAAAATGTTGTTTTTGACAATTTGATAGTGAGTGTAAATTTGGAATTACATATATACATATGATAACTCATAAAAATGGTCCGATCAAGACCAAATTTGGTAGAAACGTGTATTCCTACATTTGCTCGGACAAGTTCGTAATCCAGACATATCGGTCAATCGGAACAGGTAGATTGGGGCTTTTGTACCCCAAAAATGGTTTTTTTGCGTTTTTCCATGTAATTTTTTAAATTTTCAAATTGTATCTTTTACATTTGAACCAGCTCAAAAAACTACACAATTTAGTTTTTTAACATTGTATTTAGGGGCTCCAATGCTAATCATATGGAGGATAAGGAAAAATTCATATTTCTCTTACTAATCAACAATATTGGATGAAACTTTGTATTTAGCTTCATGTGGTTGGGATCCATACGTTTATGTTAAAAAATCATAGTTCATGGGTTTCTCAAAGCAGCAAACCTGCATACTCTTTCCCATGTTAATGTTACGGAGAATAGGCAAATACTCTAATTTATCAACAGGTATTGATTGATCAGTCTTGTCACATACTTGTACTATTATTGTCATATTTTTGCTTTGGAAATTCACTGAGTATGCGGGTCTGCTGTGGCAGGTGTATTTAATTTAATGTCTTCTTTCAGTTCTGCTATTTTTAAGGTTGTACACTTTAATTTGTGAACAATATGTGGTTGGTTTGCCATTACTATTTTATTTAGTGAGCGTTTACTTGTTACTACTAATATAATTACGAAATAAAAAATGCAAGAGTACTCTTTTTTCATTTTATTATTTTGAGAAATGTTTCGGATGATCACACCATGATCACAGTGTTTAAAAGCAAAATACGAGGGTCATTCAATAGTTAAAGAGACAAACAGGTCTGGAAGGGAAAAATTTTATCTTAACAAAATAACAATTTTACTACTTTTCAACATAATCCCCTGGAACATTTGTGCATTTGTTCCAACGGACCACGAGCGTTTTTATGCCAGCTGCAAAGTACACTTTATCTTGGCGTTTGAGCCAATTTCGCACAAACTTCTTGACGTCCTCAATGTCCTGGAACCTCTTTCCACGTAGTGCCTCCTTTAGTGGACCAAAACAAGTGGAAGTCACTGGGGCTAAATCAGGACTGTAAGGGGCTCCATTTTTGAAAATGGTTTCTCGAGTTAGTTGAGCAGTATGAGGGCATGCATTGTCTTGATGGAGAATCACACCTCATCTCTGAGATCCATGATGTTTCTCTCTCATGGCTGGCTTCACTTTGTTGAAAAGCACATCCGAGTAATACTGGCTGTTGATTGTGCACTGCTCTTCAAGATAATCACAAAAAACTGGACCTTCAGCGTCCCAAAACACTGTAAACATGACTTTTCCTGCTGATGCTTGTGTTTTGGATTTTTTCCTCCCAGGTGAGCTGATGTGCTTCCACTCTGTGCTTTGCCTTTTTGATTCTGGCTCATAATAATGAACCCTAGTTTCATCACAAGTTAAAATTTTGTTGAAGAAATGCTCACCTTCACTTTGATAACGTTCCAGCAGCTCTGTGCACACTCTCAACCTTGTTTCCTTGTGTAGCCGTGTCAACTCCTTTGGGACCCATCTTGCACATGTTTTGCGGTACTTCAACTTGTTTTTAATAATGTTGATAACTGTACCCACACTCACATGGACTTTTTCAACTATCATTTCCACAGTGACTCGGCGGTCAGCAAGAATTATGTCATTAATTTGATTTTGAAGTGGAGGAGTTTAAACTTCAACTGGTCTGCCAGGTCGATGTTCATCTCTCACTGAGTCTCGGCTACTTTTGAACTGTTCTACCCACTTGTAAAAATTTGCACAATTCAAACAATGTTCACCATACACTTTAGTCATTCTAGAGTATATATTCAGAGGTTTTTCACCTTCAGCGAGTAAAAAACGAATAAAAGAACGTTGTTGAACTAATGTGGAGTTTTCAAGTAGACTTGCCATTTTGAGGTTATAAACACAACAATTTTGATTAATCAGCTGATCAGGATCCATCCCATTGCTGCCAACTAAAAGCTGTAAAAGCACCAAAAATACCCTACTTACAGTTTTCTCCCCCGACCTGTTTGTCACTTTATCCCATTGGCTACTTTAGAGGGGCACTGCCCTTCACAGGATTGCCAGCGCGTAACTACAGATGACAGGCGGTTTCCGTCATCGACGTAACTATTGATTTATTCTTGTATTTAGCGATCTTTGACTGTTGTATTACGGTATTTTACTCTCGATTGTTATATGCACAATACTGCCTCTCGATTGTTTTATGCAAAATATTGCATCCCTATATTTTGACTCTCGATCGTTTTTATATCGTACTTTGTTTTTGAGTTTACGGTTTATTTGTTTACATCGTCGTGCAGTATGCAGTTTAACAACAATGGTCATTTCGCAGCAATACATTCCTTGTTTTTGAGGATTGTTCTGATTTTGTTGGACAGATTTTATATGAAAGTAGTAATTCGGAAAGTAAAGATAGTGATGAGTGGAGTGTTTCCAGCTGTGAAAGTGATGTGGAATAAGCTAAAAGTAGACCTAACCTTCAACCGTTGAACTGGACATTGAATGATAACAGTAAAAGAAAAAAAAATTTTTTAGGCCTATGTAGTGTAAATAGGCTGTTAAAAAATTAGATAAATTAATTAAAATATGTGTAGTAAAAAATTAGAAAACATTCAGATATAAGGGGTGTAAATATTCATTTTCTGTGTGTTTATTGAGTATAAACCCTGAGCTTAAACCCTGATAAATACTCATATAATTCAGCACCGGCATGCTTCAAAAGTGTACACTTATACAGTAGCCAATGGGTTGATTATTGAATGAACCTCCTGTATCTAAATAGTGTAGTGTTTTGTTAAGTCATAGTTAGAGTATAATTTTAAATTTTCATATAATTATTTTTTTGATTTTTTCAAAAATTAGGTTTTAGCAAATTTTTCATAGGGTAGAAGCTATTACCGTAGGTCTCATGGCAAGACTTAAGCCTGGGACCTTGTTTTTTTTGTTTTGAGGTGCCCAGAGGCCAAAAACAATAGTCGTTAAAAATTTTTTTACATATAGGCTATACACAGTGTCCCACGAAGAGGTTTAAAACATTTAACTTTATATTATATGCCCATTCACATAACTTTTTAAATTTTACACAGTTTACAAAGTAGATTCTAAAAATATTTTAGGAAAATTTCAGCTCAATATTCATTTTTATATATAGAGATTATTTGAAAGGATTTTACATACTGTTTTAATAACTTAAATAATCAAAGAAGACACGAAAACTTACCATCTTTGACGGACTGGACGTATACAGGATTGTCACCTGAGACCTTCATACCATAGCCTTTGTCATCCTTGTACACTGTGATGGTGACTTGTTGAAAAGGCACGTGATTGGCATGTGGAGTCCCGTCAGTTCCAGAAACAGGTCTAGCTCCTGGGCGACGGAATGACGGCCCGTTGGAGAGGGTTCTTACAGTATTTCTGTAAATGAAAAACAGCCTATTAATAATAATTCAAAAGGGTCATTCATAGAAGAAAAAGAGCTAGGTAATATCCATGTCAATAAGTTTTTTTAGTGATGTCTGTGTGTGGGGGGGGATGTACAGAAAAGCCTAGCAACGAGATTATTGATCCGATTTTCATGATATTCGGTATGTAGGTTATAATACATGGTATCTCGGAAAGTTTTTTTATTTTTTGAATTTTTTATTTTTAAGGGTCTTTTACTCCCAAAACCTCCAAAAAAACAGATAAAATGAAAATTGTATTTGGCTGAAAAATGTAAATGTAATAGGCTCCAACGATTTTTAAGAAAATTAAATGGTTGATAGTCCGTTATGAGAAAAACAAAATGACACCACCCGCATTTCTCTAAACACAGGATTTAAGTTATAGGCTTTTAAAAAGTAAAAAAAAATATTTTTTTTAATTTTTCTGTAAAAACATTAAAGGTTAAGTATAATTTGATTGCCACCATTAAAACCAGCTTAAAAAACAATCAATATTTAAATATTTAAAAAATCAATATCTTCCTTATTTCTCGACCGTTTTCCATTAAACTTGGTACGGTATGCAGTAAACTTGGTCACATCACCCAACAAAAACACACAAAAAAGTTTGGTATTACAGGGGGGAGGGGGGTTAGTCCCCCATGAAATTCTAACAAATAATTTAATTTTGTTTGTCTTAATGTTATTTTAATAAATTGGATAATTATACTTGAAGCAATAAATTATTAAATGATATTTAGATAAACGTTAAAGAATATGATGGTTTTATTATAGATTGCCGTTTAAATTGACTTAGGGAGAAAGTATGTGTCAGTCCACTGATACCGTTTATTTTGTTTATACTGATCACCTTTAAAAAATGTAAAAAATATAAATTTCTCAAAATCTTTTCTAACGAGTTTCTAATTGCATTTTCAGGGTATTTTAAGGTTGGTTAGGTTAAGGTACCAAATAATATGACAATCTGTGGATGTCTGTTTAACTAATGATCCAAAAGTTATGTGCTTTTAAATCTTAGAAAAATTATTTTTACTTTCTCCCTGTATAGACTACATAGCATATTATGGAGAAGTTATTGTTTTTTTTTAATTTTTTAATTTGAATTGCAAGAGTGCATTGGCCTATATCCATTTTGAAGTTCAACTCCCTGCAACCAAAATATTAATTTTTGGACTTAAGTCTGTCTGTAATGAAAAAACAAAACCACACTGACCACCCAATTTTTACTTAATTTGGTTTACAGGTGCAGTATATCTGTAAAACTAATAAAACTGTCAAAACTTTAAAATGCAAAATTATATTTTTTTAATTTTCCGACTAAACTATAAATGTGTTAGTTTGACTATACCTGACCAGCTCAAAGAGCTAACAAATAAGTATTTTGAAACATTAGTTTACAACTAACTTCGTATGCAGTGTAGGGTCATATCAACAGAACCCACTTTAAAAATTTTGGTACCACCCCAGGGGAGGGAGGTTATAAATTTAAAATACCCCCGTCGCAGCAGACCTACGTACTCAGCGAATTTCCAAATCAATAATATAATAATAATATTATATGTAAAGTTTTTATCAATATATGCAAATAAATATTTGAGTTAGTTATTTGCCTATTCTTCATAAGATTGACATGGGAAAGAGTATGGAAGTTTGCCGCTGTGAGGAACATTGAAAGTAGGCATTTATAGCATAAACAATTTCTATTTTGACAATTTTTATAAATTTTCATCAATATCTGTCCATAAATAAAGTTTAACTATTCCCTATATGATTAACGTGGGAAGAGTATGCAGGTTAGCTGCCATGATAAATACATGAACTATGATCTTTAAAAAGCATAAATGGATGGATCTCAACCACATGAAGCCAAGCCATGAATACCAAGTTTAATCCAAAAATATTGATTGATATGGGAAATATTTTTCCTTACCCTTCAATTTAATAACAAAAGCTGATAAGAGCAACTGCATCGTGGTTATAAATAAAAATGATTATGATGAAAAAATTCAAAACTTTATAGGGCTACAAAATGAAGATTTTGAAACAATTAACAAAGATCCCACAGATGAATTTTTTAAACTCACTAATTCTACCATAAACAAATGTAAAACTATTCCAAAACATTTTCAAAGTCGATTAAAAATTATGAAACCGAGAGCTCTTCCACACTTCGTGGCCTACCAAAAACGTACAAAGAAGACATTCCAATTAGACCTGTGGTTAGTTACAGAAATGCCCCAACATACAATTTGAGTAAATACTTACAAAAAAAGATTAAATGAAACATACCTGAAAACAACTTTACAATAAAAAATACATATGAACTTGTAAATAAAATTAAATAAATTGTAATTCCAAATAAAGCAATATTCTTATCATTTGACGTTAAGAGTATGTACACAAACATCCCGGTTGAAGACACACTGCAAATTCTTAATAAAAAACTAATAAAGAATAAAACATTAAAGAAAAATAAAATTATCAATATCATGAAACTAACAAAATTGGCAGTTGAAAAAAATTATTTCAATTACAAATCTTCATTTTATGTTCAAACAGAAGGACTGGCAATGGGATCACCTCTTTCAGGTCTTCTAGCTGATATTTACATGAATAATTTAGAATCGGAAAAAATAATTAATAATTTGAATCCTTACAAAAATAACATAATGTACTGGCACAGATATGTAGACGACATAATTTGCCTTTCCGACGGATCAGAAGAAGAATCAGACAACCTTTTAAAATATCTTAATTCACTATTAAACACAATAAAATTTACATAAGAAACTCAAACGAACAGAATTATACTTCTAGACATTACAATAATCAATGAACAATCAAAACATACAAACAGATTGTATAATCCCAGCCAATTCCAACCACGTGTGGCAGCAAAAGATGTCAATATTTCACACAATGATACATAGACTTGTCAACATCCCCATGAAAAAATCAAATTTCAATGAAGAAAAAGACACCATAAAATACCTTGCCATTAAATACCTGCTGATAAAGATATCAAACATTTATTCACATTAAATAATAATTTTAATATATTAGGTTAAGTGAACTTATGAAAATGTCCTTATTGGTACGAAACATGGCAGTTTAATAAATTTAGGCCTAATAAAAAAAGGGTACTGCCTTTTTAAATGTTTTTAAACTTGATAACAAATATATATATATGTGTGTATAAATTTTAACGACTATTGTTTTTGGTCTCTGGGCAGCTAAAGATGAAAAATTAACATGGTGCAAGGCTTAAGTCTTGCCATGATACCTACAGTATTATAGCCAAAGTGCATATGTATACCTAATTTCATAAAAATCAGACGATGAGTGTGGTCTCTGGGTCTGAAAACAGACAGACATCAGCTCGAAAACAACTTTACGATTCAGGGAAACTCAAAACTAATGTAACCACTTTCATCTCAAATTCGGAAAACAAAATTACTTCAAGTTATAAAGGCCCTGTATTTTGATTTATTTTTTGCCAGAAAATTTAATTAATAATTTTTTATCTTTAAAAGCTCTTAACTTTTGTACCATCATTTTTATAGTCAAGCACACAGAGTCATTTGATATCTTTAGCTCATGAAATTTTAATCATCGAGTCATTGGTGCTGTTTCTTACAATTTGGCTTTTGAAGGGTTTTAAGGGGTAAACTACCCTCAAAAACTCAAAAAAATGAAAAACCAGAGAATTGCCAAAATGCACTCTTGTAGGCCTACCAAATTTCATAAAAATCAAGTTGGCCTCAATCGCAAAGGCTCAACTATCTTCGCACTTCACATGGCTAAAACTATTAATCTATCTAATCTAAGGCACATCGAGGTGGACCTAAAACTTCAGGACATAAAAGATCAACCTCAGTCTCAGCGTATGTCACCCCGATCTACACTGCTATGCGAGACTCCACATATGAGACCATCTAAGGCTGAACTGCCTAATAACCATACTGGATGTGAACCCTCTGCTGGATGTAGCCTGGGAGGCTCGGCTGGCGGATTGAGGGAGACCGTGACTGGGCGGCGAAGCCTTGCTGATGATAACCCACCAAAAAACTCTTCCAATGCCACACTTAAATCATCCCGGATAGGACTCACTCTCGCGATGAAGGAAAACTAATTAGGAAAAACCTCACTGCTTACCATCTTAACATCAATAGAGGCTTTACAAAAAAAAATAGACAGGCTTGTAACGGAAATTAACACCATAGACCCTGATATTGTAATTGTTTCGGAGCAAGGTTTAAATAATTGCCAGCTTAAATCTCTAAGTTTACCAGGTTATGACCTAAAAACTAGTCTCTCCAGAACTACCCACAGATGGGGTGGTATTGCCCTCTATACTAAGGAGCATTTGCACTATGAAATAAAAAATATAGTTACCGAAAATATTTCCAAAGAACTGATCCTAGAACTTGCTGCAATAGAAATTAGACACAAAAACAAAAAAAATTGTTATTATAGGAGCATACCATTCCCCAGGGGAAGATATAGATGAAATGCTTAACATCCTTGATGGTCTGCTATCTGACTACAGTGGCACCAGAACAGACATTCTTATACTAGGCGATCTAAATATAAACATTCTCAATTCTACCGAATCTAAAGTGAAAAAACCTTATGATTTCTTACTTGAACACAGTCTAGGCATAATACACTTACCCTATACCAGAATCACTCCTACCTCCATCTCCAGTATTGACCTCTGTGTCACAAACATAAACCCTGCTCTCATACAAGCAAAAACGCATAGAAATTTCACTTCTGACCACCTGGCTACTAGCTGCACCATAAAGAATTGGAAAAAAAGGACACTAAATTCTATAACAAAAAAATACAGAACAATTAATAAAAGTAACCTGGAAACACTGAGGATTAATTTAAGCCGGATAGGCTGGCAAGAAGTATTAACAGCCACGGACATTGACATTAAATATAACACCTTTGTTGACACCCTTCAGTATGAAATAAATAACATCATGCCCATCACTACAAAAAAAAATAAGAACTAATACCCGATCAGTTTTTTGGAATGAAAACCTAGTCAAAATACGCAAAGCCTTGATGGTAGCACAAGATAAATATCTACTCACCAATAAAAATGAAGACAAAAACACTTACTCTAGACTCAAAAAAATATACGATTGTGAAATACAAAATCAGAGATCCTCAAACCTCATCGCCAAAATAGAAGAGGCACCAAATAGGAGTAAAGAAATTTGGAACACTAAAAAAAGAGAAAGAAATACTACACCTAAAAAGACAGAAAACATTATCCTAAAATCCGACAATATCACCCACTCAGATCCAGAGATAATCTCAAACATTTTCAATGACTTTTTTGCACCACCATATAGTGCACCAAAATTTACAGTCCACACCATCCCACCGGTTGCCGTGGAACCTAATGTCAATACTCTTAATAGCTTTAAAACCATAAATACTACAGATTTAAATTACATTTTTAAGTCCCTACCTGCTAAGAATTCGTCAGGTATTGATGAAATTCCAAATAAAATCATAAAATTTTACCAGAAAGAACTAACTCTTCCACTGCTAGACATAATAAATACCTCCATAAACCAAGCTACAGTACCAGAACGAATGAAAATAGCACTTGTTTACCCTAAATATAAAAAAGGCTGCCCCAACCTAAAAGAAAACTACCGTCCGATTTCGGTCTTGCCCTCACTGTCTAAATACCTAGAAAAGGCCATACACAAGCAAATATTAACCTATCTCAACTCCGAAAAAATGATCTCCTATTGCCAGCATGGCTTCCTCGCAGAAAAATCAATAAATTCGGCACTGGATCAACTTTGTCAAAAAATCTCTGAACACTGGGAATCAAGAAAAGAAGTGGCAGGCACTTTCCTTGACATCAGGAAGGCATTCGACTCACTAGACCATAACATTCTTATTAAAAAACTTCTCCAACTTCGTATAAGCAACAGAGCTCTAGACTGGATAAAGAGTTACTTCCATAACCGACAACAAATTACTGAAATAGAACACTTAAACAATGGCTTGGAACTCAAGTACAGATCTGGAATAACCAACATATCACAGGGAATCCCACAAGGATCCGTTTTAGGCCCGCTTTATTTTTTAATCTACATAAATTCATTCCCTGAACATCTCTCAGAAGGCAGAACATGCATTATGTTCGCCGATGACACAACAATATTGGCTCCAATTGACAACTCTTCAAAATTTTGCTCCGAAACCGAACAAACCATCACAGAAGCATCAACCTTTTGTAGCACCATTAACCTACAAGTTAACAAAACAAAAACAGTTCATATAAATTTCTCTACCAACAATAGAACAACAAACTATTCCAAACAGCTCGCCCCACCTGGTCAAAAAGACACCAAGTTCCTTGGCATACTAGTGGGCAGCAACCTAACTTGGATTAATCACATTGAACTACTTCATAATAAACTTTCATCAGCTCTCTACGCTCTTAGAAGGCTGAGATTTATCACAGATAATAAAACTACATTGATAGCTTATCATGCCTTGTTTGCTTCCCACATGAGGTTTGGAATTGTGGCTTGGGGATCTGCGGGGGACACCTACCTCCAGAAAATACTTCACTTCAACTTCAAAAACTTCAAAAAAAATCAATAAGAATAATCAACCATCTGCCACCCAGGGAGCACTGCAGACCTCTCTTTGTCTCTAATCAAATCCTCACCCTGTCATCTACCTACATATTAGAAACCATAAAATAAATGAAAAATAATCCTCCACAAAGTAGGTCAGAATGCCACAAATACAATCTAAGAAATAAAACTAACTTAAACCTGCCACACCATAGATTAACTAAAACTAGTAAAACCCCATCTTATATGGGCGCAAAACTATTCAACTTACTGCCTGAAAACCTCAAAGAAATTAAAAATAGAAACATTTTTTTCAAAAAACTTAAAAACTACCTTCTAAATAAACCGTACAATTGCCTAAACGAATTTTTTGAGGATGAGAACAGATAGCCAATAAGCTCACAAAATAATAAATAAATAAAATATATATATAATATCCCTACCCCACCCATTGACGCAGCTCTCCGGCCCGGATGAGCTTTCAAAAACAGATAGTGTCGACCCCCCGATCTTGAAGACCGTGGTGAAGAGGATCTAAGTAAGTAAGTAAGTAAGGTATGTACACACAGACAGACAGGCATCAGTCCCAAAATCACTTTTTCGAGTTACACAACTTAACTCAATGGGTTTTTCAATTTTTAATAATTTATAAATACAAAATTATGAAATCTAATTTATAATTTATGAAAAAATCTAAATTTTTTACCATAGGATACAGCTCGATAAAACACTCAAGTTAGTGTTTTTAATCATGACTCTAGGTCAATTGGTTAAGCTACTGAAATATTCAATATGGTAAAATCAGAAAGTTGTCTAGTGTTAATCTTATGGAGAAAAACTAACAATAAATTCCCCACTTATTTAAATAAATATGTATTCCAAAATTTGGTATGTAAGTCCATCTAACTTAGTTAAGTTTTAGCAATACATTATAAATTTGGTTTTTAGGTACGGTACCATATTGAAAATATTGAATATTCCTTAATAATTTAAACAGAAAACAGATAGTTTATCAGAGTAATGACATTTCTAACACTCAATTAATCAAATCAGGTGTTCCCCAAGGATCTGTGTTGGGTCCTTTTCTATTTTTAATTGCCATTAATGATTTTCCTACTAGTATTCCATGTAAATCAATATTATACGCAGATGATACTACGATGGTACAATCAGGGAAAGATATTGAAAAACTGCAGTTTAATAAGAATGTAGCAATGAGTAATGCAGTGGACTGGTTTAAGACAAACAACTTACTTATTAATAACAAAAAAACAGAATCAATTATTTTCACATTAAATAAATCATTCCAAGAACAGTCTATTAAATTATTAGGGATACACCTGGATAGCACTTTGAAGTGGGATGTACATATACAAAACCTCTGTAAAAAACTATCTAGAATTACTTATTTGCTAAGGAAACTTAAACTTAGTGTAAGTAATGATATGTTAATTAATGCCTATTATGCTTTCTTTCACTCGCAAATTATATATGGAATTACTTTATGGGGTAACAGTGCTAGCATCGGTCGAGTTTTTAAATGGCAAAAGCAAGTTTTAAGAATTATAAAAGGTCTAAACAATCGAGAGTCATGCCGTCCTGTCTTTAAAGAACTGAAAATAATGACAATTCCATGTTTGTATATATATTTTAGCTTATTAGATGTTAAAGAAAATGTTTTTGAATATAAAAATAGGTTTGAAATTCATAATTATAACACACGAAAAAATTATACCTTAGATTTACTTCCTGTTAGCCTGTCAAAAACAAATATAAATACTTTTTGCATGAAAAGAAGGCAACAAATTGCCTCAATCAGCTCAAACTATCAGTCTTCCTAAATTTAAAAAGTGCTTGAGTAATTGGTTAAAAGATCAGGTTTTTTATAAGGTTGATGATTTCCTATCAACTAATATAGCCAGTTGCAAACATTATTTAATGGATAAATGCAGATTATGTTTTAATACGTGTACCTATTATAGTTTTAAATGTTTTATTGCTGTACTATTTGTTTTTTTGGTAATTTGTGTCCTATGTTTTAAATTGAATTGATAAATTAATTGTATTTTGATTGTTGCTATTAGGCTATTTGATTGTAATTTTAATTTATTAATCTTGACAAAATCGAATGCATCACTGTATGTCTAAAGATGAATAAAATTCTTGATTCACTATTAACCCCCAATTTGAAACTACTTTTGAGATTAAAATATATTAAAATTAAAATATTTCATTTTTAATTGCTAAAAAACGAATGATATAAAATGTAGCTTAATGAGCAGTTATTTTAATTTTTTTGAGTTTCATTTATTTGTCTTTTAAGGCGAGAGTAGTGTAAATAATAGTAGTAGGCTAATACCAATAAATTTGGTATCCAATACTATAATACGAGCAAGGTTTGTATATATATATATATATATATATTTGCACACGGATCTCGAAAACGACACCGAGGATTTTCTTTAAATTTTGGAAATAACTAATTTCCGAGTAGAAAATAAGTTATAGATAGGTCTAATGTCCAGGAAAATTTGTGTTTTCTTGTAATATTAAGTTTAAAATCTAAAAATTTAACATTACGCTTATGGAGAATAAAATGTAAACAATACAAACCAAAACAGCTGTTTATAACCGTTTGACAGTTCTTGATTGAAGACGGCAAAGAACAATATGTGAATAGAGGTTTTTCATAGATATTTATTTTATGTATGTAATAAATGTAGAATTATCAGGTTACTAAACAATTTGTAATAACTTAAGGTAACATAACTGTGCGAAATAAAAGCAGGAAAGAGTATTTCCAAAATCTTCCGTGTTTCGATAGAAAACGTATTTGTTGTATTGCTTGAAGCCATTGTAACAAACCAATTAATATGTGTAAATTAAATTTCTCTTTTGCTTTTCAATCCTCATTCCGTTTATATCAAAATCAGTTGGTCACAGGCTAATAATAACTGTATGGATAGTTTAACAGTAAATGATCGGCTAAAACAATTGAGGTTGGCTAAAACACCTTAACCGGCGTTGCACATTTGGCAGACGCAGGTACGCAACTTTCTGAGTACGCAGGTCTGCTGCGACGGGTGTATATGTACTGGAGTTTGAAAAACAACGTAAAAAATTAAATGTTAAAGATGAATTGAACATCTACATACACCAGAAAAAAGATCCAAAAAATATTTCAAATTCAATGTTACCACCACAAATTTGCCCAATCTACGATCAAATAGAAAAAATAAGAAACAAAAAAAACACATATACATACAACATCCATCTCCTCTCTTCTTTACTTTTCAAAATTTACCATACAGCATTTATAAATTTTATTTACATCAAGGATATGTTCTTATTAATACACCACTTGATAATGAACTAAGAAAATAATGTGTTGTGAATTTTTCAAATAAAATAATTTCTCACACAAAAAGGGTAGGCCCTACTCAGTTATGAATAATTATTTAATATTAATAGTAGCCCTCATTTACCAACTCAAATATATACAAAAAAATACACTTTTTTACACAAATTTTTTATTATTATTTTTTTATTATTATCTATTACAGTATTATTATTATTATTATTTATTATTATTATTATTTTTTATTATTATTATTATAATTTTTATTTTTTTTATTTTTTTGTTTTACAAATTTTTTTTACACAAATATATACAGAGAAAATGCACTTTTAATGTTAGACTACAGGGCCCGTGCGCCAGCGCGGAGCGGCCGTGGCTAAGAAGCGGAGTTCAGCTGGCACAACGCGGCTTCTTTGCCACGGCCGCGCTGCGGTGGCGCGTGGGCCCCGTAATGTAACTTTAAACCTGCATTTTATCGGTTATCCGTGGACGGATTTCGTTCATCAAAATACCGTTCGATTTGAAATTAAAATTGCAATCTTTTTTGTGTCTTGTAAAAATTTTACTAAGTTAATGGGTGTTTTGTTATTTTAATTAAAATATTTTTAACCACCGCCATTTTGAAAATATAAAAGCAAATTAAATGATACTTTGAAAATAACTTTCTCTTTAACTAATAAATATTTGTGCAAAGTTTAGTTTCTGTATCTTAAATAGTTTTTTATATTTAACGTTTTTTGTATAAAATACAAAATGGCGGCTAGCGGCTAAACGAAGGATTTTTCGACATATGTTTACAGGAAATCTTTTGTTTATTTTGATGAGTACTATCACCCCTCGAAGTTTGTCCCCGACTTTAATGAACACCCTGTGTATATATATATATATATATATATATATATATATATATATATATATATTATATATATATAATATATATATATATATACACCTAAATAAGAAAAAATAACGTGGTCCCGGGCTTAACTCTTGCCATGAGACCTACGGTAAGCTTCTTCCCTATGGGAAATTCACTAAAAGCTTGCAACATCTGATTATTATAATAAACGTAGTATGGATAAACATTTAACTTCTAAACAATTATTTTTCATTTGGTCAAAATATAAACATGTGACATTTATCAGACAGAAAATACCCCCGTCGCAGCAGACCTGCGTACTCAGTGAATTTCCAAATCAATAATAATATATGACATATATCTATCCATAAACATGAGAATTATTTGCCTATTCTTCATAAGATTAACATGGGAAACAGTGTGCAGGTTTGCTGCTGTGAGAAACACTGAAAGTAAGCTTTTCAACCATAAACAATTTTTATTTTTAACATTTATACCAACTTTCATCAACATCTGTCCATAAATAAAGGAGTTTGCCTATTCCCTATATGATTATGATGGGAAAAGAGTATGCAGGTTTGCTGCCATGATAAACACATAAACCATGATTTTTAAGCATAAATGTATGGATCTCAACCACATGAAGCTAAACATCAAGTTTCATCCAAAAATATTAGATAATAAGTGAAACATTAATTTTTCCTTATCCTCCATAAGATTAACATTGGAGCCCCAAAATACAATGTACTGTGTTTAGATTTTTTAATATCTCGGTAACTGTTGAAGATAGAGAAAAACATTAAGGAACTAAATTGTGTAGTTTTTTAGGGTGATTCTAATAGTGAAAGATAAAATTTGAAATTTTTAAAAATTATATGGGAAAACCCCATTTTTGGGGTACGAAACCCCCCAAACTACCCCTTACGATTGAACGATATGTCTGGATTATGAACTCATCCGATTAAATATAGGAATACACGTTTCTACCAAATTTGGTCTCGATCGGACCATTTTTACGAGAGTTCACAGACACACACACACACACACACACACACACACCCACACACATATATATATATATATATATATATAAATTTTAACAACTATTGTTTTTGTTCTCTGGGCACCTAAAGACATGGTCCCGGGCTTGTCTCGCCATGAGTCCTACGGTAATAGCTCCTTCCCTATGGGAAATTCGCTAAAACAAATCAATCAGATCCAATGATAATTCAGATGGCATTGGATGTAAAGCATATTGCTAATGGTAAGTAAACCAACAGCTGTAAACAAACTTATTTCTTATAAGGTTAATATTAGAAATTTAAACGCCATAAAATGGAAACTTTTGGAGTATTCGAAAAAAATGTTCACTAAAACCTTCCCAAAAAAAGACAAGATGAATTTGATAAATGGAAAACTAACAGAGCAGTGGATGGTAAGAATAAGTACAAGAGGGTGTTAAAAGACTAGACCTATAGAAGTGATATTGAAGTGGCAAAGGCTAGAGAATAGTATGAAAGAAATTTGGTTAGCACAAAATAAACCAAAGGAAACTTCGAGGATATTTGATGAATTGAGGGGAAATCTGGGAAAGAGTACAGCAAACCTAAATATTAAGAAATATGACAATATCATAAAAAATCCTAAGACAGTTGCCTTATGAATGATTTCTTTGTAGATGTCCCGACTAGGATTAGTCCTCACTAATCCTAGTCGGGTTACCAACTCCTCAGTTGGTAAATAGTGAGTTTGGCTCTAGTTCACCTGCTGATGTGGCATGGGAGGAGAATGCATATTTTAGACAAATTAGCCTCACTGATCTCAATAAGATATTTTCTAGGTTCTCGCCCAAATCATCCTCAGGATTGGACGGAATATTGATGAAAGTTTTCAAACACTGTAAATATGAAATTAAAGAAACCAATTTTACAGCTCATAAATCTATCAATATCTCAAGGGCTCTTTACTAGCCGCAGCAAGGTGGCAAAGGTAAAGCCCCTCTTCAAGTGCGCAGATGAGTATGAGATGTGTAATTATCGTCCAGTTTCATAAATGCCTGTTGTGTCAAAGTTTGTTGGAAAGGCTGTCTGTTGCCAATTGATGACCTACTTGGAGAACAACAACATTCTCTGAAGACGACAGTATGGCTTCAGGCAGGCAAAATCCACGAAGTTAGCACTGGTTGATTTCATGAATGATTGCTGCGATGCTGTGGAGGCCGGCGAGGAAGACAAAATTTTCTTGTTTGCAAACAAATCAAAAATGGGAGAAAAAAATTTTCAGAGAACCAAGTTTGTTAATTGGCGATGAATAGGTTGAATTGTCTGATGTGGTTGACTTTCTGGGGTGAAGCTGGATGATGCAATCAAATGGAAAGATCAACTGCTGAAAATCGAAGATAAGGTAGCGAAAGGTCGATTAGTTATTTAGAACCTTCGAAGACTTATTTACCAACATAGGTCAACTTTAGACCACCTACTTCTGACTGGGTCGAGGTGCACATCCCTTACTCCATTTCCCTGTGGGGTGCCACAGAAAAATCTTAAAAGAATTTTTGTGGCTCAAAAAGAGAACCATTTGATACACGCTGGTGTTGCCCATTCAGACTAACAGCAGGGAACATTTCATTGCACTCAGAAAATTCTCACAGCTCCATGTATTTACATTTTAGAAATTTCTGTTTGCATAAAATCTCAAGGTTTAGAGATTCCAAATAATAGACATAGTTATAACACTAGATTTACGAATTCTTTTGCAGTGCAGCACAGAACAACCTTTTTTGAGAAGAAACCCATATAGGCCGTTTCAAGTTTAAAGTCTATTAAAACTTGCTCACCGAAAAAAAATTTAACAACAGTTTGTAAGTTTAAGAGCAAACTTAAAAATGCTTTCAATTCATTAGATGAGTTTTTTCTTTTACACCAATAGAGAACCTACCATCAAATGAAAAATTCCTAACTTACTAACTACCCCAGCATAACCCACCGGCTACATCAAGTAAAAAAATACAGTTTACCATAATTGAAGATTGCTTCAACTTAGTTGGGCACCTGACAAATCCAAGCATTTTAGGCCGATTGGACACACTTCAAGAAGATGAAGGTATGAATAGTCTCTTTCAACACTGCTTACCATTCCACCAGTACCAGTGATTTCTTACCATGCAGTCTATGCATGGTGGGATAGAAGTCTGGGATACACTATAATTGGGAACCTACTTAGTTTGCTGATACACCATAAAAAAGTGATCAAATATTTCTTCCTGAAATGAATTTTAGAAAAGAAATATTCTGCACCAAAATTATTTAAAACCAACCATACATGTCAAATTTATCTAGCTACCTAGGTGTGCATCCTATCAATTAGGAAAATCACACTTTTTAATCTAGAATACCCAGTGGAACAAATTATGTTCATTGCATCATCAGACATCTGTAAACATAATTTTATATGGGTGAGAAGCCCAGGACAGAGTAACAAATGAAGAGGATGTTTTAAGAAATATTACTTTTAACCCTTACTAAAGGTATGTTAGGGAACGGTCGATACACAAACGTTTGTTTTAAGTTAGTGTGTTCGATGTGAATCACACGTAAACAAGTCACATTGTTTACATCTCATATGCGGAAGACGCATAAGCGTGTTCCTACGCACCCACAAATTTTTGCTGGTTATGGAGCCATTAAACCAATTTGAAGGTTATGTTAGACTGTGAATATTGTCTGTAGTTGTTCCTTCACCATGTATAATGCTTCTTTCGCCATTTTAATGTTTAAAAGTTATTAAAAATTAGAAACAAAAATCCTTTAGCACAGGGCTTGGCATGTCAAAAATGTTAAATGAGCATTGAATCTGTTAACAATCCTGTTGTTAACATAAGATAGGAAATTAATTAATAGCCTGACTACAAATTAGGGATAAAAGGAATATGCTAACTTAGGAGAAAGCACAAAAGCTGACTGCTTTATTGACCCATTTCTTATATGATCTATCTTAATGTTTTGCACAAAATGATGTGACTACCAAGTACTTAACTACCATACTAGATCATTAGCTGATAGAGAATTGTATGACCTACACACCTAATAATTAGAACCCTCAAAGTACTTGTGAATTCACATTTATAACTTCAACTATTCATGTCAAAATAAGTTAGTTAGCCTTGGCTATTTTGTGATTTAAATTCTAGCCTACAAACACAGGCTCATTCAATTCATAGGACATATGCTAACAATACTCCGTGATATTAATCCCACATTATAGTTATCTTAACTTAATATTTTGGCCAGCTTACAAACTTGAAAATCTGCAATAGGCTTAGTCTAAGATGGAACTTACTTCTCAGTAGGTCCAGTGGGAGAAGTGTTATCCATTATATCCAAAATCTGCACAAGGCTTACAGCCAACCATAAATAAACACTTTCATGTTCACCAAAAGAGCACAAATAAGAATGATAAATATTGTATTTTTAAAGCAATTAAAAACACTGATCACTTAAAACCAACACCTTTTAAAAATTATGTTTAAAACCTTTCCTTGTTGATTCACATACACACACCACTATATTGATTAGGTTATGCACATTTATCTTTCAAAGGCACTACACTAATTTTGACACCCGAGTATACAATACGATATCACCCGTACGAAACACAACACGCAAACGGAACCCGAATACAACTAGCCTAACTAGGCTAAGGCTGCAAGGATTGGTTCCCATCTCCCAAAACAACCAACAAGTGTCAGCCATCTTGATCAATTAAATATCAGAATGGACTAACGATTAAAGATACCATAATTTAAAAAATGCTATTAGACATAACAATTATATTTTTTACAAGGGTAAGTATTTCATTAGAAAAGTATCAACTGACATTTGAAAAACGCTTAAAGAATTTCAATACATTCAATTTTATTACGTTTGACAGCTGGCGCATTCTCTGTGGAAAATTGAATAACTACGAGCTGTAATAACAACATATGAAAAAAGATTGAGAATTTAGATACAGCTGATCTGTCCAGTTGATTTGCAAAAATATTAGAGGAAATGAGGAAAATGCTTAGTTTTAGCGAATTTCCCATAGGGAAGAAGCTATTACCGTAGGTCTCATGGCGAGACTTAAGCCCGGGACCATGTTATTTTTTCTTCTTTAGGTGCCCAGAGTCCAAAAACAATAGTCGTTAAAATTTATATATATATACATATATATATATATATATATATATGCCCAGAGTCCAAAAACATTTTGTTTTTGGACTCTGGGCACCTAAAGAAGAAAAAATAACATGGTCCCGGGCTTAAGTCTCGCCATGAGACCTACGGTAATAGCTTCTTCCCTATGGGAAATTAGCTAAAACTAAGCATTTTCCTCATTTCCTCTAATATTTTTGCAAATCAACTGGACAGATCAGCTGTATCTAAATTCTCAATCTATATATATATTATATATATCTATATATTTTATATATATATATATATGTGTGTGTGTGTGTGTGTGTGTGTGTGTGTGTGTGTGTGTGTGTGTGTGTGTGTGTGTGTGTCTGTGAACACGATAACTCTCGTAAAAATGGTCCGATCGAGACCAAATTTGGTAGAAACGTGTATTCCTACAAATGCTCGGACGAGTTCGTAAACCAGACATATCGGTCAATGGGAATAGGTAGTTTGGAGGGGGTTTGTACCCCAAAATGGGGTTGTTTATATAACGGGTCATGATACAGTGATAAAATCATAAAGGAAATAAGGAAAGTGTATTGTACAATATACTAGAGAAATACCACTATTTGTAACCGGTTATTATACTAGTGGTGCTATTATCAAAGAACATAGAAATTTTAGAAATTGTATTTCTATGTTCTTTGATATTATACCGGTACCTCCTGTGATGCCAAAAATAAACTCTAAAAGTTAATTGGTGTGTGGTGTCTTCATTCATCTCATCAACTAATAATATGGTTAAGACCAAAGATATGGTTATTATTATGCACCGCTCATGTTAAATGAAAATAGTGATGAGATAATGGAAATTATCATCGGTCCTCCATCATCAGACATCTGTAAACATAATTTTACATAGGTGAGATGGCCAAGACCAGAGTTAAATATCAAAATCAGTGAAGAGGATGTTTGAGAAATATCCCTGACTTTTACTTTCTCCCCTTTTACACATCAAAGGTTATAATAATATATTATATAATCCAATTATATAATACGAGCAAGGTTTGTATATATATTTGCACACGGATCTCGAAAACGGCACTAAGGATTTTCTTTAAATTTTGGAAATAACTAATTTCTGAGTAGAAAATAAGTTCTAGATAGGTCTAATGTCCAGGAAAATTCTTGTTTTCTTGTAATATTAAGTTTAAAATCTAAAAATTTAACATTACGCTTATGGAGAATCAAATGTAAACAATACAAATCGAAACATCTCTTTATAACCGTTAACTGTTTAAAACCGTTTGACAGTAGTTGTTGATTGAAGATGGTGGTGAACAATATGTGTATAGAGGTTTTGCATAATATTTATTTTATGTATAAATGACAAATTATCAAATTTCTAAACAATTTGTAAAAAGTTAAGGGTAAAATAACTGTACGAAGTAAAAGCAGAGAAAGGTATTTCCAAAATCTTTCGTGTTTTGATATAAAACATATTCATTATATTGCTTGAAGCCACTGTAACAAACCAATTAACTGGTGTAAATTAAATTTTTCTTTTGCTTTTCAATCCTCATTCCTTTTCTATCAAAATCGGTTGGTCACAGGTCATAAATAATGGTTGGTCATAAATGTATGGGTAATTAAATACAGTATAAGATCAGCTAAAACAATCGAGGTTGTCCAAAAACCCTTAATCGACGGCCTGCGCTTAGCTGACGCCGTAGTCGTGCGGCTAGTAAGTTATGCAAATTTTCGTTTAGTAAATATATAAACCTTTTCAAGCATTTGAGAAAATAGAAATGAGAGAATAATAAACAGTGACTAAATAATTTAACAGGTGATTGATTGTCTTGACAGTAAATTTTAAATATGGAACAATTGGTACATTGAAATTGGATTTGGTACATTTTAAAATAAATAAATTTAGAGCTTTATACATGTAAATTTTAAACGTTATTTTCAATTGAGTTGAATCGTTTTTATCAATTTATCTCAAATTTAAAACGAAAATTTTGATTTTAGAACCAACTGGTGTGCCAATTCAGAATTTCTCAAAATTAGTTGGTTACTTTTTGCATTTTGATGTGGTTTAATTTTGTGAAGGGCTTTAAGCTCATAGCAGCCTTCAAAATTTTGGTTGTGGTGAGAAGCATGATTACCTCCTGACGAGCTCGTTGACAGGATGCTGCAGTTTTACAGGTCTCTTCATCTAGAAGATTCCTGATTCTCCAGGAAAGAGAATTTTTAGGGGTGCGCAAAAAGCTGCAACGGCTGAAGCGCCTTGGGAAATCCGCCCCTTCGAATGATGAATGAATGATGATGAAGCATGATTATAAATAAGTTTCCTTTGATCTTCATGTACCACATCAAAACGATGGCCAGTTATACGAACTCGAAGTGAATTTGATGTTTAACCAATATAGTCTTTTGGACAATGTTTACATGATAGTTGGTGAATCACATTGTGGGTTTCACACGTTGATTTTCCAACTATTGGGTAAACTTTAAAGAAAAGATCAGTTTAATGAAACAGCTGCTTATTTCGGTAGAGAATTTTTAAACTTAGTGACTAAAAAAGGGGTGTTTCCCTATGAATATGTTAACGATTGGGATAATCTTAAGGAAACTATCTTACCACCTATAGAATCATTTTATAGTTCGTTAAATAATAGTAATATTACTCAGGATCAATATAAACATGCTCAGATCATTTGGAACACTTTTAAAATACTAGATCTCGGATCTTATTCAGACGTTTACTTGAAAACTGATGTTCTTATATTAACTGATATTTTTCAAAATTTTAGAGAGATATGTAAAACTCATTATAATCTTGATCCTGCGTGGTATTATACTGCTCCTGGCCTTTCTTGGGATGCATGTTTGAAAATGACTAGTATAAATTTAGAGTTACTAACTGACTATGAAATGTATTTGATGCTAGAGAAAGGTATACGAGGTGGAATATCACAATGTACAAAAAGATATAGTGAAGCAAATAACAAATATATTAATAATGATCTATGTAACAATTCAAATGATTCAAATTATTTATTATATTTAGACGTAAACAATCTTTATGGATGGAGTATGGTACAGTATATACCATACTGTGATTTTAAATGGTTAAATAATGAGGAAATAAAAAAATTAAAACAAAATATTTTACAAACAACAAAAAATGATGATTTGGGGTTTATTTTCGAGGTTGATTTATAGTACTCATCCCATTTACATGATAAACATGCTGATTTTCACTTTTGCCCCGAAAAAAAGAAACCACCAAAAGGTAAATTTGAAAAATTACTATTAACTCTTGAAAACAAAAGTAATTATATCATACATATTCAAAATTTAAAACAGGCCATAAAAAATGGTCTGTTACTTACCAAAGTACATAGAGTTATCCAATTCAAACAGAGTAATTGGTTAGAAGTTTATATTAACAAAAATACGCAGCTAAGGTCAATTGCTAAAAACAATTTCGAAAAGGACTTTTTTAAACTTATGAACAACAGTTATTTTGAAAAAACAATGGAAAATATTCGGAATAGACTTAATATGAATTTAGTATGTAATAATACAAGAAAAATTAATAAACTGGTGGCTAAGCCTAATTTTACTGATAGAACTATATTTAATAATGATCTTGTAGCTATTCATATGAGTAAAACAAGAGTAACATTCAATAAGCCTATTTATATAGGATTAACTGTATTAGAACAAAGCAAAAAATTAATGTATAACTATCACTACAAGAAATTTCCAACAATATTTGGTGCAGAAAACATGAACCTTAACTATATGGACACAGATAGTTTTATTTATGACATAAACTGTCATGATGTAAATGAAAAGATAAAGAATAATTTACAATTTATTTGACACAAGTAATTTTGAACCATCTCATCCATGTTATTCAGAAGAAAGAAAAAAACAGATAGGGTTAATGAAGGATGAGTTTGGAGGGATCCCATTAAAAAAGTTTTTAGGCCTTCGTAGTAAATTATATTCTTTACTATCTTCCAACTTAGAATGTTCTAAAAGAGCAAAAGGATCAAAAAATCCGTCGTAGAAAAAGAAATTACTTTTAATGATTATAAAGCTGCTCTATTTGCTAACATGAATCAATTTAGGAGCATGAATTTTATTAGAAGTTTTAAACATATTTTGTACACTTGTAATTAAAACAAGTTGGCATTATCATCATTTGATGACAAACGCTTCATTCTTAATGATAATATTAGTACTTTACCCTATGGACACATAGCTTTGGTTAAAGATAGAAAACGTAAAAATCAAATACATAATGAACTCAAGGTAAAAAGAATGAAAGTAAACTAAGTTTAAGATTACTTTTAACTCTTGTAAACAGCTACCTTTATAAAATTTTTATCTCTTTTTCAGATAATAACCTCTCGGGGACAGTTTATTATGTCTATATCGATACCGATAGTTGTTTAGTAACAAACCCACCCATTTCACGTTTGTTACAAATAAAATAGATTCGTTTTATTATTTCAGATTTTCACCTGCGGAATGAAGTATTAGTAAAAATCCAAAAAGCTCCCCTCCACGAGGTTTACGAAAACTTGGTAACAATCCCATCTTACAGGGATGTCGGTAGTTCCGGAGTTACCCTTCACGCTCATATACCCGGCCCAAATAAAGTCAAACACTTATTCCCATTCCAGCGAGAGCTCATATCGCTTGGAATCGAAGTAAAAATCCCCAAGGGATATGAAGGAGAAATACGTCCCCGTGACGTTTTAGCATTAATGTATGGGATTACCATATTAAATTCCCCTGTGACTATTGGTTCTAGCTACACAGGCAAGCTATTTGTCATTTTGATAAATGTTGGAGAAAGAGTCGTAGCCATTGAGGACAACATGCGTGTGGCGGAACTTGTATTAAACAAAGTAAATAAAATTAAATGGAAGGTTGTAAAAAAACTAAAACGTGATTTTGATGGTGAAAGGCACTTAAACACTACACCAATGCAAACAATAGAATTGACCGACACAGACACATCGTCATATTCGGATGATGAAGTGACAGACACCCAAACTCGGGAAACTATTAGTTTAACTGACTCTGACACTGACACTGACACTGACAACGATTTAGAAGAGGAAGTTGCAGTTAAGTAAGACAAAACTTTTATGAAGGTACTTCTAGTTTAATGATACATGTATTTGTTTATTTGATTTCAATTATGTTGTTTTTTATAAAAATTCTAACTATTTTTTTTGTATTGCATTGGTATTGTTTGTATTGTATTTGTGGTAGTAAAGAAATTTTACTATGGTTTGATTTATTGTTTTGCATATTGTTTATAGATTATATGGTGGAAGTGAATACACTTGTATAATTATATCCTTGTCTCATTTTACCTACATGTACCTAATCATATATAAACCGAATGACCAATGAAAATATTTTAGTATTCACATGATAGCTCATGGTGATTGTCTGTGTTGATGCTAAATTGGATTCGTTCACATCTAACGATGTAGATGTGTACAGAAATACTAACGTAAATGGTAAAAAAAGATACCGCAGCCTTTCTAATTTGTCTACAAAATATATTCCATCAAAGAAACGATTTTGTGGTAACTATTGCCATCAAAAACATCAATTGTTTAATAGAAGATGTTGGCGACATAAGAAAGTTAACAGTAGTTTGCTACCTCCAGTAGTAATAATAATGATAGTTTCTGATTTATAATAGATTTATAATAAAAGTATGTGGTTAGATTTTTTAGCTTCTTGTGATAAACACTGTGTACCTCTAGAGTTGATTATTTACAATGAGTACATGTACAGAGGTTCAATTAGGAACAATTATAATTTTATATCAAGATTTCCACCAGCGGCTAAAATGTTTTTAAAAACGTATCCTGTGAATTCATTACATAATAATCATGCTAGTGTTTCTTATGCAAATGTTTATTATAATATGTTAAAATATGTGACTGAAATTCCCAACGTTCAGAAATGTTTTGTTATTACTGAAACAACAGTATCTATAAGATCGCCAGTGCATTTGTATTAAACTGCAATTTCTTTAATAAAATGCGTTTTGATGTTAGTTACAATGTTAAATTTTCAAACAAAGTACCTCATTCTTTACCCTTAAGGGGAAGAAACAAATTGTTTGAATTAGCAAACAACAGAGCTCAATGTATGCATACAACTGAATTTCTAAGATATGCATTACCAACTCTGTCACTATACAGTAACTATTTGGGACTGAAAGATGAAGGAAAGGAAGGATATAAGATAACTAATCAAAATCTTCTAAGAGAATGGGAAGAATATACAGGAGCAATGCTTGATGAATTTTGGTTGTTAAATTAATTTATCATCCATCTATATTTTAGTAAAATACCATTTCCGATATTAAGACAAAAGTTGAATCAAATTTACCAGAAATGGATGGATTAGTAGTTGCTGATTTTCCAGAATGGCGAAATAATATTCGTAGATCTTTTGTATTTCGCTCATTTGATAAAAGCTATCAATTAAAGTTTTTTGATAATTACAGTAAAAGATTTTTTAATTGATATGATAAGAATACAATTAAATCATTAGATGAAATAATCGATTACTTAAGAACCAATAAAAAATATACAATGTTTTTTAGATCGGTTAAGATAAATTGAATAAAACCAACATATAATGTAAGTTTTGAGTCAGTTACAAGAATAATGAAGTTAAGCATTGACAAATTTGGAGGTTATTTAGGTAATACTCATAAAGATACAAGTAAACTCGGACCTCGAGGTAATGGGTTTAAGCTTACACCCAATAAAGACATGATATTGAAAATAAACGACTAACAAATCTTGGGCCATCAGTTGATTCATATGATGCAGTAACTTTAAATTACGTTACAATAAACGTTTCCTATTTTTGAGGATAAGCATGTTAATTTAAGAAAAAGAAAATTATCAAATGTAAGTGATCCTGAATCTAAAGCAGACGTGGTCACAAACGGTTATTTAGAAAAGGAAATACACAATAACATAGCTAACTGTGTTCAATTTAACCAGAAGAAAAACATAATTGATAGCAAAAACTGTGTTATTAAAAATGTATCAAACCCAACTGAAAACTCTGATGTAGTTACCTTAGGTTATTTTAGAGAAAACATTTTAAAGTATGAAAACAATGTTTTTGATGCGAAAAGATTGAAAATTACAAACATTAAAGACCCTGAAGATCTGTCTGATGTAGTTTCAAAACAATATACGGACAAATATGTACACCAAAAAATTAAGGAAAATTGTGTTGTTTTTGGAGTTTCCGAAGTAAATTTTAAAAATTATAGCTTAATAAATTTTAAAAATTTTAAAAAACCACAAGACGATTTTGACTCTGTAAATAAGCATTATTTTGATGAAAAATAAATGAACTAATTGTAGAAGTAAATATGAAAATTAATAATTGTATAAAACCTGTAAATGGTGTAATAAATTTAAAAGGATTTTTGATTAATATTGATCAGAGTAAAAATGACCAGTCACCTGTTAATTTGAAACAAATTTCTGATTTATTAATAACTTATACATGTTAACAAAAAGAATGAAATAGATATGAAATAAAATTGTAAAAAATATTAAACGTCCTGAACACAAACATGACGCTACAAATAAAGAGTATGTGGATGATTCTGTCAGAAATAACAATAATACAATTGTTGAAGTAGTTATAAAAGAACTAATAAAGGATGTTATAAAACCTGATAAGAATGGTGTTATTGATTTAGGTAACAATAATATTAAGTTACTTCTTAATAAGTAATGATGAATATTCGCCTATACTAAATAAACAATTTAACACCTTTGTAAGACGTATTGACTCAGAAATGGCCCGCATGGATAACAAATTAAATACATTTTATCCCACTCCAACATCAGGTGCAAGATCGGAGACGTCATCTTCACCTCTTGATCCAATTTTAAAAGAAATAACAAATCTTAAAATGGAAATTGAAAAATTAAAAAGCAAAAAACCAGTTGAAGATGATGAAAAAGATGACTTTTGGGAGAGGGTAAATAAATTGAATGATAAATAAAATACATTGTCAGTATGGTTTTACACTTCAAACAGGGAGGTGGTCTTTTGAACAAATTAATTAATAAGCTACCATTTGAAGCACACATTCCAGGTTATCGTTATTTTGGTCCTGGTACGAAATTAGGAGAACGTTTAGCAAAAAAACATGAGGGGATAAATCCATTAGATTATTACTGTAAGGATCACGATATTGCTTACGCACAAAATACAAATATAAAGAGCAGGCACGTGGCTGACAAGGCATTAGCTGAAAAGGCGTGGACAAGAGTATCCGCATCGGACGCTAAGTTGGGTGAAAAAATTGCAGCGTTTGCGTTAACCAACGCCATGAAAACAAAATTAAAACTTGGAGCAGGAATGAAAAACTCAAAGAATATAAAACATTTTAGGAATAGGAATAGGAATAGGAAATCAAAAGGTAATACAACAAAGAATAAGAAGAACAACAAAATCCCTAAGAAGATTAAAAAGTCTAATAAACTACAGAAGAAACATCTACGCGATGCTATACTTGCAGCGAAAATTGTAGTGAAAAAGAGTAAAAGCAAAGATTTAAAAAAACTAGTTCCAGCAGCGCTTAAAGCAGCTAGAAAAGCTTTAAAAGGTAGTAAAAAAGTAAATATTGTTAAACCTAGAATCATACCAATACCTAAATCAGGTGGAGCCCTCCCATTTTTAATACCACTATTTGCAGGGTTATCGGCTATTGGTAGTTTAAAAGGTGGAGCGGCTTCCGTATATAAAGCTATAAACGAGGTAAATAGGGCTAAAAAAGAAAATGTAAGTGACATGAAAATAAATAAAGGTAAAGGATTATACCTAAGACCTTACAAACAAGGTAAGGGCATTCTTTTAGACCAAATGCCTTAACTAATATTGATATAGAAAAATATGCAAGAATATTAAAAATACCTAATTTTAGATGGGGTTTCTCCAAAGATAAGTTAACCATATCCCTGTGGGAGAAGGAAGCAATCATTGTCAACTTGGAAAGAGGCGAAGGACCAGGAACGCATTGGGTGGCTATGAAGAAAGAAGGACCTCTAGCTAAGTACTATGATAGTTTTGGTAATCTAAAACCACCTTTAGAAATTATTTATTACTTAAAGAATTGTAATATTGTATACAATTATGCTAGGGATCAAAATGATAATACAGAAATATGTGGTCATTTATGTTTGAAATTCTTAAGTGAGTATAAATAAAGATTATAATCATTATTGTATTAGTTACAGTTTTTCCTTCAACCTGAAAACATGTCACATTTATTCGTATTGACTGGGAATAATTCTGTTATCAATTGTGAAATATTTCCAAAACTTGAATTAGAAAGTGAGAGGGACTATGTTCTAGAATTTATTAATTTTGAAACTTTTAATTCTATTCCAAATATTGAAGAGGGTTGTAATAAGTTTTACTATCTAGATGATAAGTGGTTAAACGAATTGTGTAAGAGGACAATGAACTTAACAGTTATTAGTTGAAAGAGTTGTGTAAGAGGTTATCAAGAGGTCATTGGTTAAAGTACAATCTACTATATGAATTGCTTTTTAACTTTATAGTTTCATTCGTTAAGAAGATGGCAAACCGAAAGGTTATTTGTGACATTCAAGGCTTCCGAGGATTTAACAATGATTTTACTGTGAAAGGAATTGGCGATTCTTTCCGCTTCAGGAAGTAAGGTGCAGTCATTTGTTTTTAAGCCACCATATCAATTGGCAGATATGCCCGATTTACAGCAAAAAGTTGCATCATGGGTAAAGAAGTTTGTTCATGGCATTGACTGGAATGATGGATATATTCCTTATTACGAATTAAAAAATATTATTAACAAAATTCTTTGTAATTACGATACTGTATTAGTAAAAGGCTTAGAAAAGAAACAGTTTCTTGAAAAGTTGTTAAGCAACAAAAATACACAAATTATAGACATGGAATTGTTATGCTGTCCGCGAATCAACTCATTGAGGAGGGAAATAAACTATAGAAAATGCTTTTATCATTCTAAAATAACTGATCAATGTGCAAGTGAAAATGTAAGACTATTGTTAAATTGGTATAACAATTTTTATTTGAAGAAAAGTTCAGTTTCAGAAAAAGAAGAGCAAGTCTTAAACAAAGTAGGAGAAATAATTCACAAGTTTAATAAAACAGATGAATATGGAAATATGACTTTAACCAATTTGAAGATATCAGATATTTGTTATATACCTAAAGAGTACTTTGTACACCACGTGTCATTGACAGACATTGAGTACGTGTATGACCTTCTCCCACCTCATATGAAGGACAAATTAAAAGACCTTGTTTACTGTTTTGAACACCATAACCGATCAGTTCGAGGAGATCACGTTGACGGACCACCTGTTAGAAAGGTTTCTTGCGGGAAATGTATGGAATCCAACTAGAACTATATGTAAATGGAGATTCTGAAATCTTGCAGCACTTTAATGGAATATATGATATTTATGGAAAAATGCCTATGCATATAACATTTCCCTCATCATATATATTCAACATTGGAAATCATTGGGTGTCAATTTACATTGACACCCATTATTATTAATACATAATATAATAATAATAATAATATAAACATAATAATATAAACATTATTTTGGTTTCTGAAAATTAACTGCACTGAATGGAAGTACAACAAACATAAACTGCAAAGTAGTTCATCACACTACTGCGGCCACTACGCTTTAATGTTTCTAAGACATCGCTCTATGGGTCAAGATTTCAACGAATTTATTGATAAGTTTATAAACTGTAGTGATGAAGAAAAAGACATTCGCATTAATAGTTTGTTTTTAAGTGCTTATGGTAGTTCTAAGATTCGTTCAATAGAAGAAGTAGTAGATAAAATAAAAAAATAACTTGTAGAATGGAACACAGAACACTTTGGAAATAAATTTTTTAATCATATTTATTTGTTATTACTTTTCCCTCTGTTAATTTTTATTACATTTTATTAGCTATTACACAGTAGATATAAATTATTATTCAATCTATGAGAGTGCACTTTACAGTTTGACGTTGAGGAAGAAGGTTATCTATTTAGTTGAAATGAAAGTAATAGATCAAGAACAAAAAATAAAAATATTACGTTTTGAATTAAAAAGTTCAAATGTTAAACGAAAGCATAGCAATCTTCTTCCCAACTCAATCAGATGTATAATAACTGGACCGTCATCTTGCGGTAAAACCGCAGTATTATTAAGTCTTATAACAGATCCAAATGGTTTAAAGTTTGAAAATATATATGTGTATTCAAAGTCATTGTATCAACCAAAATACAAATTTTTAGAGGAAGTGTTAAAAAGAGTGAAAGGAATTAGTTTTTTTAAATATTCTGAAAATGGAGAGGTAATTAAACCATGTGAGTCAAAAACAAACTCAATATTTGTGTTTGATGATATAATATGTGATAAACAAAATTACGTATATGCTTTTTAGTATGGGTCGTCACAAAGAAGTATATTGTTTTTATCTTTGTCAATCATACACTCAAATACCCAAACAGTTAATAAGAGACAATGCAAATATGCTAATTATATTCAAACAAGATAATAATAACTTAAAACATATTTTTAATTATCATGTCAATCCTGATATGACATTTTCAGAGTTTGAACAAATGTGCCGGCTTTCCTGGAATAAAAGGTATGGATTTTTAGTTATAGATAAGGAAAGTGATTTGATAAATGGTAGATATAGAAATGGATTTGACAAGTTTATTATAAAACAGTAAATGAGTCGTACTTCCACGCAGTACATGTCCATCGTCAGAACGCAATGGATCTAAAAAAGGAATTGATAAAAACTAGTAACGTTGTAAGGAAAAAGTACTTAGCTTTGAAACGAGGTATAGCTGAAGAAGAGGAAATTATAAAAAAGAAATTAAAGCCTATTGTTGAACCGATTGGTGAAATAGTAAAAAATATAAAAGAAAAAAATACTAAAACTAATAAAAGAAAAAGTTCTTTACCTTTTTCTAAATTAAGTAATAAATATGATTATGATGATGATAAACCACTGATACCACCGGATAACCAACAGGGTGTACAGAAAGAACGTTTAGATCATAGTTATACAGAGGACTCTGACTCAGATATTGAATCTCTTGATGAAAATGAAAGCATGTCTTTCAATGATTACATTAACAGATCTATAAAGGATGTTAAAAGAGAAATGGACAACACATATGGGGTTTATATTGGTCCTAACGGTGAGTGGATGATAGGAAACAGCATTATAAACTATGTACCGTCTGAAAATATAATTAAAATAAAAAACACCGAATTCAAACCTACTAGTGGTCTCTTGGAGTTAATGTTTAAAAAAACTCCTATCAAATCGGTAGTTACTCTAAATGATTTAGAATCTTATAAAGATATACTTATGCTAACAAATGCTCATTTAACAAAGTATAGTGACGGAGAAAGGATACAAGCTACAAACACTACAAAGTATAAACAAATTATCAAAAAACTGTTCAAAAGGGGAAAAGGAATAAACCTTCCGTATATAAAACTTGATACTTATCCTTGCGCTCCAGATTATGTTCATTATGACAATACAGTATAAATGAAATAGTTGATAGATTAAGAATACTTAAGGCATCTGAAGCTGCTGGTAACACTAGCCACAATAACGAAATAATTAATATAATTTCTGAACTAAGGGAACAAGGTGTCATATATTAATAAATATACTTTTTTAATATTATGAATGTTAAAGAAGATATTGCTCACGAGCTGCATAAACCAGCCAGAAAAATATTTCAAAGACGAAAAGTTACAGTAAAAGGTTATGATAACCATTGGCAATGTGACCTAATGGACCTTAGAAAATATTCTCGATACAACAGAGGTTTCAAATATATACTAACAGTTATTGACGTTTTTTCCAAATATGCTTGGACAAAACCATTAAAAACAAAAACAGGTAAGGAAATATCTATAGCAATGAAAGACATATTAGAATTAGGAAGGAGGCCAAAACATTTACAATCGGATTTAGGTATACAATCGGACTGAGTTTTATAATACACAATTTAACAAATTAATGGAGCAAAATAAAATAAATCACTATTCAACCTATAGTAATTTAAAGGCATCAGTCGTAGAAAGACTAATTCGCACATTAAAAAATCTAATATGGAAAAGATTTACTGTTAACGGATCTTACAATTGGATTGATATTATAAATGAAATTGTAAAATATTATAACTCTAAAACACATTCCACCATAAAAATGAAACCTTCCGAAGTATCTAAAAGAAATGAAAAAATGCTCCTCAAAACTGTTCATAGATATTAAAAACCTGAATACATACAAAAACAAAAGTTTGAAGTTGGTGACTATGTCCGTGTAAGTAAGTACAAAGGTGAATTTGAAAAAGGATACACACCTAACTATTCTACAGAAATCTTTCGCATTATTCAAGTGGAACCTACAGAGCCTATTACATACAAATTAGCCGATGCAGAAAACCAACCAATAGCTGGAGGATTTTACCAAGAAGGATTGGTTAAAGTTAAACACAAAGACATTTATTTAGTAGAAAAAGTAATAAAGAAAAAAGATAATAGAGTGTTTGTGAAGTGGTTAGGATTCCCATCATCAAAGAACTCTTGGATTGATAAAACCAATGTAATATAAAATAATAAAATTTAAACATTAAAAAAATTTAATATAAAATATTTGTCTTGTAATTTTACCTTTATTTGAAAAATTGTCTCTCGAACAAAAAGAAATTAAACTAATTTACTCACCTTAAGTGGGGATCGATCCTGGGTCTCCAGCGTGGTAGTCCGATGCGAATACCACTACACCACCTGAAATATTTTTAAGACAAGATTGCTAGCATATTTACCGGGCATTGACCCGGACCGCGGACGTTACGTAACCACCTACACGTGGATGCCACACACACCTACGAGCGCGTAATTTGAGGGATTCCACTCGCTAGTCTGAACTATTTATACAAAGAGTACATGTAATGATATTTTTTATTTATATCAAAAAATAATATAGGAAGATATGTATGTATTTCAAATGAAAAGAAAAATTTTTTGAAATTTTTAAAACAAATGAACAATTATTGCAATTTAACGCAATTTCCCGATCGCTGTTTCAGAACGCCCAGTTTCCTTCTACAACGCCCGACGACTGTCGGGCTTTGTACATAAATAGACATATTTACGCCTATGTATTTTCATTACGACCGTCTTTCGACGCTCGACGCTCGGTGCATAAAAGGGGCCTAATAAGGTTTTTTCCGGGTAAAATTTGGGATTACAATCCAGGTTTCCGGGTAAAAAAGTCAGATGTGGTTGGCAACTCTGATCGTCTCACCTCATTTTTATTTTTCGTGTTAGTCTCGTTCAGTCAGTTTTTTACTGACTTTTTTGCGCTTATCTATCACTGTAATTCGTTGGGATAACGTTGATCTAAAGTGACGAATGTAGATCAAGTTAATTTAGGCCTAATTTCCAAACTAGTTGAATAAATTCGGAATCGTGACACAAAATACAAACATGGTAAGGCATTATCACTTATAGTGTACTTTCGACTAACCTTTAATTATCTTTTCGTAGTCCACAAACCGATACTCATTATTTTCGTTTATACATCTATGAAATGAGGCCCTGAATGATAGATTTAATTTTTTATTGACTGCAGATTGTGAAACTAAAAATTAATTTTCTATCATAACCCTTAATGTGGTCTCAGAAAAAGATCCATTCTAATATTATAATTTACAACTGTGGTGAATCTAGGCCTACTCAGATTTTCATAAAAATTTCTTTTGATCATCCCTTTCCCCTCAATTCTCTCCTCAGTTTTTCCTCTTAGCTATTCCTCCTTTTCTGTTAGTAGCTTGTGTTACATACATCTTCTCTTCTTCCGGTAGTGTAGTGAATAAAGTTTTTTTTTCCACTAGTCTTTAATTAAGAAGATCGGTTTGAACCACTTTATGTTAGAATATGACACCCCAGTCTAGTTAGGGGATAAGCGGGAATTGGGGATCTGGGTAAGGAGAAAATTGAATGAATCTATTTCTCTAATAACATAACTAAGGAGAACAACTCTTTGGAAGAATGTTTTTCCGAATTTTTATAGGGTAAGGATTTTGACCAAAATAAAGCACTGTAACAGTAACATCCAGTCTAGCCATGGAATAAGGGTTCTTAGCAGGGATAAAAAGGAAATTTGAGAGAATTCAAAATAAATTGGGAGATTTGAGGGAATTTGGAGTAAAACTGAAAAAGTTGAGGAGATTTGGGCAAATGGGGAAATTCCAGGCAGGCTGACTGGGACGGTGGGCGACGTCCTGTAATCCAGCTACTTGGAGGTCAGGAATTGTGGATAGTTGTAAGCGATAGTTGGTGGGTGTGGTGTTCTCTTGTGTGGATTAAGGTCCGCACTATTGAATACTACGTTAATCCACAAAGACCATCCTCGCAATTACACTGATTCGTAATTCAGAGCACATGGTTCGGATTTCACGTTAAACTGTAGGTCCCTTAGTTGCCATCAGTTGTTGGGCTATTAATTAACAGTCCTGTCTATACAACATGTCAGCCTTAGTCAGTAACAAGACTACAAGATTGTACCACATTCACAATCATTTATCATTCATACTTGGCTTAAAATACCAACTAGGGTAGGTTGCTATTTCAATAATCTAATCTAATCCAATATTATATTTTTGAACTGGAAGATTGTGGTTGATCGAAGATGCAAGCTCCTATGTTAGCAATAATTAACCTTAGCCTATATTAATTTTTTTTATTTTAAAGAGTTTTGATCTTACCCATTTTTAGCGAATTTCCCATAGGGAAGAAGCTATTACCGTAGGTTTCATGGCGAGACTTAAGCCTGGGACCATGTTATTTTTTCTTCTTTAGGTGCCCAGAGTCCAAAAACAATAGTCGTTAAAATATATATATATATATGTGTCTGTGAACACGATAACTCTCGTAAAAATGGTCCGATCGAGACCAAATTTGGTAGAGACGTGTATTCCTACAAATGCTCGGACGAGTACGTAAACCAGACATATCGGTCAATGGTAACGGGTAGTTTGGGGGGGTTTTGTACCCCAAAATCAGGTTTTTTGCGTTTTTCACATGTAATTTTTAAACATTTATAATTTTATATTTCACCATTGGAATCAGCTTAAAAAACTACACAATTAAGTTCCTTAAAGTTTTTCTCTATCTCCAACGGTTACCGAGATATTAAAAAATCTAAACGCAGTACGTTGTATTGTGGGGCTCCAATGTTAATCTTATGGAGGATAGGGAAAAATTAATATTTCCCATATTAATCAGTACTTTTGGATAAAACTTGATATTTATCTTCATGTAGTTGAGATGTATCCATTTATGCTTAAAAATCATAGTTTATGTGTTTATCATGGCAGCAAACCTGCATACTCTTTTCCCATATTAATCATATAAGGAATAGGCAAACTCCTTTATTTATGGACAGATGTTGATGAAAGTTGATATAAATGTTAAAAAAATTAATTGTTTATGCTAGAAACACCTACTTTCAGCGTTCCTCACAGCAGCAAACCTGCATACTCTTTCCCATGTTAATCTATGGAGAGTAGGCAAATAATACTCATATTTATTGACAGATAATGATCAAACTAGTCATATTATTATTATTATGTTATTGATTTGGAAATTCGCTGAGTACGCAGGTCTGCTGCGACGGGGGTATTTGTTCCATACACTCAATTACTTCTTCATTTTAAAATTGATAGTCTATGCAAACGAAAACATCTGATCTTTTAGTATAAGTTGATTAGTGTTCGGTGGACTGTGGAAAGTTGTTGAAGCACCTCGACTTCCTTGTTCCAAGACCTGTGTTCAGAGCCCATACACTGTTTAGCCCACACTTTTCTAGCACAAGCTTGGGTAGTCAGAGCCCTATTAATAATATGATGCAGCTATACATTGGTCTGTTTGATGACGTTGATATCTTCTTCGACCTAAACTTCGTAAAACGCTGGGATAAAACATTCTGTCTGAATTTATTTTATGTTTGATTAAATACTTGCTAATGATGATTGTATTGCTCTGTCAGTCTTACTTCCTTATTTTATTTGTAGTTTTTATTACCAAAGTCCCAAAGTAGTAGTACTTTATTGACCTACTGTATATTACAAACTTTAAAAACTTATTTATTTTTTTATGAATTTGCATTTGAAACTTAGTATTGAATTGTATTAAAATATTTATGTATAATTTCATATTTATGGCTTGTTTCAGTAAGTTTTTGTGTATATGCCGAATATATTTAGATGCGATTCTTGTAAATTATTAGCCTATGTTATAAATTAAGTTACGGGCTAATTTATCTACAACGTCTAGACATGTAAGCTGCAATACTACAATTGGATTATTTAATCTGTTTTGTAGCATTAAATAAGGTTATTTAAACTAATATATGTTCAATATTATTTGGGATATTAAACACAATTCACTGAGGAATTTGAATCAAAATTGTTGGATTTTTTTCATTTTGTAAGGGTTTGTTAGGGCAGAAACACGTTCACTAGGCCTAATATTCACCTGTTCAATACAACAATACAATTGGCAGGAAAAACTCATTGGCTGACTTATTAGTTTGAATTAAATTACTGTATCTGATTAGACTAGAAATTTCACATGTCTACACTTGTTAAACATCAAAATCAAAAATTTTCAACACCACTACTATCTAGAACACAACACTTAAGTGTTCCGTTATCTTGACTTCTGGTGTGTATGTTTGAACCCTCCTCTGAGGTTATGATACCTACCTTGTAAATCAATCGTCCATTTATGATTGGTTTTAAAGATTCTGAACTAATTTATGATCACTTGTAATTGTTATAATTTTGCAATGTAACTTACACTGTATTATTTTACATAAATATTATCAGCACTTGTTTGTACTTCAAGTTATTGTTAAATTGATTTATTTTAGCAAATTTGGCATAGGGAAGAATCTATTACCATTGGTCATGAGATAATTCTCATGACAGACTTAAGGACCATGTTATATTTTTTGTTCTTAGGTGCCCAGAGGCCAAAAACAATAGTTATTCAAATATATATATATATATATAATATAATATGTGACTGTGAAAACGATAACTCTCATAAAAATTGTCTGATCAAGGCCAATTTTGAGTTTGTAAACCAGGCATATCGGTCAATGGTAACGGGTAGTTTGGGGGAGTTTTGTACTCAAAAGTTGGTTTTTTGTGTTTTTCTTATGTAATTTTGAATAGTTGTAAATTCATAGCACCATTAGAATCAGCTTAAAAAACTACACGAAAAAGTTCTTTTAAATATTGCTCTATCTCCAACGGGTACCGAGGTATTAAAAAATATAAACACACAGTACAGTGTATTTTGGGGCTCCAATGTTAATCTTATGGAGGATAAGGAAAATATAATATTTCACTTAATAATCTGTATTTATAGATGAAATCTTGTATATTGCTTGATGTGGCTGAGATGTGCTGAAAAATCATAGTTTATATGTTTATCATGGAATCTAACCTGCATACTCTTTTCCCATGTTAATCATATAGAGAATAGGCAAACTTCTTTACTTATGGACAGATGTTGATGAAACTTGGTAGAAATGGTCAAAATAAAAATCATTTATGCTAGAAATGCCTACTTTCAGTTTTCCTTGCAGCAGCAAACCTGCATACTCTCTTCCAAGTTATTCTTATGGAGAATAAGCATATAACTCTTATATTTACGTAATGAATAATGCCAGAGTACTCTTTCATTTTCATTTTTATTATTTTGAAACATGTTTTGGGGATTACCCCATGGTCACAGTGTTCATTTAACATTAAATGTAAAATATATCTAAGCAGTGTAGTGTTTTTTAAGTCATGTTTTTTTCTTAATGAAGTATAAGGTGTTATTAGTTTAAGAATACTTTTAAATTTTCACGTGATTATTTCTTTGATTTAAAAAAAAATTGTGTTCTTTTGTTTGCTTGCATTATGTTCAGTAGGTTGTCTTTTGTCTTTTTAGTATCTTTGTCTTTTTAGTAGGTTGTATTATTTAGTATAGTTAATGTATATGTTTAATTCCTTAGTGTTCCTTTATTTTCATCTATCAGTTGAAAATAAAGGAGAAAAAATGAACACTAAAGAAGAATTATACATATAATAAGGCCAAATTAACATGATCCATATTGTTGTGAAATGTTCAAGTGTTGTGGTTGAATTTTAAATCATAAGTTAAAGAAGCTTTTCAACTAATAATATTTAGTGGCCAATATTATTTTCTGTTAATGTGTTGTCATATTGGTTTGGAACAAATTTTAAAAAGACTTGATTATTAATATTCTTTTGTAGTCTTGCCCTTATCATGGATATTTCCAAAGAAACTGCACTCATGTCTGTCAAAATCATCACCATAGAATGACAGAACAAGAGGCAGAGGAAGAAATGATGATGACAGCTCTTACTATAACCAACTCAGTATTGGATGAACCAGAAGAGATAATTCATCAAGCTGAAATGAGCTCAAATGGCCAAGAAGAGGTAGTCTCTATTTGTTACCCTAAGATATGTTAAGAATGAATTTCAATGTAGTGAATACTTTGGAGAATACTTTGAATTAAAGTATTCTAAAGAATATTAATAATATAATGTTTATTAATAATAAGAATATTTTTTAAAGAATACTTTAAAGATTACCCCTACTTTTAACAAATACGTTATTATCCTAACTTTTCTTATTATTTTTTATGTTTTACAAATAAGCTATATATTTAAAAATACAATCATACAAGTTTACAACAATTCTGATAATAATTATTACCTGGTGACCGAGCTTTGTTCGGATAGAATAAGATATGTATTATACAAGTTATTTAGCAAAATTAAAACAAATTTATTGCTCAATGAAAACATTTATGTGGCTTAAATAAAACCTATTCCATACACCTTAATTAATATAGCATAAACACTGAACAAAAATTTTTCCCCCAGATGGGGATTGATCTCACATCCCCCGGCATGTGAGACCTGAGCGCTAGCCACTGTGCTACGGGTATAGCCAAGCGCCTATGGTCATTTAAGGGTTTTTGGCCAACCTTAATAATTGATTTAGCTAATCGTATACTGTATTTAATTATACATACAGTTATTATTAGCCTGTGATTAACTAATTTTGTTAGAAAAGAAATGAGGATTGAAAAGCAAAAGAGAAATTTAATTTACACAAGTTAATTTTTTTGTTACAGTGGCTTCAATCAATATAATGAATACGTTTTCTATCAAAACACGGAAGATTTTGGAAATACTTTTTTCTGCTTTTATTTGGAACAGTTATTTTACCCTTTAGTTTCTACAAATTGTTTAGTAATTTGATAATTTTTCATTTATACATAAAATAAATATTCATGCAAAACCTCTATTCACATATTGTTCACCACCATCATCAATCAACAACTTTCAAACGGTTATAAACGGATGTTTTAATTTGTATTTTTTAAATTTTGATTCTCCATTAGCGTGTAATGTTAATTTTTTAGATTTTAAACCTAATATTACAAGAAAACTAGAATTTTTCTGGACATTAGACCTATCTAGAACTTATTTTCTACTCGGAAATTAGTTATTTTCAAAATTTAAAGAAAATCGTTAGAGCCGTTTTCGAGATCCGTGTGCAAATATATATATATATATATATATATATATATATATATATATATATATGAATGATATATTCCATGTATCATTCATCCATCATAAAGGGTTTTTATTTTTTAAAGGTTAGGTGAAATACCCTTAAAAATTAAAAAATCAAAATATCTTAAAAACGACTTATAGTTTTGATTAAAAATAAATGGTTAATAGCACCAATGATTACGGTTAATATGATACAATCTAAATATATGTGAAAAAATTATAATTTGTTGAATAAATTTACAAAATAATTTGACTATCCTATACTATAATTTGAGAAATATATACTTTCACAAGGATCTGGAGTCTGTACATAAGTTCTTTAAATTTTAGAAATAATTAATTTTTAAGTTAAAAAAGTTATAAATATGTATCATATCCAGGGAAATCCTGATTTTATTATAAAATTTAAGATTAAAGTAGAAAAATTTAACATTGGGCTTATGGATATTAAAATGGAAAAAATAGGATATTAAAAATCCTAAAACCTGTTTATAAATCAGGTTGACAGTCTTGGCGACTCTTTTTGATTGAAGATGATGGAGACAAAGTTGTTCTGTGTAATATGTGAATAAAGGTTTTGGATTCTATGTTTCTAAAATAATACATTAAATTGTAAAAAAATGTTATAAACTGAAGCATTAAGATATCTGTGTGAAATAAAAGCAGAGTTATATATGGCCTACTATAAAAATAGTTTGTATCCTTAAAGAAAATGATTTGAATATGCTGATGTTAGTTAAAATAACCTAATGAGTTCGCCCGAACAAGTCGCTGTGACTTCATAGGTCTTGTGGAGGACTGCAAAGTGTAAGGTTCTGTACTAGAATCTTGGGTAGGGCTTAGTATATTTGTTTAAGCAAGTTTGAGCAAATTTGTTAACAAATTGCTTACCGTATGTTAACTGTTCTGTACAAATATTCTTTTAAATTCTGAAATTAACTAAGTAAATTTATCATAGATTTTCTCTGTTGTTAGGGATATTTTCAATATCCTCACACCTCAACACCTATATACATGTATATCACTAAGCAACTTGCTCGGTCACCAGAACTAACCATTAACCCAAGAAGTGGCAAAGTAGTAATACATATTTAGAAATTAAATAAGAAGTGGCAGGTAGTGTCATCTGTTGTCAATTCAGAGAACAACTGTCAGTCCTCATCGCCTTCGTAACCGTGTTGCCCTCTGGGCGCTGATACTAGAACTAACTAATGGAGTTTGCTGTTTTGCCACTAGAAAACTGATTTTCTGACGAGTGAAAACATGTGAATCCAATCGGCAGTACACAGGTTCGAATCACGACCATGAGCAATCCCAAATTTGCTTGCAAATGTGTAGTACAGTAGTGGAAGGGTCCACCTAAAATAAACGGTGACCAGCTTGGGTGGAAGTTGATGGCTTTTGTAGGCTTAATCTGGATTTCAGTGGACACTTATTTTGCTTCTTTTAGAATTGTATGTTAAAAACGGCTGAAAAAACTAAACAAATAAACCTGAATTAGTCAAACTAATGGTTCCAGTGAAAAGTTAAATTTAATAAAAATGAAATGTGAAATGTCCTTGGTAAACAGTACAGTAAAACCTCGTTAATCCGGACTAATTGGGGCTCCAAGTCGTCCGGATTAACGAAAGTCCGGATTAAAACAAATAATCCTAAACGAAGAAAGACAGTGATTTTTTGGTACCCCTTGTATATAATGAAACACCTTTTGCAGATAAACTTAAATAGTATGTATATTCTGAATTTAAAATTACATATTGTACAAACAATACATACAGTAGTTACATTTGAACAAAAATATACACTTGGTATTTACGTCCATACAAAAAATGAGACAACGAAAAAAGACAAAATTACTTTGAACATGAGGGTTGAGGTTCGTCCTCAAGTGACTGAACTGGTTTGAAGAAGGAGTTGAACTTTATTTGCCTTTCTTTTGTGTTAATTTCACAATTAAACAACGCAACTAAAACGTGCAGTGCAATTGACCTCTGTGGAGCAACTGACAACTGACGGCCTGACACGAGCAGGAGAAACACAATCATGTGACTGAGCTACTATTGGCTGACAGTACCACTGTAACCATGGTAACGGCACGTATGCCTTGCGCTGTGACCGCCCGCACTCGGCATACGCACACTCACATCGCCGGGCGCACTCCGGGGCAGTCGTACAGTGACCATCGTATGCTACTAATCAGCGTTCTGCGCATTAAAACTGCGACCCAATGGCTGTCCGGATTAAGCGAAGTCCGTATTAATGGGGTCCGGGTTAACAAGGTTTTACTGTATATGTCAAAGAGCACCCAGTGTATGGAGGTAAAAAAAATATTTCTTATTTCTTAAGCGGTTTTATGAAACTTAGTAAGCAGCTTAAGGTCACATCATCCAATAAAAAATACACACAAAATTATTTTAACTCCCCGATGGGTGGGGGGTAGGAATAAGAGGGGTATCTTCTCCAAAATGTTTAAACATTTTTTAAGAAATTTTATGAAAATTTTTTTGTCATATTAATAAAATATTTAAGGGATAAAACTTACTATCTTTTTAAAATAATTGTCTTTTTCAGCCTGAGATGGAGTTATTTCTTTCAATATCAAACTTGAATCGATGGGGAAACCATTATCAAATATCAACTCATCCACCCACTAATCAGAGATGGAGTCAACAGGAAACTCCTTGTGCGCCTTTAGCCATCCAGGGAACAAGAAATCCTCTTGTTGGTGGTCAAGCAGCATGTACATGTCTAATTCTAGACACACCGACCACTAATGTAATAACAGAAAATTCAGGGGAAGTGGTTCTAGGCGTATTAGTGGGTTTCCTAATTTTCTCCAATCCCTCCACCATCATGCCTACGCCTCGGAGGGAAGTCACAACTGAACTTCAGCCAGATTCACCTTATTATGGTCAGTTAAAAATTAATTTGGTTTTTAAATGCATTAAACATTTTTTTATTTTGATTTTTTATATATCTTTATAATTTTTAACCTCCCAACGCACTTGTCTTGGAATGGGAGTCTGCTCTTGAAAAATTTGTCTACTCTTTGTCCATAAACATCTGTTCATAAAGATACCTGTGGACAGACAGTCGCGCGGTCCTTGGTGTTAGGTAAATTCGGACCATGAGTCCACACACGTTTGTTTGTTTTTTATGTTTTAAACATTGGCCACAAGTTTTTTTTCACTGTAGTGTTTTAATGAACATGGAAACACCATTATTCAATCTACTATTTATTAGATAGATATTATTGAAGGTTAAACATAGTTACCTGTATTAAGTTATTTGGCAAGTTTTCTACAAACATATTATTACATAATACAGTAGGCGCTCTCTTAACCGGCCACTAAGTTATCTGCAAAGCTATGCGTAATTGACCTGTAACAACAGACTCGGCTATTTCGGGAGTTTTGGTCTGAAAACATTGTTTACAAATATTTCAGTTGATTAGATGAGATTGTGCCTGCTAGTCAACATCACATATCTCTAGTTACTGAATGAGTTGTTGTGACGTTGTTTAGTGTTGTGTGTGATTTCTTCATTTAGAGACACTGGTTCATGTGCAAAATGTAAGTTTTATTTACTGTATCTTTTACATTTTTTGCACTAGAATAAACGTCTGAGTTAATGTATTGTATGATTTATTTATTTATGGAATTATACATAAATTAATGGCTATACAACTAAAACTAAATAATGAATAATAAAGAGTACAAGAATAGCAAACTTAAAACTAACTATAGTAGGTATTACATATTTGACTGTTTCAGATGTTATCATATGTTACTTGTTTACATTTTGTAATTGTTGATTTTTTCATAATATTTTTAAGTCAGTTATGAAATACTGTAAATAGTTTGCATGATACAAGTGCTTTGTATTTATTAGTGGTGACGAGGATAATACCCCTGTCGCAGCAGACCTGCGTACTCAGGGAATTTCCAAATCAATAATATAATAATAATATATGACAAGTTTTATAAAAATCTGTCCATAAACATGAGAAATATTTGCCTATTCTCCATATAACATGGGAAAGAGTGTGCAGGTTAGCTGCTGTGAGAAACACTGAAAGTAGCCATTTCTACCATAAATAATTTTTATCTTAATATTTATACCAACTTTCATCAACATCTGTCCATAAATAAAGGAGTTTGCCTATTCCCTATATGATAAACATGGGAAAAGAGTATGCAGGTTTGCTGCCATGATAAACACATAAACTAAGATTTTTAGCATAAACGGATAGATCTCAACCACATGAAGCTAAATATCAAGTTTTATCCAAAAATATTGAATAATATGGGAAATATTAATTTTTCCTAATCCTCCATAAGATTAACATTGGAGCCCCACAATACAACGTACTCTGTTTAGATTTTTCAATATCTCGGTAACCGTTGGAGATAGAGAAAAACTTTAAGGAACTTAATTGTGTAGTTTTTTAAACTGATTCTAATGGTGAAATATAAAATTTGAAATTTTTAAAAATTACATGTGAAAAACACAAAAAACCCCATTTTGGGGTACAAAACCCCCCCAAACTACCCGTTCCCATTGACCGATATGTCTGGTTTACAAACTCGTCTGAGCACTTGTAGGAATACATGTCTCGACCAAATTTGGTCTTGATTGGACCATTTTTACGAGAGTTATCGTGTTCACAGATATATATATATATGTATATGTACAAATTTTAACGACTATTGTTTTTGGTCTCTAGGCACCTAAAGAAGAAAAAATAACATGGTCCCGGGCTTAAGTCTTACCATGAGACCTACGGTAATAGCTTCTTCCCTATGGGAAATTCGCTAAAAATGTTGTTGTATTTAATTAACTAACTTTATTACTTTATTATTTTTATTCTTTACATATTTTTTTCCAAGTTCATTATGGAAATATTACAAAACTTTGATTTAATAGAAGATTTAAAGAAAGAACGGGCTGTTGTAAAAGGCCAGATTACAAGAGCAGACAGACTATTAGATGATATATCTAGCATACCTCAGCATACGCAGAAGCATACGCAGAAGTTTTACAAAACAGAATGGATGTATTGAAAGAAAACTGGAAAAGATTTGAAGCCATTCAACTTAAAATAGAATTGAAATCAAAGGGTGAAGATATTGATGAAGAGGTTAGGTACAGAGTTGATGTGGAAGAACGATATTACAAAGTAAAAGATCAGTTATGAATGAGAAAAACACAAATAAAGCTAGAGAATGATGTTCAACCAGGTAGTATGACCGTAGTATGTATCGTTCTCTTACTTCAGCTATATCATTCGCCCCTTTCCAAGACTATGAGATATTCAAGAGCTTCATCAGGTGTTTGGAAATCTTAATGCATTTACATGGACGTAGTCTGCAGGCCAAAGACAAGGTTTACACACTTCTCCATGCCTTGTCTCCAACTCTACATCAGAAATTGTACGATTTGTGTGCGCCTGAGGACCCACTTGATAAAACCTACTCAGATTTAGTTCAGTTACTCTCGGACTATGTCGACCCTGAGCCGAGTACATGGGCACTGCAACATAGATTTTTATCAAGGGTTCAGGGGCCATCAGAAACGGTGAAAATATATTCAGCTGAGCTTTAAAAATTAACAACAGATTGTGATTTTTCATGTGAGAGTTGTGGGAAAACTATAGCTAATACACTTTTACGCATGCAGTTCATCAGAGGAATTAAAAATGTGGATGTTAGAACTAGGATACTACAAGAGAAAACAACTAAATCATTTCATGATTTTGTTAAATTGGCTACAGCAATGGAACTAGCGAAAGATGAAAGTTCCCTGGTCAAAACAAATATTGAATTTACAAATAGCACCATCCACTAGATTGAAAACAAAAAATTGAACAATTCACCAAAGAAAACTCAACCTTCACCTTTTGATAGGCTGAGAGGAAGATGCTTCCGCTGTGGCTCACGGAACCATAGAGCCAATAACTGTAGGTTTGCTTCTGAAATATGTCACAAATGCAAAAAACAGGGTCACATTGCTAGTGTGTGTATGCAAAAAAAGCGAGCAAAGGTTTACCAGACGGAAGAGGATGTGAACCATGATTGTCAAGAAGAAACTCATGAAATTTATAAGCAGAATACTAGAAATAATGATAAAATGATTATTGATGTTTTGTCAGAGGGAAAATCAGTCCAAATGGAGCTGGATACAGGTTCAGCCATTAGCACGCTACCATACAGTATGTTCAAGAAACTTATTACAAACAGAAGACTTTTCAACACACAGCTACAGCTCAAAACCTATACAGGTGAAGTATTTAAGCCCAAAGGCGTTGTTTTTGTTCAATGTTCATACAAAAAGCAAAGTTTTACGGGTAAACTATACATTGTGGACAATCACTTGGATCCTGTTTTTGGTCGAGACTGGTTACGAGAAGTGCAGTTAGACTGGAAGGAAGTAAAAACACTAAAAACAACCAAACAAGAAACTAGAAAAAAATTGTTTGGATGAACTTATTCACAAATAAAAGGATGTTTTTGAGCCAGGTGTTGGCCAAATACCTGATCAACTTGGCCACTTACAGTTGGTATAAGAAGCTCGTCCAACATTTATTAAAGCAAGGCATTACCTTATGCCTTGAAACAAAAGGTAGAAATGGAACTTGAACGCTTAGAACCAGCAGGAATAATGACAAAGACGGAAAATTCGGAATGGGGAACACCAATAGTACCAGTAATAAAACCCAATGGCGAAGTACGAATATGTGCCGATTATAAGGTTACGGTGAACAGACAAATCCAAGATGAGCACTACCCAATACCAAAAATCGAAGATATTTTCGCTAATATGAGTGGTGGCAAAATATTTTGTACACTGGACTTAAAGAATGCTTACCTACACCTACAAATGGATGAGGCCAGTGCTGACATTCAAACCTTAAGCACACATAAGGGCCAGTTCCGAGTTAATCGCCTCACGTTCGGGGTTAAAGTAGCTCCAGGAATTTGGCAAAGAATCATGGACAAGGTCTTATCAGGTATAGAAGGTACTCAATGCTTCTTTGATGACATAATCATTCAAGGAAAATTAGAAGAAGAGTTGATCAATCGCTTGGAAATGGTTCTCCAAAGAATAAAAATGAACAGACTGAGGTTAAATAGAGATAAATGCAAGTTTTTTCACTACAAAATTGAGTACCTAGGTCACACTATCGATGCCACTGGAATTCATAAATCAGAAGATAAAGTTAAGGCTATCAGACAAGCAAGACAACCCCAAAATGTCAGTGAACTGCACACCTTCTTAGGTCTTGTCAACTATTATAACAGATTTATTGAAAACCTGGCTACGATTCTCAATCCCTTTTATAAACTATTGCAAAAGGGGGAGAAGTACAAGTGGACCTATCAGTGCGAACAAAGCTTTCAGAAGGTCAAGGAGATCATTACAAATGAAATTGTCCTCACTCATCTTGACCCAAACTTACCTTTGGTATTGGCGACAGACGCATCACCAGTGGGACTTGGTGCAGTACTGTCACATCGATTTTCAGATGGAAGTGAAAGGCCTATAGCCTTCGCTTCAAGAACACTGACGAAGCTGGAAGAAAAATATAGCCAAATTGATAAGGAGGCTACTGGAATTTACTGGGGACTAAAAAAGTTCTTTCAATACTGCGTAAATTTATTCTAGTAATGGATCACAAGCCATTAGTCACAATATTCAGTCCTGATAAAAACCTTCCTTCCATATCAGCTACTAGACTTTTCAACTATTCACACTTCCTAAGAGGTTTTGATTACCAAATAAAGTTTAGACGAACAAACGATCATGGAAATGCAGACTTCCTTTCAAGATTTCCTGTCGAAAAACTATCAAATTGCAGCATCGACCAGACTGATATTTACTATATGAAACAAATTTAACTTAAACCATAGCCTAATTGCTCAAGAAATTAAATACCCCCGTCGCAGCAGACCTGCGTACTCAATAACCTGCGAATTTCCAAATCAATAATTTAAAAATAATATATGACAAGTTTAAAAAAAATATGTCAATAAACATGAGAATTATTTGCCTATTCTCCATAAGATTAACATGGCAAAGAGTGTGCAGGTTTGCCGCTGTGAGGAACACTGAAATTAGGCATTTCTACCATAAATAATTTTTATCTTAACATTTATACAAACTTTCATCAACATCTGTCCATAAATAAAGGAGTTTACCTATTCCCTATATGATTATTATGGGAAAAGAGTATTCAGGTTTGCTGCCATGATAAACACATAAACTATGATTTTTAAGCATAAATGGATAGATCTCAAGAACATGAAGCTAAATATCAAGTTTCATCCCAAAATATTCATTAATATGGGAAATATTAATTTTTCCCTATCCTCCATAAGATTAACATTGGAGCCCCACAATACAACGTACTGCGTTTAGATTTTTTTATATCTCGGTAACCGTTGGAGATAGAGCAAAACTTTAAGGAGCTTAATTGTGTAGTTTTTTAAGCTGATTCTAATGGTGAAATATAAAATTAGAAATTTTTAAAAATTACAAGTGAAAAACGCAAAAAACCCCATTTTGGGGTACAAAACCCCCCCCAAACTACCCGTTCCGATTCATTCATTCATTTGAAGGGGCAGATTTCCCAAGGCGCTTCAGCCGTTGCGGCTTTTTGCGCACCCCTAAAAATTCTCTTTCCTGGAGAATCAGGAATCTTCTAGATGAAGAGACCTGTAAAACTGCAGCATCCTGTCAACGAGCTCGTCAGGAGGCAGATAACTACCCCTTACCAAATTGCCCAGAGTGGAGGACCTTACCTCTACCAGCTCTATACAATCAAAGAGTAGATGATCTGCAGTTTCCTCCTGCAGATAACATTTCCTACACAGAGGGTCGCCGTTGAAGACCCCCATGCGTAGTTGGTGCTTCCTCAGATTACCGTGACCAGTGACGATACCTGTGACAAGTTTGGCATCCTTCCTGCCAAGTTTCAGGAACCTCTTTGCAACTTGACAAGATGGAGAACGAAGATTAAGCTTACTAACTCTATGCAGGGAAAGTTCAGCCCATCTTTTCTTATGACAATCCCTAGCCCAGGAATTGATAGTCTGAAAAACTGCAGCGCGGGAAACACCACAGAAGGGTTGAGGACCACAAAGGGGGGATGATGCAGCCCTATTGGCCAGCCTGTCTGCCACTTCGTTACCATCCACCCCTGAGTGCCCTGGAACCCAACAAAGGGTGACTTCATTGTGTCTGCCTACACAGGACACAAGCCTAAAACAGTCCCACACAACCCTAGAGTTGAACTCTACCGAGTCCAAAGCTCTAAGAGCCGCCTGACTGTCAGAGAAAATATTGATAGAAAGGCCCTCATGACCGAGCATCAAGATGTCTCTGGCACATTCCATAATGGCAGTGATCTCGGCCTGGAAAACAGTGGGGAAAGTCCCCATGGAAATACCTGACCGTACGTTGTCCTGCACCCCGTAGATGCCTGCTCCTGTGCCCTGACTGCTCTTTGACTCATCAGTGTACCACTCCTGATCACAGGGTGGTAGTGGGCAGGCTCCATCCTTCCATTCGTCCTGTTGCGGAAAAAGAACTCGGAAAGACCTGCCAAAAGAAAAAGTTCTCGGAAGATAATCAGAGGGCATACCTAAAATGTCGCTCTGAACTATCCCCGAAATTCTGGTGTGACCACGTAATTCACCTGGCCTATTCCAGAGGCCCTCTCCACAGAGGCGGTATGCACCCATTCTGGCAGTCATCCTGATGTGAATGTCTATGGGCAAAAGATCAAGCAAACAGTCAAGAGTGGCCCCAGGAGTGCTGCTGATCGCCCCTGTGATCGTGAGACATGCCAGCCGAAGAACGGCTGCCAGCCTCTTCACAGCAACACCTGAGTCCATCTTGGTCCACCAAACCAAAGACGCATACGTCATAGTTGGTCTAACTACTGAAACATAGAGCCAATGCATTAACCCCGGTTTCAGTCCCCATGCTGCGCCGACCATACGCCTGCATGCAAACAGAGACCACTTACCCCGGTCAATAACCCGTTGTAAGTGAGATTCCCAGCAAAGCGTCCGATCCAGAATGATCCCAAGATACTTCACCTGGTTTTGCAGGTTGATCAAACTCCCCTGTAGTTTGAGCGGGCCAACCCCGGTCAGCTTTTTCCTCTTGGTAAATGGTACAGCAACCACTTTAGAGGGATTCACAGATAGACCGACCTCATTGCACCAACCATCCACAAGCCTTAGTGCAGAGTTCATGAGGTCAGTAACTGTATTGTTAAACTTACCTATCACAAGTATGGCAATATCGTCAGCGTATCCTTGAGCAAAGACACCACTGTCATTAAGCCTTCTAATAAGGCTGTCTACCACCAGGTTCCATAAAAGGGGTGAGAGAACGCCTCCCTGTGGACAGCCCCTTGTTGACCTGGCTACTACCTCTACTCCCTGTAGAGAAAGTTTCACATACCTATTGCGTAGCAGTGCCTCAATCCATCGGCAGATGACATCGCTGAATCCTCTAGATCTAGCGGCGTTCAACATGGCATCCAAGGCCGTGTTGTCAAAGGCTCCCTGAATGTCCAGGAACGCTCCAAGTGCCACCTCTTTATGGTCAATAGCTCCTTCAATTCTGCACACCAACTGGTGCAGGGCCGACTCGCAAGACCTACCCTGAATGTAGGCATGCTGGTTTGGGTGTAAAGGGGCAGACTTCAGCGAAGAGTCCCAGATATACCTTACCACCAACTTCTCCAGAGTCTTCAACAAGAAAGAAGACAATGAAATCGGCCGAAAGGATTTCAGGTCCGTGTAACTATTCTTACCCGGTTTTGGGATAAATGCTATCCTGGAAGTCCTCCATGCAGCAGGAACATGTCCCAGGGCCAAGCTCGCCCTAAATATACTACAAAGAGCCGGGAGAATGATCTCTATGCCCTGTTGTAGAAAAACCGGCCGGACTCCATCTGGACCCGGTGACTTGAAAGGACTTAGAGAGCCTATAGCCCACCTTATCCTGCTGTAGGTGATGATCCTGCTGGCGGCACCCCACCTGGTTGCACAGGCCCTCCGCGACGCAGGCTCACCTAATTCACCAGTTTCTCCACCAATGATGCATTCAGGAAAGTGTACCTCAGCCATACGTTCCAACATCTCCTGTGGTCTGTGAAACAACTCACCATTAGGTCCTTCCACGGAGCCCAGAGTCAGGGTTCTATCCTTGGCCAAGACCCTGCGAAGCCTGGAAGTTTCCTCAGTGCCCTCCAGCCCCGAGCAGAAAGTGTGCCATGACTTCCTCTTTGCCCTTCTGACAGCGAGGTTATACCTGGTGAGCATGCTGTGGTAACAGTCCCAGCTGTTGTTGGACTTCGCCCTTCTGAATAGAGCTCTTACCCGTTTCCTCATGCTGTCCAGTTCAGAATTCCACCAGCTGCATTTGGCGGACCTAGCCTTTGCTAATGGACAGCTCTCCTCGAAGGAGGAGACAATCGAGTTCCCTAGAAGGCTTGCAGCCCTATCCAGTTCATCCGTATCCTTGGCTCGTAGAACTTGCACATCGAGTTTTTCACCAAGTTTTCTTTTGAAGACGACCCAGTCCGTCTTCCTAGGATTCCTGAATTCAGACAAAACAGGCACAAAGTCCCCTATAGCATAGAGGATATGACAGTGATCAGAAAGAGAGGGTTCAGGAGAGACATGCCAACCTATGACCCTGTCCTGAAGCCCCTCAGAATAAAGTGTTAAATCTATCACAGAGTTACCAACTCGACTAGAAAAGGTTGGCACAGAGCCAACATTGGCTATAGACAAACTGCTAGATGCTATAAAGTCCAGAAGCTGCCTACCTCTGCGGTTTGTCTCCCTACTACCCCAGATGGAGTAGTGGGAGTTGGAGTCACACCCCACAAGCAGGTCCCCCCTCTCCAACGCAGCACGGTCCACCAGCGCCACCATTTTAGCCGGAGGGACCGCGTCTGCATCTCCGGGCATGTAGACGGACGCAAGGAGGAGCGGTTTGCCAGAAGACCCACATATCGTCCTAACTGCAACGACGTCCCTGGAACAGAACTCGAGAACTGGCGAATGGGCCAGGCCACTCCTGACCCACACACAAGCCCTCGAGTTGGAAACAGAACAAGAGATTAGATGCCCCCCAAGGGCACCTAGTCCTGAAATTCTCCCATTCCGAACCCACGGTTCTTGAATGAGAGCAACATCCACAACTCCTCTAGCTGTGGCCTTGTGTAGGACTGCAGTCGCAGCCTTACTGTGTTGCAGATTTGCCTGGAGGAGGTTTAGTGTCATCCCCAGATGGTACGAACCCCACACCCGAGAGCACCCTCAAGGTAGTTCTCGAGATCCCCAGGTAGATCTGCCAGTCCCTCTCTTTCAACAAAAGAGCACTGCGTTCATCAATGATTAAAACTAATGATTGATGAGTTTTGTCCTTCCTGCAGCTGACCACCCGCCAGCCCCCAGTCAGGATTCCAGGATTCTGCACCTGCACAATCTCCAAGATCTTTTTGGGTTCGAGGTCGTAGGCGCGCCCTTCCGCCCGCAGAAGAACCTTGGTGGACCGCAGGAGATCCTTGTAATCCCCTACAACCACCTTGGCGCCCTCCTTGAACTCAAGCCCGTCAAACGACCTCTTGACCCAGGACACCGTCGCATCACTGCCACAGGCGATGACAAGAGCTCCCAGCTCCTGATAAGTATTGTGGATCTGAACCGGTTCTGTCTGTTCGATAACCTTATCGAACATAATTCCCTGCAACAGACCACAATCTTCGGCAGACAGTTTCACCTCCGGAAACGATGTCGGGACAATGGCAATCTTCGTCATCATTAGGCGATCCTTGAAGGAACCACCTGCAGACGTTGACGCCATCGGAGCCGGCGTGTTCTGACCCTCCGCCGGGGGTTTGAGATCCCATCGGGATTTCTTTCTCACAGGAGCAGCTGCCGCCTTGGTTGCCCTGCGCATAGGTGACACACCTTCATTATCTTTCAGCTCCCCTTTGGGGCTGGGGGTTTCAAGCCGCTTCCTCTTCATCAGCTTGCGGTACTCCTCTCTCGGAAGCCAAGTCCCATCCTTGGTCTTTCTCTCCCTCACCAGCTCCAGCCTTTGAGCGTGCAGCCCCTTCCGCTGTTCCTTGGTGAGCGAGGCCCAGATCACATCGTCTGAGATATCCAGGGCAGACTCCTGCTCTGGCTTTCCTTCTGATGCCGTCGTACCAGACACATCAGCCTTCAATGTATCTGAAACAACATCATTAGCGACAGAAGATGCCTGGACAGCCCTGAGCGCCATCTCCAACACCTCCATGGGTTCCGGAGTTGAGGTGTGAGGAGAGGCTGACCTCTCCAAATCGCCCAACCCCTCTTCCAGTGAACTCTGCGAGCCACCTGAAAAAATAAGCTGCTGTTTGTCCTCCCCAGAATCCACGGGCAAGCCCTCCGAAGAGGGGTGGGATTGAGTGCCAGTGCACCGACCCACCTGGGGTAAATCCGTAGTTTTATCATCAGCCATCTTTTCAAGAATTGAGAATTCTAGTGTTAGCAGTTTGACGACCATTCCGCAAATATTGCTCCGCTCGCCAATATCTGAAGACTGGGCCCTTTCGGAATTGCACCCCTCATCGTCCCCAGCTCAGTCCTGAAACAGCTGCACACATACCTGTCCCAGTCGGCAGTGCGGTGGCCGTTGAGTAATTACCAATCACTCCGCCCTTCCGCTAACTGAGTGTTAGGCCGTCCCAGTGAACCTCACCTCCGCCCCAACACTGCATGAGACGCTGCTCCCCGTCTCACGGGCAGTTTGTCGACCGCCAGGTCTAGATCCGCTGCCTTCTGCTAAAAACAGGGGCACCCCAAGTAGGCTGTGTGCAAGCACACAGCACGACCGGCAACAAGGCCAATCGGGCAGCAAAAACGCTGCTTCACAGCGGTCTTGCAGAGGCAGTATGCCCCACGAAGCTCGTGTGGCACTGACTTCTGCCTGGGGGCCTTACGGTACCCCCTCACCCCCTACCCGTTCCCATTGACCGATATGTCTGGTTTACGAACTCGTCCGAGCACTTGTAGGAATACATGTCTCGACCAAATTTGGTCTTGATTGGACCATTTTTACGAGAGTTATCGTGTTCACAGACACACATATATATATACTGTACATATATACATATATATATATATATATTATATATATATACATATATATATATATATATAAATTTTAACGACTATTGTTTTTGGACTCTGGGCACCTAAAGAAGAAAAAATAACATGGTCCCGGGCTTAATTCTCACCATGAGACCTACGGTAATAGCTTCTTCCCTATGGGAAATTCGCTAAAAGGATGAAAATATGCAACGGTTGCTACTGGCTTTGGAAACTGGACAACCCCTGGAGCCCTTTGGTTATCATGATGGTGAGCTAAGTCTACATGATGGTTGTATCATGAAAGGTTGGAGGGTAATGATTCCCAGCTCTTTACAAAAACATATCCTTCAAGAACTACATTTTGGACATCTGGGAATGGTTAAAACCAAAGCCTTGGCACGAAGTTTTTGCTACTAGGAGGGGCTGGACAAAGACATAGAAGATAGTATTTCTAAATGCAGGCAGTGCAGAGAAAAACAAAATTTACCAAAGAAGGAAATCAACCACCATTGGGAACGGATTCATATAGATTTTGCCGGCCCCACCAACGGAAATTACTTCTTTTTGGTGGTGGACGCATTCACCAAATGGGTGGAAGTCGTGCCTACAAAGACTGTTACATCTTTTTGGACAATCAGAGAGCTGCGTAAAATATTCACCACCTTTGGACTACCTAGTGTTATAGTCTCAGATAATGGTCGTCGATTTACCTCTTCTGAATTTAGTACCTTTTTGGATAAATGTGGAACCATACACAAAACGACAGCTCCCTATCATCCTTCACCTAACGGCCTGGTCGAACGCTTTTTACAAACAATAAAAAAACTTATCAACTGTATGTCAGATGAACCTGGTAGACTAGAAGAAAAGCTTCACCAACTGCTAATAAAAATTCGTCAAGCTCCTAATTCAACTGGGAACAGCTCTTACTTCCTGATGTTCAATAGGAGGATTCGCACACATATTTAAGTCTACTTCTTCCTAAGAGCAAGAATGAAAACAAAGAACCCAAAGGAATAGTGAGATACTTCAAACCAGGAGAGCGAGTGCAAGTCCGAAACTACTCTGGAAAATATAAATGGAGCTACGGAAATGTCCAAAGTAGAGATGGTCACCTTCACTATTACACCAAGATGGATGACGGACAAATTCGGAAACGCCACACAGACCAAATGTTACGCACGAAAGTTTAGGGGGGGAATAAAGGAACTATAGTAGGTACAGTAGAACTCCAATTATCCGAATTTATGGGGACCGGGACCCATTTGGATAGTCAAAGTTTTTTTTAAGTGTTCTTAGAGAGAAAAAAGCTATGTTTTGATATTTGATATTTGTTTTGATATTGCACTATTTTTTTATTGAATTAAATATATGAAACATGATATTTTCACATGTAAATATAAATAAAATGTACTTACATTTTACACGCAAACACTGGCTTCGCGGGGGGAAGAATAAAAGCGCACTTAGACTTTTTTGGACAAATTTTTTTCTGAAAGTGATTCGGATAATCGGCGATTCGGATAGTCGGAGTTCGGATAATTGGAGTTCTACTGTATTACATATTTGACTGTTTCAGATGTTTTCATATGTTATTTGTTTACATTTTGTAATTATTGATTTTTCATAATATTTACAAGTCAGCTATGAAATAAATAGTTTGCATGTTACAAGTGCTTTGTATTTATTAGTAGGCAAATACGAAAGAAAGAGTAATGTGTGTGTTTATCAAAATAAATCAAATTTCAAGTATTAAAACTAGTATGGTAATAATCTAGAAAAAATAATTCTGAAAGTAATAAATCTATCTAATTGGTTCACAAATAAATTAAAATTATAACGAAACAAATCAATGTCATCCCTATGTAAATTTAATAATCTTAAAGCTTTAAAAAATAAATTGTAATGTTAAACAGTGTGGCAACGATTAGATTAGATCTTTGAAATGGCAACCATACTACAATGTAGGTATTTTAAGCCAAGTATGAATGAGGATTGAGTGTAAGATGATTGTCACACGATCTTGCTGTCTTGTTACCGACTAAGCTGACATTTTCCTTAGACAGGACTGTTAATTAATAGCCTAACAGCCGATGGCAACTAAAGGACCCACAGTTTAACATGGAATCCGAACCACGGCCCCTGAACTACGAATCGGTCTAATTATGAGAATGGTCTTTGCGGATTAACATAGTATTCAAAAGTGCGGACGTTAATCCACACAAGAGAACACTACATCCACTGACCATCTCTCACAACTATCCACAATTCGTGACTTCCAAGTAGCTGGATTACAGGACGTCGCCACCGTCCCAGTCAGGAACGGAAAAAATTATTGAGGGTTCGAGATTACTCCTAGGAATATAAAAATTAATCTTACTTAATAAAACAGAGCTGTCAATTAAATTATGATGTAATTTAAACAAAAACAAAAGAGCAAAGGTTGTTAAAAGAGAATCAAAAGAAAATAATTGTCTCAAGACAGCAGTTGGCAGTTGCCTTTTGCATCGAACATTAAATCTTAAAATATAAATACCTTAAAAATGAATTTTGGATTATTTTCAAAGATGAAATGGTAGCCAGCTACTAGAAAAAAGATCCCAAACTAACAAGCAATATTCTAGCTTACTTCTGACGAAAGAAAAATACAACATACTGATTGAATTTATTGACCTGAAAACTTAGAATATCAAATTATAAAACCTAACATCCTGAAAGCATGATTAATTATGGTATTTAGATTAATGTCAAATCGAAGTAAAAAATCAAAAATTACACCTAGATCTTTTATATGCGACACAACTTGAAGGGTTGAGCCACTAATTGAATAATTAGAAGGAATAATATCTTTTTTCTTAGAATATGTTACCACAAAATACCTTTGTACATTTAGATGCAATCTATTTCTTTTACACCAACTGTCAAGGATGTCAAGCAATGATTGTAACAAAACTAAATCCTTATCAGTTTGAATAGTCATACATGATGATATGTGTTCTTATTTTTACTAAACATTATTGGTAGCGTAGTACGTGATTTCCCTGACATCGGATTAACCAGCCAAACAGCTAGTTGGCCAGGCCTTTGGTCCCGTAGTGGCCGGTTAAGAGTGTCTACTGTGTATGAATAACATGACGTTTGTGATGCCTTTTATTATTTTATACAAATCTTATATAGGCTTATTATAACATATTGTATTATTTTTTTACATACAGTATTATTATTTTTACATGACTTTATTTGTGGTAATTTTTATATGTAGTCCTAGTACACATACAGAATACCTCAACAAATTCTTATTTGTTGCTTAGTTATTATTAATACTTTTATTTCTTCCTCTATTGAAACATTATATTAGTTCTACTTTGGGTTTAGCACTAAAATGTTGACTCCAATGCAGGTCTTACAGTACTTTTAATATGTTTATTCTTTTACTGTAAGAAAATAAAGTTGAATCAAAAAAACAATTTTCCAGTTTTATACCCCTAAACATAATTGAAAATTCTTATAAATAGAAAGTTTCATTACTTCCAATAATAATTATTTGATTAGAAAAACATAGTAAATTGTAAGTTAGAATTGCAATCACAGGAAAACCGGCAAGTGGACTCGCTGTCCGCGTGCGTGCGGGTGTAATTTGTCACTGTGCATGCACTGGAGGGTTAATAATTAATCTTAATTAATTAATTAAAATTTGCACCTGTAGACATAAAAATCTGACATGAACCAGTTTAAATTGATTATTATTCATTCATTTAATTATATAAAAGTACCCGGTGACCGAGCTTTGCTCATATAGAATAAGACGTGTATTATGCAAATTAATTAGAAAAATTAAAACACATTTATTACTCAATGAAAACATTAATGTGGTTTAAATAAAACCCATTAAATACACCATAATTAATATAGCACTGAACAAAAAGTATTGGCCCTGATGGGGATGGAACTCGCAACCTCCGGGTCCACTGGACTACGGCGTCTGCCAAATGAGCACGCCGATTAAGGTCTTTTATCCAACCTCAATTGTTTTAGCCGATCATTTACTGTTAAATTACCCATACAGTTATTATTAGCCTGTGATCAACTGATTTTGTTAGAAACAGAATGAGGATTGAAAAGCAAAAGATAAATTTAATTTACACCTATTAACTGGTTTGTTACAGTGGCGTCAAGCAATACAATGAATACGTTTTCTATCAAAACACGGAAGATTTTGAAAATACTTTTTTCTGCTTTTATTTGGCACAGTTATGTTACTCTTAAGTTTTTACAAATTGTTAAGTAACCTTATAGTTTTGCATTTATTACATACATAAAATAAATATTTATGAAAAACCTCTATTCACATATTGTTCCCCACCATATTCAATCAAGAACTATCAAACGGTTATAAACAGATGTTTTGGTTTGTATTGTTTACATTTGATTCTCCGTAAGCGTAATGTTAAATTTTTAGATTTTAAACTTAATATTACAAGAAAACAAGAATTTTCCTGGAGATTAGACCTATCTTGAACTTATTATCTACCCGGAAATTAGTTACCTCCAAAGTATAAAGAAATTCCTTAGAGCCGTTTTCGAGATCCGTGTGCAAATATATACAAACCTTGCTCGTATTATAGTATTGGATAATTTAATGTATGCTTTAGTAAAAGTATCTAGAAAATTTTAAACCTAAATCTAAAATATTATAGATTTTCAATGAGTAAAAATAATTTTATTTACAAATAAGATTTGGTGTCAACATAAATATCAAAGAGTGCATATACATTTATGTCAATGCAAGGGAAGATTTTCTCTCCGTTGCAGGTATTCATCTAGTGAGTAGTAGTAAATATTTGCTAGCCACTTAGTGAGGGCAGTCTCAGTTTGTCACTGGTTTGGCACCTGATGTTCTCTGGGAGCATGTTGCAGAAGTTTCTACTGCTGTATAAAGGCAACCTCTCATACAGGGCGATGTGTGGCAGTTGATTCACGCCTGGTGTTATGGGATGAGAATGGTATCTGATCCTTTTAGAAGGGGTTTCCCATCCACATACAGAATCACCTCCGTGATATAAAGTGTGATGACTGTCAGGATGTTCAGATCTGTAAAAGTTTGCAGCTTTCGATCCAGTTGAGATATTTATAGAGGTGAATTGGCCTTTTCTGTGGAGGGAGGATGCGTTTTAAGTTGCCTGATGTAATTCCTCCCCAAACCACACTGTTTAACTTAATTTACTCTGTTAACTTAGTTTACTCTGTGAACTTAGTTAACTATGGGGTCTTTGTTGTGGCTGTGTCACTGGGGTGTTTTATGCTCTTCAGGACTTCAAGACTGGTGTTTAGTTTGCTGGACAAAGTGTCAATGTGTTGGTTCTATGACATTTGTCCATCAATAGTAATGCCAAGGCACTTGGTATAGTCTTCTTTTTCCACATTGAGTAATGTTTTCCTATTTGTTGCCAAAAAGTAAATTACAGTAGAACTCCTCTAATCCGACCTTGGATGATCCGTCACTCTGGTTGGTCCAACCATACCCAGTCTCGCGAGTCTATGCTGACTTGTCACTGATGGGACAGCTCTCTAGCCATTGTTTTCGGTTTGTCATCGCTTGTGTACTTCGGATTCAGTAGCCTACTCATATCTCGTGCGATGTTTATTGCTATGAGCAATAACGTACAATAACAGGTACAATATTTGAAATGCTGAACAAGTTTCTGGCAAAGACTGATAAATATCCCAACTTCTGGATGGACAGTTTAAAATGAGCAGAACTAAAATGAACATAAATACTGAAGATGAAAACAAAACTTGGAAATTGTTGAAGTAGATGATGAAATTACGCAATACATAACCTATAGGAATGCAAGAAAGTCATTGGTCGGTCCAAAGATACGGGTATAATTATTCGATTCATCAATTACCGGTATGTACTCTAGTAACCAATTAAGTTCGACAAGATATCGTATTTTAAAATACAAAGCTAGATCGTCTCTGATAGTAATCCGAGTATCAGATTTCGGTTTGTTGTTATCCCTCATAAAATATAATTTCGGCAAAAATCTGAAATGTTATCAATTTGATATTTACAAAAATCAAAATAACTCATTTTGCAATGGTATTCGTAGGAAAAATAATACACTACTCCATTCTAATTCCAGTCTAAAAAAGTAAAGTAATAGAACCTGCTATAATGTTGATCAGAGATTCTCTATTCTTGTGGATCATTCTTTTATTTGTAAATGCAGGACGATTATATAGTTCTTTCCATCCTCCTTTTAATATTAATATATAAAGCGTTTGACAGGCTGTTTTACCTATACATTCTGTAGATCTGTAGTCCACATAGATTACAATACGGATAAAAACTCATTGGCAGCTTCAGTTCCAAACCAGGGCTACAACTGAACAAAGCTCGGAGACCACCTTGCTACAAACTAAACCACTGATGACAATTTAAATTGAATTTTAATGATGGAATTCATTGTGCAGGTCTAACTGTTAACTTGAGGCTTTAAAGCTTTTGCTTTAAGCCTTTAAACTTTTGAGTGTTTTTTTTAACTTAAACCTTTGCAGTAAATATCTTGGGCGTAAGTCTTAATATGAGACCTACGGTAATAGCTTCTTCCCTATGGGAAATTCACTAAAAGAAGAAGTTAGCACTTTAACCAGATAGCACCTCAACCTTAGCATCAGACCTTAACATGGTTTCTACCCAACATCTACAAAAACACAAACAGGACTGCAGCATAGTCCATAGAGAATTGGTTCACTAAATAAAAGTGTTTAAAACTTTCTCAAAATGTTTATTTTTATTTTTTGATGTCTATGTAAGGGTCATAGTATTAAAAACCATACCATTTGCTTGCTATAAGATTGTAGTACTACTAACATTTATGTTGTAACAGGTTTGCATCCCATGTACCACAACTACCGCTATGTGCCAGTCAAATTCTTTGAAGAGCATCAGTGGCCACCCACGGCTGTGTCCAAACAGCTGGAAGAACTTCACATCAACCGCGGTAAAGAGGATATTGTGTTGTGGCAGGAGGGCCAGTCTGAGAATGACAGGTAATTAAATAATTATTTCTCTACATACTATGAATTTTAAAGTCTTTTATAATTTTATTTGATTGTATTAATTTTGATGATATAGAAATAATTTTGTATAAGCGTTGTATGAGCTGTTACATTGTGTTTAACTAAAAATTTAAAACCAAAAGCAAAGTGGTTATAAAATTCTTATATGAGCTTGTACAAGGTCACATTATTTTATCATTAGGTAAGTTTTTAGTTCCTTATATTTTAACATTTAACAAGTCATGTGAGTATTGGTTATACAATTAGTTGCGCACAGAAGATAAGACCAAGTATAATAAAACACCATATATTGCTACACAAACAATGACTTTTAGGTAGGCTCAGCATAAATATTAAAATTCATATTGTACTGTATTTAACCCTACAACTGTTGGGTTCTGTAGCCTTATCTGAATGAAAACAACCATGCAATTCTTCTAATCAGTATAAAAAAAACAAAAAACGTGCCCCCCTTAACCATATAATAGTAAAAGAATCAAAATAGGTATCCACTGCAATCCCAATTAACCCATTCGGGATTAAAGACGGACTATATCCGTCCCAGCTCGTAAGTTGAGTAACCACTAAAGACGGGCGGTACTCGTTCAGCAGTTTCGTGGTGTTTTGCTAGGAAGCAGCACATACTTGAAACTGTCACTTTTGCCCTAGTAGTTACATTGTTTCTCCATAGATGGCAAAAATTAATTTTTTTCCTTCAGTCTGTCTGGACACAAACGTAGTTCTGTTTTATGATGAGTTCAACATAGCTGTGTTGTAATAGCATCACGAGATAAAACATTTATCAAGAGTGCTGGTTTTAGTAACTTTATTGAGATTATTCTCAATGAAAGTGGCAGTGAAATGACGAAAATTATGATGAAATGGAGGTTAAAGAATTTATTGAAAATGAAGTGAATAGTGAGGAAAGTGACGATGGATAGGATCTGAACCTCAGGCTCAGGAACCTAGGCTCATAGGCCTAGTTGGATAAATATGGATAAATATTGTACATAGCCAGTTTTGTGTTATTAAAGAGTGTGCAGACAAGTTAACACAAGTTAACTGTTGTAGACTATCAAAAGTTTTATATTTATTGAAAGTTTTAAAATTTCATGTTCCTACAGTATATATTGTAAATGTTTATTATGCTTTATTTCATAGTATTATTATCTATGGTTTGATCGTTTGGGGCAACAGTTCTAGAATTAATGAAGTTCTGGTGTTGCAAAAAAAAGCTTTGAGAATATTGACAAGTGCAGATTTTAGAGCACACTGCAAACCCATTTTTGTAGACCTTAAGAAATTGACTGTGATAAATCTGTATATTTACATGCTATGTCTCTATGTCAAAGAAAAAGAAATGATTTTAAATAATAATATTCATATGCACTAGACTAGAACCCAGGGAAAAATACACATTCCTCGTGTTAGGTTAAGTAAAACACAAAAAAGTCATGTGATATTAGGCTCAAAACTGTTAAATCATCTTCCTCTCAACCTGACATGCTTATCTTATAAACATTTTAAAAGTAAGCTTTTTTCCTTTCTAGTCACTACACCCTTTTACAGTGTTAAAGAATTTTTTGAATATAAAATATAACTAATAGCCTAGTCAAATATTTTTTCTATCAATTTCTTTTCATTTTTCATATTATATGTCTAAATGTTAGATTCTAAATGTTATATTTGTCAAATAGGTTGTAGTGTTTTTATAAAGATTATTTACATTAATTGTTATACTTTTTAACGTCTATATTTGTTACTGTCTGTTGGTTTTAAATGTTTTAAAGTTATTATTTAATAGTTTATTATATAAATCTTTGATATTATTATTGTAGGATACATGGTTACCATTTATATTACCATAAGCATGTATAATATTACTGATTGTTATTACTCTAGCACAGCTGTGATAAGAAAAGACTGAAATTAATTTTAAGAAATATATTATATGACAATAGCCTGTACGTTTAGGTAATGTTTTTGGCTAATAAATGATTCTGATTCTAACATGCCTAACTATAGGCGAGTCTCTTGATTAATTTTGCATTACACCTAGTAGGGCCTATTAGTTATAAGGTAATCTATGTTCAGCTGTAGGCCAGCCAGTAGTTCAGCCAGTATTGATCTCGAAACTCAGTTACCAGTGGGTTAAGCATAAAAATGCCATCTTCCACACCACCCAAGCCGGTCACCATTTATTTTAGGGTGGCCCTCCCTCCACTGTTCTACACATATTGCTCATTGTGCGGATTTGAACCCTCGTACGTCCGTTTGGATTCAACTTTCCACTCGTTAGTGTCGCACCTTGAAAACTTTTTTTAATGTGTCCAATTTCATTTGATCCAAAAGTACAAGCTCTGTTCCAAAATATCACTGACTATTACTTACTAACCTGACTATACATTTGGATCAAAAGAAATTGGACACATTGAAACAGAGTTTATTTCTTTATTTTAAGGGTTTGGATAAAATGAAATTGGACACTGTGAAAGGGTTATAGTAAAAGGGTAAAAAAAAGTAAAAGGGTGTTATACATGGTACTTAGTATACACTAAGTACCACCGTCTGAAAAAGTGGGAAAATGGCTATAAAACATAATGTGGTGGCAGAGCAGTGAATAGCATATGTAAAGGCCATCTAAGCTTAGTAGAAAAATATTTCAATAAAAACTAATAAATTCATTTGCTGTGTTGACTCATAAACAAATTTGTTGTAATAGAAATTCTAACCAAGTTAATTACACACCATCTAATCACAAACCATGCACTATTTAATTAATTTTATCAACACCATCTATTTACAATCCAACTTGGAACAAAAGTTTATCTTCAGTTTATAAATAGACAGTAAAACTTTTATAGCCTTATAAAAAGTCATGGAAATGACCTAATCAAACCTAGCATAAATTTAGCCTGAATGGTCCTAAAAGAAAATCAAAACCTAACATTTATGAAATGATAAACAATGCGGGTGAAGTCCCTTATTACAGTTTTTGCATGCAATTGTTGATTTTTTCCTTTTTCCTCCTGCCTGTGTACTTTTTTTACTGCACACAGAGCAACACAGTTCTCTTTTATTAGGCAATTTTTCTAGGAACATTGTCCAATCCACATCGCTGCCACCGTTATTGGATTCGTTTATCAGTATATTCTAGCCTTGCAAGGGGTTTGTCAGAGGTTTCTTTATATAATACGAGTATATACGAATTGAGGACCATTCGCCCAAAAATATTAAATGTAACTTTTCTCCAGTAACGAAGGGCTTTTCTCTCATTGAGGTAAGCATTTTACATTTGGTCTCCACCATCTACTCCACCAATAAAATTATTATATCTCTTTACAACTTTGGGCTTACTTGTGACTATGACATGGTTACCAAATTTTTGTGTCAACAGTGCCATCCATAGATAAAACTAGTACCTGCTTCGTCTGGGATTGTTTTTCTCTAAACGCTAACAATGTCATTTCATTGTTCTTGAAATATTTCTTCTCTCCCACATTAAATTTTGGCTTTACCCCACCTGGAAGTCCTTTGCGATTCATACACATAGTGCCAGTTAAAAATGTGCAATTGGCATACAGATATTTGGCCAACCTGAGAGGCGAAAAAATTATCACAAAAAATTAGATAGCCTTTATTCAATAGTCCGGCCATTTTCAACAGCTTTGTAACTGCAAAGTAGCCCAATCCTTTCTGTTTTATTTCATCTTTATCACTACCCTGGGCTCCTTTATATACAAAAAAATGTATACAATCATGTGAAACCGAGTCACAAAGCACCCATAATTTGATACCCCAACGGTGTCTCTTTTTTGGTAAGTATTGCCTCAGCTGGCTATGGCTCTTCGAACTTACAATACTTTCATCGCAAGATTTTCACCAGGAGAATAATGAAATTTGAACTCCCTATTAATATGATCAATGAGTGGCTGGAATCTGGCGCATGTGTCATACACTCGCACCCCCAGCTTAGCAAGACCTTCTGTGTCCACGTGAAAAAATCTCAAAATAGCTTGAAATCTGTTTCTTGTGAACATTCTGGGAAACCATGGAATGTGCTGACTAGAACCAGTCCACCAATAGCAGTAAATGGTAGGTTGCTTTTTTATTCCCATGTTGAGAAGGACCGCAAAAAATGCCTGCATCTCTAACATTGTGACAGGTTCCCAGGATTTTGAGCCACTGTGCTGTTGATATTTTCATTCAAAAATATGGTTGCATACTTATTGGTCCATTTTACGTAAATTTCTAAAAGGGCTGTTGTAAAAAAAAGATTGAAATAGTTGGATGGATATGAATTACGGGGCGGTACATGTTTAGGACCCTTAAGTTCCTGAAATGAAAGCTGGTGGCAAAAGTAAACATTTCAATCTGTTGCCACTTCATCCCATCCAGTACCATCCTCAGAATCAGAAGAGGATGATCCAGACAGTTCATTCATAACATTTCTTGATCGACCCCTAGGCCTACTTTGAAGGATAAGCCTACTTTGTTTGTTAGGCTTACTTCTATTTTCTGCTTGTAGTCCTAGTTCTCGGGACTCATCTTCAGATGATGAACTATCATAATTTAGAGCAGAAGGCCTAGATGACAAGTTATTTACTCTAAATCTACCTGCATTTGATCTCGATGGCAAATTAGGATTGAAATCCGGATCAGTTTCTGTATTTTCAAACTGTAAACTTGACGACTCACTTCCACTCATACCACTAATAGAAACATCACTTTCTCCTTCCAAGACTTGTAGGATTGTATCTTCTCTTACAGGAGAATGTCTTCTCTTCATAATTACTCAAGAAAATGAACAACAATATTACAGTAACCTCAAATTTGTTTGAGTGATCGGCAAACTGACGAGGTAAACATAAACAAAGAAAAGACGAACGATGGCTGATACAGACGAGCGATTCCCACAGCCCTTTATATTCTGTCAGATTTTGTAAACTTATACTGTAAAAAATACTTTGAAGACATTTTTTCTTAAACATCTGTTCTTTATAAATACAATTATAACATAAACACGACCGTTTAACCACATTTTGTAATTTATATAATGATTTTTGTATTGATTTTTGTTCGTATAGATGGATGCTGGCTCTTCTTGCACATTTTGCGGACGTCCGTATATACGGACGTTGGCACTGAAAGGGTTAAACCAAGCTCAAATCAATAGTTAATAGATCGTGAATATGACATCTCGTACATGAAACTACAGTTGCCATTTTTATGACATGCCCATACCGTATTTTATTAACTAAATGTATTAACTAAAATATAAATTATAAGCTATAAACTATTTACTATTTAATCTTCAATATAAATTATGTGTCATCGTTATTGAACGTCATTAAACGACTGGACAGCGAGTGCCTGCAAAGCACGTAATACTGCACGCTACACAGGCTTCTACAGTCACTTCTAGAGCGGACGGTACTCAGCCCCTTACTCGGTTTTGTGAAACCTCGGCGTAGTGAAACAGTTGAATTTTATAGCGTACTCGGTTTTGTGAAACCTTGGCGTAGTGAATTTTCGATATTTATAGGATTTTTAGTTTAGTTTATAGGCAAATCACAGTTTGTATTGGTCATATAGCATCGTCAACAGGCTTACTAAGCACTTGAAAGAATCACGAATCAAAGTTTAAAAGGTTTTCACTGCGATTGGAAAATCACATGTATTCCCATTACTATTTGAAACACGACTAATACGAGCTTCATACTGGTACGACTATTTTGTTGCATCAAAAGAAGGAACGGTTTCCTGATCGCGTAAGCTGCTCTACAAGGATACGATAATAAGCTGCGAAGGCACAATAAATTTGAGCCGGCAGGGAGATTGTTGGTTGCCTGATTTTCACGAAAGTCCTGGTGACTGTGAGGTTGTGCAATCGAATGTATTAGGACAGTAAAAATTACTTTGAAGTTTGACATCTCGATCGAGAACATCTGTATTCGATAATATTGCGTTAACATGGCTTGTATCAGAAGTTTTGGACAAAATGTTATTACCCGGGGTCTCTGGTTAATTTCAATGTCATCTCGGGTATTTTGTACAACCCAATGCCTTTCAAGTAGTTGGTACCTGCGCGATCTGACATCTAATAGAAGCCCGCCCGACCACTCGGTTTCACGCAATTACCCAAAATTACCCAAATTTTCGGGTACCCGCAGACCTCTAGTATAGGATCATCGGTCCACGGTAGGATCACGGTGAATAAAATTAACAAAAACCGTGTTATCTCCTATAGATTTAACAAGCAGGTCTTAAATAAAAATAAATTATAAAGAACCATCTATTAACTAATAAATCACAATTAAATTGTATTTAAAGAAATCAACATTGATTTCTCTAGTAAATTTGCTCTAGGGAATCTTTGTAGTGTTTGAAAATACACCAATTGATTTAAAAATCAGAAAATGTGAAAATAAAACGAGTGTGTATCGTTTTACCCAACACCGGTGAATTTTTGGTTGCGGTACTGAAAAAGTAGTCTGTTGTATCAAAAAGATATTGAAAACAATTTTGTAAACAATCAAAATAAAGAAGAAAAGAAATTATTATGAAAACAAGTTTTTGTTGCAAAATTAGTGTTCTTTGCTCAGATCCACTTAATCAAGGGTTACAAATACCCAAAACATAGTTCACGCTGAATAATAACCAACCATATTGTGATAATCTGTGATACACGTATGAAAATATGCTTTGTATTTCAATGTGGAATATGATGTTGACGTTTATTGGTAAAATCATATCGAAACCTCTGATTGTTAAATGTAATAAAGACAGATAGGGTTGATAAAAGAGGTTGATTTGCTAGTGATTAAATAATTTTGTGTTTGGGTTACAGCTGATAAATCTTGTTGAGTAATCTAAATGAGTCATCCATTCTGGTTACCCAAACCATACTTTACCACTACACTACTTTACCAATACACGACACGTGTTTCGAATCTTAGTTCATTTTCACAGTGTACTTTTAACTTAAATTTATGTAAATAAATTATTATCTATCGTGTATTATGTAAAAATAAAATGTTTAAAGGGAGGTCAAGTTCATTTAATTTAATAATATTAAATTGTCTGTGTCTGTGAACACTATAACTCTCGTAAAAATGGTCCGATCGAGACCAAATTTGGTAGAGACGTGTATTCATGCATTCGCTTGGACAAGTTCGTAAACCAGACATATCGGTCAATCGGAACGGATAGTTTGGGGAGGTTTTGTACCCCTAAAATGGTTTTTTTGCGTTTTTCATACGTAATTTAAAAAAATTTTAGATTTTATCTTTCACTATTAGAATCACCTTAAAAACTACATAATTTAGTTCCTTAAAGTTTTTCTCTATCTCAAACGGTTACTGAGATATTAAAAATCTATTAACATTGGAGCCCCAAAATACAATATACTGTGGTATATTGTATTTTAGGGCTCCAATGTTAATCTTATGAAGGATAAGAACAATTTATGTTTCACTTATTATACAATATTTTTGCATGAAACTTGATATTTAGCTTCATGTGGTTGGATATTTAGCTTTATGTGGTTGAGATCCATACATTTATGCTTAAAAATCATAGTTATAGCGTTTATCATGGCAGCTGACCTGCATACTCTTTTTCCATGTTAATCATATAGAGTTTAGGTAAACTCCTTTATTTGTGGACAGATGTTGATAAAACTTAATATAAATGGTCAATATATAAATTGTTTACGCTAGAAACACCTACTTTTAGCGTTCCTCACAGCAGTAAACCTCTTTCCAATGTTAATCTTATGGAGAGTAGGCATATAATAGTCAAATTTATTGACAGATAATGATCAAACTTGTCATATATTATTATTATTATGTTATTGATTTGGAGATTCGCTGCGTACCCAGGTCGGCTGCGACGGGGGTATTTTTAGCGAATTTCCCATAGGGAAGAAGCTATTACCGTAGGTCTCATGGCAAGAGTTAAGCCCGAGACCATGTTATTTTTTCTTCTTTAGGTGCCCAGAGACCAAAAACAATAGTAGTTAAAATTTATATATATATATATGTATATGTATATATATACAGTGGAACTTGGATAATTCGAACTTCTGTAATTTGAAAACTTCTTTATTTCGAAGTTTTGTCTTGGTCCCTAGAATTTTATATAAAAACAATGTTAAAATATCTTGGTTAATTCGAATAATATTTTGGATAATTCGAAGTTTTTACAGCGGAAATCTATAGTGTGTGAATAAGTGAACAAGTCATTGCGTGCGATTTTCCAGGAAGACGTTCGGGCTTCCTGTCCTCAGACTATTTTTAGCTAGATCAACGCTAAAAATACTAGTGAGTGCCCACCCCACTCACTAGTCCATTACTGCTCATAAATCACAACATTGACATCTGTGTGTATCATTGGTGGTGGTTTGTTCCGATATTCGTCGTCTGCTTTCATGTTAACACGTCGTGTGTACGATGGCTTCGTCAAAGCGAACCTACAAATCTCTGATGTTGCAAGAATAAATAGCGGCGATTAAGGAGGTAGAGAAGGGATTTGAAAAAGTTTGTAATAGCTAGTTTCGGGGTCCCTCCAAACACATTATTGACATTTAACAAAAATTAGGATTTTTAATCAATAATATCTTCATTAACCTAACTTTTTTAATATACAATGTTAAAACATGATGTTTGATTCTTTATTTCAACCACTTGCAAAAACTTTTCTAATTCGAATTTTTGGATAATTCGAATTTTTTCTGGTCCCTTGAGGTTCGAATTATCCAAGTTCTACTGTATATATATATATATATATATATATATATATATATATATATATATATATATATATATATATATATATATATATATATATATATATATATTAAATAATTATGCATAACTTAGCACCTTTTTTTTTTGTTTGAGAAATTATTTTATTTAAAAATTCACAACATGTTTCAGACTTAAGTCCATTATCAAGTGGTGTATTAATAAGAACATAACCTTGATGTAAATAAAATTTATAAATGTCATATGGTTAATTTTGAAAAGTAAAGAAGAGAGGAGATGGATGTTGTATGTATATGTGTTTATGTTTTTTTGTTTCTTATTTTTTCTATTTGATCGTAGATTGGGTGAATATGTGGTGGTAACATTGAATTTAAAATATTTGTTGGATCTTTTTTCCGATGAATGTAGATGTTCAATTCTTCTTTAACATTTAATTTGTCACGTTGTTTTTCGAACTCCAGTACTGATAAATTTTCTGTCATGTTTTTGTAATTGTGTCCTGATGTTATTAAATGTTCTGCAAATTTTGATTTACATGTAGTTTTGTTGTTGGATTTAAGTGCTTTAATGTGTTCTTTAAATCTTGTTTTAAATGTTCGATGAGTTTGTCCAATGTAATATCTGTCACAATCACTGCATTTGATTTTGTAAATTCCAGGTTTGTTAAAATTATCATTGTCTATTTGTTGGAGTTCGAAAAACAACGTGACAAATTAAATGTTAAAGAAGAATTGAACATCTACATTCATCGGAAAAAAGATCCAACAAATATTTTAAATTCAATGTTACCACCACATATTCACCCAATCTACGATCAAATAGAAAAAATAAGAAACAAAAAAACATAAACACATATACATACAACATCCATCTCCTCTCTTCTTTACTTTTCAAAATTAACCATATGACATTTATAAATTTTATTTACATCAAGGTTATGTTCTTATACACCACTTGATAATGGACTTAAGTCTGAAACATGTTGTGAATTTTTAAATAAAATAATTTCTCAAACAAAAAAAAAAAGGGTGCTAAGTTATGCATAATTATTTAATATTAATAGTAGCCCTCATTTACCAACTCAAATATATATATATATATATATATATATATATATATATATATATATATATATGGGTCTGTGAACATGATAACTCTCGTAAAAATGGTCCGATCGAGGCCAAATTTGGTAGAGACGTGTATTCCTACAAATGCTCAGACAAGTTCGTAAACCAGACATATCGGTCAATGGGAACGGGTAGTTTGGGGGGGTTTTGTACCCCAAAATGGGGTTTTTCGCGTTTTTCACATGTAATTTTTAAAAATTTCTAATTTTATATTTCACCATTAGAATCAGCTTAAAAAACTACACAATTAAGTTCCTTAAAGTTTTTCTCTATCTTCAACGGTTACCGAGATATAAAAAAATCTAAACACAGTACGTTGTATTTTGAGGCTCCAATGTTAATCTTATGGAGGATTAGGAAAAATAATTTTTCACTTATTATCTAATATTTTTGGATGAAACTTGATATATAGCTTCGTGTGGTTGAGATCCATACATTTGTGCTAAAAAATCATAATTTATATGTTTATCATGGCAGCAAACCTGCATACTCTTTTCCCATGTTAATCATATGGAGATTAGGCAAACTCCTTTATTTATGGACAGATGTTGATGAAAGTTGGTATAAATGTTAAAAATAAAATTTTTGATGGTATAAATGGCTACTTTCAGTGTTCCTCACAGCAGCAAACCTACTCACTCTTTCCCATTTTAGTCTTATGGAGAATAGGCAAATAATTCTCATGTTTATCGACAGATTTTGACCAAACTTGTCATATATTATTATTATTATATTATTGATTTGGAAATTCACTGAGTAAATCAGCGAATCATCAATGTTGGGATCCATAAGTTTATGCAAAAAAATCATAGTTTTCGTGTTCCTCACAGCAGCAATCCTGCATACTCTTTCCCATGTTAATCTTATGGAGAATAGACAAACTCCTTTATTTATGATAAAACTTGGTATATAATCAAAATAAAAATAGTTAATAGTAAAATGCCTACCTTCAGTGTTCCTCAAAGCAGCAAACCTGCATACTCTTTCATATCTTAATGTTACGGAGAATAGGCAAAATACTCTGATTTATCAACAGGTATTGATTGATCAATCTTGTCATATACTTGTACTATTATTGCAATATTATTGAGGTGGAAATTCGCTGATTACGTAGGTGTGCTTCGACAGGGGTATTATATATATATATATCTATGATAAATTTAGGTAAATTTCCCGTACCATATTTTTGCATTTTTTGTAAAGGATTCAGATCTTACTAATTTGGCAAAACTGGCAGCACTGAAAATCAGAGTTATTGAGTTTAGTTGTACAGATAGCAGCTGCCACTATTTCTTCTTTCTACTCATCAGCGAGCCGGTTTGGAAGTGAATGAATAGTGATTGTCGACGTATGCTGATTATTTTTCTTGTTCACTCTCCAAATAATGTGATTCTTTTTATTTGATGTTATAATTTAATAATTCGATTTTGTGCGTGAATGAGTTCATTTACTAGATACTGTACTGATTTTGTGTTTTTTTTTTTAATGATTCCTCCTTGTTGTATTTAAAAATTAGCCGATACTTACTCATGTTTTTAGTCAGGGAAAATGCTGCATCTAATATGAAAAAGTCAGGTAAGGATCAGGAAATTTCCTTATGATGACTCGCTAGACACCCTGCATTTAATAAGTAAAATGAACACCCGGTATGTACCTAATTTTATACCTTTATATTGATTACTTGAAGATTAAAGAAATCTACCGGCACTCTTACTCACTGCAGTCGTGGTGTAAGAAGCAGGTCTAATGAGTGTGAATATAAATAGAATAGATTATTGAAATGGCAACCATACCACAAGGTAGGTATTTTAAGCCAAGTATGAATGAGGATTGAATACAAGATGATTGTGACGCGATCTTGTAGTCTTGTTACTGACAAAGGCTGACATGATCCTTAGACAGGACTGTTAATTAATGGCCTAACCGCTGATGGCAAGTTTAACGTGTTTACAGTTTAACGTAGAATCCGAACCACGGCCTCTGAATTACGTGTTGGTCTAATTATGAGGATGGTCTTTGCGGATTAATGTAATATTCAATTGTGCGGATGTTAATCCACACAAGAGAATACCGCACCCACCGCCATCGCTCACAACTATCCACAATTCGTGACATCCAAGTAACTGAATTACAGGATGACGCCACTGTCCCAGTACTGTTCTAAAAAAGGGTTCGAGAAGTAATAATATAATAAATAGTAAATTGTTTCAGATTCTTTTAAACTAAACAAGTTTATCTTTTGTTTTTGAAAAGATGTGTTCAATACATTTTGGTTCAGATTGTTTTCTCCTGCCCAAATTAGAATTCAGCATTGAAGTTTATAATGAACATTTACAAATGTTCAATAACATTTATAATACTGTATTTATTTCATTTAAAAGTTTATGCTTTTAACTTTTCATTTCAGTAAGCCTTTACAAATGGTTCTTAATCTTTAACGCTCATTTTAAATTGAACTATTATGAGGTATTATGTAGGCTTATGATGTTGCAGGTGTGTTATCTGTTTGACGAATGTTGCTACTCGCATAGCTGTCCCTTGTGGCCATAAGCAGAGCTGTCGCGAATGCATATCTCGCGTCATTGTCACCACCAAGTCCAACAAGCGCTACCTTCAACGCCTTTCCAATGGGGAGATGAGGGCGACTTGCTACGACATCCCTGTTCGATGTCTCATCTGCCGATGCATTCTAGGCATGATTGTGGTCAACTATTAATGCTCCAATTAAATTTTATCCTGCAAGGCTTAATGTTTAAGCTATGGTTTATATATGAGTCAAGGCTTATTTAAAAAAAGTAGCAATACTTCTCATATTTATATTTTAGGAATTATTATAATTGCTACATTTTTGGTACTGATAATATTCCTAAATCTACTTGCTAAGTGTTAGAAATTAAGTTCTTTAACAGAGGGATTGTAAGCGACTTAGTGAGCTCAAGCGACATGAGCAAGTTAGCTTTTCAATTCTACACTTTTATTAAATGAAACTTGTGGTTTCATGGGTTTTGAAATGCACCTAGCTTTTTTAATCAAGATCCCAGTCTAAAATAAAAAAAATATTTCTAGATTAATATGAGTCTAGCATTGTTTTTTGCTTTTCACTGTATATAAAAAAGTCACAATAGTATTTAAGTACTATCATGAAACATTCAAACATTCTAATTTTAAGTGGAAACATTTGCCTTGATAAATATAATATTTTTGACAAGGCCTCAAAAGGTCAAGCAACCAGTTTGTAACTTAATGTGATATGAGTAAGTGAGAGTATAATGTTCATCCTAATTTTAAATTTAGTCTTCCAATAAAAATATTGGTAGTTAATATAGACTTTGTAATAACTTTACTCTGTTAATACTGTACAATTAGGTAGCATATACTTTTATCTAATATTTTATCATCAATGAAATTCCCCATTGATCTCTAGATTTTTTATTAGGAATTTAAAGACTGATTTATAGACTGTAGCTTTAAGTGTTATTTCATATTACACAATTCTTTCTTACTATAGGATTGAAATTTTTCAGCAAAATTTTAAAGGAAAAAGACGATATCTTGAAAAATTTTCCAAGTTTTTATCCCACTTTATTTTAAAAATTATACTTATATATACAGTCTTTGAATAATGTATAATTAATTATTCTGTAAGTTTACAGAATAATCTTAATTAAACAATGATACCAATGACGATTGAATGTACAGTATAATTTCTATAGGGCAATATGTTTCATATTAATTCTGAGCTGAATATATTGAAAAAAACTACAAATAATATTTCATTTGAATAGGAGGGAAATGCATATTGAAGGCAGTTCCTCTAAACTTTCAATGTTCTGATGTTTAATTGAGGTTCTGCTGTTCAATCTAATGTAAATCATATCAGCCAAGATAGTTTGGGTGTAGAGTGTCACAATTACAGTCAAACCTTGACCGAGGAATCCGAATGAATGGACTAAATAAAAATTTGTTATATCTAGGAACTGAGGTTAGGTCAGCTAAGATTTTGCTGAATTGAAGTGAATTTAACCTAAATAAAACCCGATAATGTAGTGATATACTGTACCTAGTAAGAAAAACAAAATAAAAACTGTTATAATGATTGAAATAGTGTAAGCTAGTTTTATTAAAAAGTATTACTGTACGTTTCAAAAACTAAACAAAGAACAAATAAAAATTAAAAATATAATCAAGCGAATAGCTCAATTTTAAAAGCAACATCTAAATTAATAAAGAAAATAAAAGTACAGTAGATTAATACTATTAAGTTAAGTATACATATTAAGTTGTACAATGAAGCTACATTAAATTATTCATCCTAAATTGTCCTCTGAATTATTAAATTTAGTATTTTCAGCCTGCGTCTTAGAGAAAATTAGTAGAAATTAGTAGTAGTGGTCTGATCACTTGAAGTTTGATGTTACATGCTGTTTTGATTTACCCGTTATTGGTACAGCACTTGGCACACAATGCACATAGTACTCAGTCAGTTTGATGTCCAAACGTTTACTAAAGCGACAATACGCCCGACGGTAGCTAAACCAAAAGGCAACCTGTCTGACAGATGATACAGGTTGGGACACGTTTTGATAGTAGGTTATTTCTAGGTTGAGTCGTAGACCATACATTATATAGAGGTGAAATTCATAATATAAAGGTACAACACTATAAAATTCATTATATAGAGGAGAATTTAAATTTTACAGAACTATTAAAAATTTTTAATATCAAGGTTTTGAACACAGTTAATTCATAATGTAAAGTCTAACACACAATGTATATTTAATACATTGTGTGTTAGACAAAGTTCAAGCGATTTTCAGAGTTGTTATATCAAAGAACTTGTTATATTGAGGTTCGTCATATAAAGGTTTGACTGTAAATTATTTCAATATTTATTAAAAAAACCTTTTAAAATGTCATTCCAAGTTTTTTAATTAATTGTATTAGAGATTGCAGTCTGGTAACAAGCGATTTTAGTTGAATTTTAACTATTTTGTTAGGTTTTTTTAGGTTACTTTAAATATGTTTCAATCAAATTAGATGAAAAGTATTTTATGTGATTCTAATTTTTAAGTTGAAAAGTTACCCAGCTGTCTGAAGAAACGAATGGTAGACCTTGGAACAATCTAGATCTTCGAAAGCAGAATAAACATATAATTTATTTTGTGGCAAATTTTGACTAAATTAAATCAAAGGAAACTACCTGTTCACTTTGTTTAGATTAACCATATTCTGCTAAATAATATGGAATACTCAGATTAATGTAAGTACTTTAAAATATGCTGCAGAATATGGTTGAAATGGCACAAAAGAAAAGTAAATGTCACCTATGGTTCTGATATTAATATTTAACTTCTTATACTTTCTTAACTCCTCTGTTTAATGTTAGTCTTGCGCCTACCTTCTTTAACATACTAATTTTTTAATATTTCTCCCATTACTGTCAGAAGCCTTTACATTGACATACATATAATCATTTTTGACATGTTTCTGTTACAGCGGTAAATTCATACTTTAATTTTTAAATAGCTTCTTTATTAGTATTAGTATGATAAATATTGAAATAAATGCTGGGTGAAAAAATTAACATTTTTCACTTCTTCACTCTATTTACAGTCCAAAGGCTGAAATCGATTGTCGAATTTGTGATTTTTATGCAAAATTTGAAGTATATAATCTACTCCAGTTTTACAGTTTTAAACTTAAGTACAATATTAGACAATAAGTTATTTTTAAATTGTTTCAAGGTCTACTGTTGGTTAAACTGCAACAGCAAATATAAGTGCCAAAAACAGTATTGTTATAAGATATAGGGTGGATCATGCAGATATATTGCAAGGCTTTGGATATGTAATTTTTCTTTCAAAATAAACAAATCTATTGCATGATGATTTGTTCTATTCTTACCAGTAACTCAAATTTTAGAAATAAGCTTGAAATATACTGTCCGTTGTTCTGATAACAGTCAAGTTGAATTTTATGTTCTCATATTTCACTTCCAAAATCTCAAAATCTTCATTTTATTAATATTTAACTCTTAAATTCTCAATTTGTTGCCATTTTGAGATTGTGAAAGGAGAAAAAATACATATCAAATTTACCCTTTATAACTTTAATGTAGATATTAGATTTAAATTTAGCATTTTAATTGTTACACATACCAGTGTAATGTTGGCTATTTGTTCACATAAGATTGTTGCTCATTTTGACTCAAGAAACAATTCCCTTAGGTTATATTTGTGAATTATGTCATAAATTTTTAAGGAGGTTAGGGTAATTGTTTTTGTAAAGTGAAACTAGAAATAATTACTATGTTAGTACTAGTTGCACTGAATTGTATGTTATTGTTAAATAAGTGAACAAGGCCAGTCTAACAATATTTTTGAAATTTGTTTATTTTTAATGAAACAAAGTGATCTTTTAAAAAATATATGTATTCTTTATTGTTTTATTGTAATTTAAATTCAATCCCTTTCTCACCTTAATAAATAAATATATTGCTCCATAACCCTCTAACTTATGACCGTTGTAAATTACGGTCAACACAACTTGTGAAGTGATAGTGTCGTAAGTACAAGCCGACCGCAAAGCTTTAAGTATTTACTTAAACCTCTGTGTTAAAACCATCTCTATGTTAAAACTTTGTCTTCTCTGGTCAGGTGGGCCACAATTGTGGCTGTTTCTGCTTTCATAGGCAGCACGGAGCAACTTTTGTTTGTTTGGTGTCTGAGGGCGGATGGGCCACTTCAGTGCTTTCTCTAGGCGGTAGGTTAAGCCAATTTGGTTGCCCTTCAAACTATTTGTAAAATATATGTTTTTTATTAACCATCCGGATACTATGTAACAAAATTTGTGGCCATGGCCACAAAAGTGGCCGTTCCGACCTCAGGACAATAAGGTTAGAGTAGTAATCAAGCTGCCATGGAAACAGCTGTGGCTAATCTTTAAAACACCCATCCAACGTCAAAGGGTTATAGAAGAAAGTAGTACCTGGTGACCGAGCTTTGCTCGTTTAGAATAATACATGTATTATAAAAATTAAAACACATTTATTACTCAATGAAAACATTTATGTGGTTTAAATAAAACCGATTTAATACACCATAATTAATATAGCACTGAACAAAATAAGTATCGCCCCTGATGGGATTTGAACACGCGACCTTCATGTTACGAGGTAAACAAACACGCTACCGCTGGACCACAGCGTCAGCCAAATACGCAACGCCGGTTAAGGTGTTTTAGCCAACCTCAATTGTTTTAGCCGATCATTACTATTTAACTATCCATACAGTTATTGTCTGTATTATCATTGTCATTGTGTGTATTGTCATTTGGTCTGTGACCAACTGATTTTGATATAAACGGAATGGGGATTGAAAAGCAAAAGAGAAATTTCATTTACACATATTAATTGGTTTGTTACAGTGGCTTCAAGCAATACAACAAATTCGTTTTCTATCAAAACACGGAAGATTTTGGAAATACTCTTTCCTGCTTTTATTTCGCACAGTTATGTTACCCTTAAGTTTTTACAAATTGTTTAGTAACCTGATAATTTTACACTTATTACATACATAAAATAAATATTTATGAAAAACCTCTATTCACATATTTTTCTTTGCCGTCTGTCAATCAAGAACTGTCAAACGGTTATAAACAGCTGTTTTGGTTTGTATTGTGTACATTTTATTCTCTATAAGCGTAATGTTAAATTTTTAGATTTTAAACTTAATATTTCAAGAAAACACGGATTTTCCTGGACATTAGACCTATCTAGAACTTATTTTCTACTCGGAAATTAGTTATTTCCAAAATTTAAAGAAATTCCTTAGTGTCGTTTTCAAGATCCGTGTGCAAATATATATACAAACCTTGCTCGTATTATAGTATTGGATATGTCAGTCCACTAACACCGTTTTTTTGGTATTGTATCGACAAAATCGAGCCACAATTAAAAATAGGTGTGTGAGCCCACTAAAACAGATAGTATGGAATATACCTCATCAACAAACATGTCTTTTAAAAATTAAAATATATAAATTAGATCACTATACAACGTAATTTGTCCGTTTGGATGTCTTTCAAAAAGTACACAAGTTCAATTCAAATGTAATTTAATAATAATAAATTTGTAAATATTTAATGTTAAGTTTCTCAGGTTGGGATTCTTTGCCAGACCGAACAATGAAATTTCTCTATTTTTAAGTTAGGAATTAGGTTTGCGAAATATCGTAAAAATATCAACAAGAGTTGAAAATTATGGATGGTTTTAATTCTAGATTTTCTAGACTAAATTTACTGTTGCCCTAATCGAAATTGGATTAATATACTATCCTGTTATACTATTGTATTACATACTAAAAATTAGTATACTAAAAAGTAATAGTATTCTTTAGAAATTAATAGGCTGCAATTTATAGAAATCAGGAAATATAGGAAATAAAAAAAAACTAAGTAACAATGACAAGACATATATGTTTATATGTATATATTACAACTCTATAACCTTAATTAAAACATAGATTGAAGATAAAATAAACAATTTATCCACTGCATTCATTGTCGAGACAATTCTTATAAAGGATTGCACCGAACTAAAATTAAAATCACTAATATACAAATACATAATAAATTAGAATTTACAATTTACACAAAGAAATAAAGTAGTTGATTAGCACAAGAAGCTATTTGTTTGCTGGTAATTATCACCAGAAGTAGTTTTCAGTTTGCGGTGCCCTCATGACACCAACGCCACCACCAAGCCTACGGTAGTTCATGGCACCACACAGACGCCACTGATTCTGCTCTGGATCATACACTTCGATGGTCTTGAGGTAGGCAGTGCCATCAAAACCTCCAACAGCATATAGCTGTCCATTTACCACTGCCAAACCTACCTGTAACCAATTACAATATCTAGTTTATTTTAATTCACATTAAACACAAAAACTGTCTGGGATCCTGATGATCTGCTGGCTATGAGGTGTAATCAAGGGAAACCTGAATACAAGAAATAATTTAATAAGCTTTTCTAAAGTAAGTGTAATTTATGTGAATGCTTCTTTAACTTGGCCTAGGTATCTATTAGAGAGGGGTACACATTTCTAAACTATAATATATTTTTATATATTATATATATGTGTGTGTGTGTGCGCGTGCGTGCGTGTGCGCGTGCGTGCGTGTGTGTGTGTGTGTGTGTGTGTCTGTCTGTGAACACGATAACTCTCGTAAAAATGGTCCGATCGGACCAAATTTGGTAGAGACGTGTATTCCTACATTTGCTCGGACGAGTTTGTAAACCAGACATATCGACCATTCGGAACGGGCAGTTTGGGGGGGGGGTTTGTATTCAAAAAATGGGTTTTTTGCGTTTTTCATATGTAATTTAAAAATTTTATCTTTCACCATTAGAATCAGCTTAAAAAAACTACACAATTTAGTTCCTTTAAGTTTTTCTCTATCTCCAACGGTTGTCATATATCATTATTGATTTGGAAATTTGCTGAGTAGGTAGGTCTGTTGCGATGAGGGTAATTATTTTACTTTTAAGTTTGTTTTGTCTTTTATATAAAAAAATTAACTGGTAGCCTTTACCCAAACCTAGGCAGCAGCCCAAGTGGGTAAAATTTAAGTGTTTTTCACATAGTATTCTTTTTAATCATTTCTTGAAATAAAGATTATTATTATTAGTTATTTGTTCCCATCTCACGGCCAGAGAGGTTCATTATTGTCGTGTTTGGTTATTGGTAGTATGGCATGTAGTTAGTTTATTTACGGTTAGGCTTCCTGATGTGTTTGTTTCTTTGTGAAGTAAGATGCAGTTATTCGTGCAAAATAAGTCTATCCTAGATAAGAAAAGCTGTAGAAAATACTTAAATTATTATAATTAAATTATTATACAATTGAGATTAACCCCAATTTTGAAACTTAAAATAGGTTTAATAAATGTTTTTTACTCTTTAATCTACTTTTTTTAACTCGTAGAATAATATATTTTTTAAATATACACTTTTTAGACGTTAAGATAAAAAAAAAGACACCGTTAAAGGATTAAGTGTCATTACTTGACCATAAAGAATGAATAATGGCTATGAATATTCACGGATGAGAAAAAAAAGAGGTCGGTTTTTATTGGGTTGCTACAAAAATATTCCAGTGAAAAATATACAACAGCTAATCAGCAGTGAGACCCCAAATAATCCTGTTTACTGATTAACGTACTCCGCTCCGACGTGATGTCATGGCTACAATGGGTGACCATGTATTGGTGTGGGGATTGTATCTCTCCGCACTTGACAGCTCCATACAGTCGTCTCGACCACCCACCGCATAAATAAGGTTGTTGAACACTGCACAGCCAAGATGCTTACGTCGTGTTGACATTGGAGACATTGGTGTCCATTTGTTCTGCCTTGGGTCGTACCTTTCCACTGAAACAAAAATGTATCCGAGTAGAGTATAAATAAAAAAAAAATTAAATTTAAAGTGAATTACTAGAGGGTACCTAAAAGTAACCGGAATAACGCTGCTACTGTAGGCATAGCCTGTGTAGTACGTATGTCTGCATATTGCACAGCTCATCCGGAATTCAGTGCCGCTAGTGTTGTCGCCATGGGTGGACGCGTTCATCTATAGTGATTTCTTTAGTGAACACTGATTTGTCGTTTTTTCGTTATGGCGGACATAAATGACCAAGGGCAGCTCTGAACTTTTGTTTCTTTTTAGGGAAAGTGCTGCAGATACCATTGTTATGTTGAAAACTGCTTACAAAGATGAAGCTTTTTAGGTAAAACTGAAAACTCAAGTATACGAGAGGTTTTCATGTTTGAAAAATGGTGACATGTAAATTTTTGACAAACCTGTCGACTGTCAAAACTGACGAAAATGTTGAGAGGATTCGTGAGCCTGTGCATGAAGCGGACCATTGTCTAGTTATCAGAGATACCTGGAATTAGTTGGAATTCAGTCCAGCGAATTTTGAGTTAAGATTTGAAAATGTCAAGAGTGGCTGCAGAGTTTGTGCCTCGAGCTTTGACTGACCATCAAAAGGAACGTTGAGTGGAATCTTGTCAAGCAATGAAAGAACACCTGCAAATAGATACAGATTTTTTTCTAAGATCATTACTGGTGACGATCCATGGTGTTTTATGGTCACGACCCTGAAACCAAGCAAAAGTCCAGCAAATAGAAAATGTCATCTTCGCCTCAGCCAAAAAGAGCTAGCCAAGTGAAATGAAACTCTTTGATTGTATAGAGCTGGTAGAGGTAAGGTCCTCCACTCTGGGCAATTTGGTAAAGGGTAGTTTTCTGCCTCCTGACGAGCTCGTCGACAAGCTGCTGCAGTTTTCCAGGTCTCTTCATCTAGACGATTCCTGATTCTCCAGGAAAAAGAATTTTTAGGGGTGCGCAAAAAGCTGCTACGAATGAATGAATGAATGAATGAATTGCTTCATCCTCCCGGTTCACCTGATCTAGCACCGAGTGACTTCTTCCTCTTCCGACGAATGAAGAGGGATATGAAAGGGGTGCGTTTCAAGACCATAGAAGAAGTGAAAAAAATTATGGAGGAGCTTGCAGCCATCACTAAGGATGAGTTTCAAAAATATGCTTCCAACAATGGAATCAACGCTTTGACAAATGTATCTTCGTTAATGGACTGTATTTTGAAGGAGATAAGATAGTTTTGTAAATTAAAATTAAATACACAGTTTTTATGAAGGAATTCCAGTTATTTTTAGGCACCCCCTTGTATCTAACTCAGTATTAAAGATGAATCCTAGAAACTACTTTTATTTTTCATAATTGTTTGGGCTACAATCATCTTATTTATTAAATCATTGGAGAGTGGCCTGGCTTTGTCAAAAATAATATCTAACAGTTCAGTCACTTAGTCACACAATAGACAAAATTCACCAACTCTCGCACTAGGGTGTCAATGTACACATAATAAAGGTCCTTAGCAGTCACAGTTGGTTGTGTAAACACTCACCTTGACTTTGTTGAGATTTTAGTGCAGCGAAAAATGACAGACCAGGAAAACTGGTGAATTTTGCCTATTGTGAGACGTTTTTGTTGGATGTATTTTTAAAAAGCGAGACAACCCTCCCACCAGTTAGTAATCAAAGAGAGTGTATTTCAAGGGTGTGTGTGAGTGAGTGTGGTGCAAGAGATGGAAAAGGCTGAATTAAGACTTATGAAAACTAATGCAGTAGACTCCTGATTATCCGCGTTAATGGGTGGCTGTGTGATCATGTATAATCGAAATCGGGCAAAAAGCAAATCGAACCTAAAATACACTGGAAATAGTAAAAACGACTGTGAAAGCAAAATAAGTTGTTTATAACCTTTACTGAGTGCTAAGTTTGTAATGAGCCTTTTTTGTGTGGGGTAAAAGTTTCCTAAACTAAAGGGTACCTGGTGATTCGTATGGTCCTAAGCTTGGCTAGCCAAGGTAAACAAACACACAACTAAGGAAGGTGGTTCAAACTGGATGATATTTATTTTAATTAGGTTCCCATTGTTGTGATGACCATTTCACAGTAATGGATACTAAACCACCAGATTTATTTAACACACCGATACTTTGACACCGACATAATCTCAAATTCCATGTTGATGAAACATGACAGCAGACGACGAGTGACAGGTGTCCTTTCTCCAGCAGAAATTTTCCTGAGGAAGAAGAATATTTCCAGATGGCCACTTCTTTCGGTAACCTTTTGGGAGGCCAAAGAACTAGTAATTGGCTTTGACCCCGTCGGAAGAAATTAGATATTATTTTATTTGGTTGAATTAACTTTTAGTGTTAGTTTCCTGGACAATCTCGGTTGTTGGACCAGTTTCAACAGGGGTGCAGGAGTTCATCCCAGTGGTCAGGAAACAACACGTGGTGTGGAGTTCACATTTTTATTTTGTTTTTTTTTCTCTTTTTCCGAACTGACAATAATTCAATAGTCAAGGCCAATCTAGTTTCTGCTTTTATAACCCTAGTTTGACACAAGCCCTAGTACGTGTTTTGGGTTTTTTTTAATTTTAAGTTTATAGGATAAGGCTGACTACTGCTGTGGAAGTTAGGCTTCCACCCCTGGAGTTAATCCGGCAAGTGAGCTGAGTGATTCCCAGGTAGAACAAAGTCTAATGTAATTTCCTTGAGTATCTTGAATTTATTTTGCTCATGAGAAATTTATGTTACAGGTATAATAATGTGAAAGACTTCATTGATAATATTACCTTTTAATAAACACACAGTTTTGTAGACATTATTTTCACATCCATAAAAAAACAGTCCAATATGTGAGACAAGTGCACTGCATTACAGGCCTACTAATTAAATTGCCGTCTTTATAGGCTTTATAGGGACTGTTTTAGGCTTGTGTCCTGTGTAGGCAGACACAATGAAGTCACCCTTTGTTGGGTTCCAGGGCACTCAGGGGTGGATGGTAACAAAGTGGCAGACGGGCTGGCCAATAGGGCTGCATCATCCCCCCTTTGTGGTCCTCAACCCTTCTGTGGTGTTTCTTGCGCTGCGGTTTTTCAGACTATCAATTCCTGGGCTAGGGATTGTCATAAGAAAAGATGGGCTGAACTTTCCCTGCATAGAGTAAGTAAGCTTAATTTTTGTTCTCCATCTCGTCAGGTTGCAAAGAGGTTTCTGAAACTTGGCAGGAAGGATGCCAAACTTGTCACAGGTATCGTCACTGGTCACGGTAATCTGAGGAAGCATCAACTACGCATGGGGGTCTTCAACGGCGACCCTCTGTGCAGGAAATGTTATCTGCAAGAGGAAACTGTGGATCATCTACTCTTTGATTGTATAGGGCTGGCAGAGGTGAGGTACTCCACTCTGGGCAATTTGGTAAGGAGTAGATTTCTGTTTCCTGACGAGCGTGTCGACAGGTTGCTGCCACAGGTCCACAAGATATTGTCATGTAGGTGTGCAGATAACAAAGAATCATGTAGGAAAAAGATTCTGGAAACTCAGTGAAAGAAGAACCATGGTCAGTTTTTAGAAGTCTCCAGAAATCTCCAGTAGGTAGGAATTATATTTTTATTAACAGTATTAGAGTCATTAGAGGTGTGCGGATATCCGAAAATTCGGTTCGGATTCGGATCGGATCGGATATCCGAAACGGATCCGAATGTATTTTAGATATCCGGTAATATCCGAATTTTCGGATAGACTGTATATTTCAGCAATTTGAACAAAAACAACGAGATTTTCGTGGAGTTAATACCCACGAAGCCGGAATAATTTTTGCTCAAATGACGTATTACGTAGTCTTTCATCAAAACAATGTCGTTGACTGGTAGACGCGATATCTATAATTACACTAAACGGTATATTTAGAAGTTTGGAAAGATCAGGATTTTGAATGATTTTAATTGGTTTAGATATTCAAATTAAATTTCAAATCATTATTCTGAATTAACTAATCGATAATAAACAATGAAATAGTGAATAAAACAATCGAATGTAGCAACAACCAAACCAAAGTAAGGTTACAGCTCCCTGGTTTTTGTAATGCGTAGTAGACGCTAATAATGGCAAAATGCCAGCGCTGCTGTGTCCTTTGGTGCACGATAACTAAATATCGTACTTCTATTGTGACTGCATCTTATTAGTACTCCTTTACATTTATCACGGATATATTTAAGGATCATACGTCCTTGAGGTATCAACTAATTATTTTTATGAGTTTTAATAATGTTTTAATCGGTATAAATAAATATGATAATACGACTTTTACCTGTACCTACTATGACTAAAGTAGTACATCGCTATGCACGACTGAATTGAATTGTTGATTTAATGTTATTGGTAACAAACCATCATAATACAGTAAAACCTCGTTAATCCGGACCCCATTAATACGGACTTCGCTTAATCCGGACAGCCATTGGATCGCAGTTTTAATGCGCAGAACGCTGATTAGTAGCATGCGATCGTCACTGTACGACTGCGCCCGGCGATGTGAGATGTGAGTGTGCCGAGTGCGGGCGGTCACAGCGCAAGGCGTAAGTGCCGTTACCATGGTTACTGTCAGCCAATAGTAGCTCAGTCACACGATTGTGTTTCTCCTGCTCGTGTCAGGCCGTCAGCCGTCAGTTGCTCCACAGAGGTCAATTGCACTGCACGTTTTAGTTGCGTTGTTTAATTGTGAAATTAACACAAAAGAAAGGCAAATGAAGTTCAACTCCTTCTTCAAACCAGTTCAGTCACTTGAGGACGAACCTCAACCCTCGTGTTCAAAGTAATTTTGTCTATTTTCGTTGTCTCATTTTTTGTATGGATGTAAATACCAATTTTGTATTTTTGTTCAAATATAACTACTGTATGTACTGTTTGTACAATATGTATTTTTATATTCAGAATATACATACTATTTAAGTTTATCTGCAAAAGGTGTTTCATTATATACAAGGGGTACCCAAAAATCACTGTCTTTCTTCGTTTAGGATTATTTGTTTTAATCCGGACTTTCGTTAATCCGGACGACTTGGAGCCCCAATTAGTCCGGATTACCGAGGTTTTACTGTAGATCGTTTTGTGACGGGGTTTCCAGCAAAAATTATACTACTTCATTCTGATCGTCTACGTAGACGATCAATTGTTTAGTTTATCGCATTCTCAACTACTCCGGGTTTGAGCAATACGATAAAGTGTTGCCAAATTTACATTTGGCCTATTTCATCGTTCGGTGTTCACATAACCAACAAATTTTCCATTTGTTTTCAATCTACATTTTCTCTTTGTTAATTGAATTTAAGCGTTATTAGTTTTACATTTTTAGATAATTTTCAGATGAATAACTAACTAGATTACGACGAAGTACCATCATTTCAGGTTTCAATATTGTTACACAGCCGATCGGGGTATTTTATCTGCCAAATATTTCAACTCTGCGCCTGCGCACAGGCCTTTGTTTGATAGCAGCTGCACCGTCACTGCCCTTGCCGATACGCAGATAGCCGATGGCATCGTGCCAACGTCGTCTGTCAAATCTTGATTCTTTGTTAATGTTGATTTGTTTTGACATGGAAATGTCTTAGCTCTGGGGGGGTGTTGGCGATTTTTAAGATGGAAAACATGTAACAGGTTTCCATAGAAACTACCAGACCTATGTATTGATTTTTAATACAAAATAATAAGAACAGCTGTTTAGATGAACTGAGACAATTATTCCATTTAGACATATCCATGATCTAACCTATTTCCGACATGGAAGTAAATACAAACATTTTTATCATTGTAATAAATAAAATAATTGAATCGTGAAATAAAATTGAGAATTAGTTGATGATTAGTAGAATGAATTGATGAATTAGTAGAAAGTTGATGTCATTTAATGGCGAATTATAAGGTTTCTGTTAATTTAATTTGTGAATTACTCCATATTAAAATTTGTTACTAGTACTTTAAAATGCAGTGAAGTAAACATTTTAGTTTTGTTGTTCATCCTATGAAGAATTTATGATTTTTTATGAACCATTTAATAATTTTGATAACATTTTATTGATTTTTTCCTAATTTATTCTTAGATAAGTCTGATTTCACTTTGTTATTGCGAGTATCCGAATCCGATCCAAACCCAAACTATCCGATCCAAATTTGAGCTATCCGATCCGAATCCGATCCGAAAAAATAATTCACTATCCGCACACCTCTAATAATAATTGTTATTAAATGTTTTTTTTATTAAAATGTAAGATTTAAAAGAATTTGCTCAGGCTCCTGCAATCACTCTGTATCACCTAATTCTTTTAATGAATGAATACGATAAATTCTACTACTAATGTAAAATATATAACTCATAACTTAAAATTCAAGATAAACTAATAGTCCAGGAAATGAAGCTCGAAAAAAGGTAAAACCTCTCAATTTTTTCGTCCTGCATGGATTGACTTGAAATTTTAACTGAAGGTAGGTGATAACCCAAGGTTCAAAATCTATATTGAACCGAAGGGCGCTAAAGCCTTGGGGGTGGTTGCCACCCCATCTCGGGGGTGGGAATTTTTTGTCACATTTCAACCACAGGAATCAATTGAAAAAGTGATTCTAAGCAAAAAATGTTCTATACATGTTTTTTGTAAAATCAATATTCTCGAAGTTATTCACGATTGAAAGTAACACTTTTTAGAGGAAAAAATCTACGTTTTTGATAGTTTTTTTGCGGGTAACTCAAAAACTATACATTTTATAAAAAAAATTGTTAAAAACAAAATTGTAGCTATTAAAAAAACAAACAAAACGCTTATTTTATAATTTTTCTACGACCAATAGGAACCGAGATACGACCTATCCATAATTAGGTTTTGTTTGTTTTTTTAATAGCTATAATTTTGTTTTCAACAATTTTTTTATAAAATATATAATTTTTGAGTTATCCGCAAAAAAACTATCAAAAACGTCGATTTTTTCCTCTAAAAAGTGTTATTTTCAATCGCGAATAACTTCGAGAATATTGATTTTACAAAAAACATGTATAGAACATTTTTTGCTTAGAATCACTTTTTCAATCGATTCCTGTGGTTGAAATGTGACAAAAAATTCCCACCCCCGAGATAGGGTGGCAACCACCCCCAAGGCTTTAGCGCCCTTCGGTTCAATATAGATTTTGATCCTTGGGCTATCACCTATCTTCTGTTAAAATTTCAAGTCAATCCATGCAGGACGAAAAAATTGCGAGGTGAAATGCTTCATTTCCTGGACTATAACAAAAAAAAATTATCCTACCTGTATTGAGTGGGCACTGTCCATCTGAGCCCCCGATTGCATAAAGGTATCCTCCTAAAACTGCCACAGCAACTCCAAGCCGACGGGTTGTCATTGGTGCCACCTTACCCCATTTATTATCTTTGGGGTCATACCTGGATAAACATATCAATCAGTAGTAGAAGAGTCATAAAATAAATTTATTTTGTTTTAATACCTGGAATGCCTAGAAATATTGCATGAGCTTTGCCTACAAGGATTGTATCAAACTTTTACCTGACTTATCGCTATTTCGATTACTGCTGAATCGAAGGCGTCATTCAATCATCAAATCGAAATTTATATGCATCACGCACCCGTATCTGTAACTATTTATTGTAAAAAATATTTTGTTGTGAGTTTTTTTGACTATTTTTTCGGCAAATCGGTATCGAACCGGGTGGAGCAAAATATTGATACTTCAATACCACCAAGAATCGCGAAACCATTGAGATACCGAATCGAGTATCATCAGCCCATCTCTAGTAATAACAGAAATTTTAAATTGAAGAAGTTTTTTAAGGCTCAAGAAAATTCACTAAGATTGATAATGTAAATGATATTATACTACAGTACTTTTGTATCTTTACTAACTTGTACTCAAGTGTCAAAGACAAAAACAAGTCATCTGTTGTTATGTTTATGTTTATATAGTTCGTGTTCGGCAAAAATGTACTTGTAATAAATAAAAGTATATTTCGAGTAACAAAATTGGAAAATGAAGCAGCTTGAAAAGAAAATACACCTGTTGCAGCAGACCTATGTACTCAGCAAATTTCCAAATGAATAATATGACAATATAATAATATTATACTCATATGACAAGTGTTATCAATAGCAGACCTATGTACTCAGCAAATTTCCAAATCAATAATATGACAATATAATAGGGGTCTGCGGTACAGGAAATTATGAGGTCGGTACGGTACGGTACAAATTGTTGTACCTCAGTTCTCGGTACAAATTCGGTACGGTACGGTACACGAGAATAATGCCGCTAGTAACATTGACTGATCTCATCCTTTTATTATCCATATTTATCCCTAGCCAAGACCTATGTTTTATATTGTCCTGGTTTATTATTTTTACTTCAACCAATCACAATAATTGTTCAAATTAAATCAAACATTTACATAACATGTCAAAGAACTCTTTAGACTAAAATAGTTATTTTAGTATAAAGTGGTTAATATTTTAAAATTACAGTGGAACCCCTCATACCTGAACATGTTCTCGGGAAATAAAAAAAAAGAAATACATGGAAATTAAAAAAAATTCAATGACATAAGCTTATTTTTCAAGGTTTAACAAAGTCAGGGGTTTTCCCTTAATGTCTGTTATCTTTAACCATTGAATTTACATACTTCGTAATTATAAAATCAATGCTTTAACTGTTGAAATGAAGAAAATCTTCACACGACCGTAATTCCAAGCCACGTCGGTTGTTATAGATATGCAATTATCAACAGGTAAACGCTCACTAAACTAGACACAGACAGTAGACAGGCGTGATACGCATCTCTGTTAGTAAGGGTAGGGGGAGAATGGTTTATTTTTAGCACAGGCTCGACCCGCCAAGGTCACTGCCCTTATGAACGCACAGCCTGTATAACCCGTCGGTTATCGCGCGAATACAGTGACGAAATAAGTGCGTAGTATTTATTTCCCTGGAAGAACAGGCTTCAGTCCCAATTAGTTCGGATTTGAGGGGTTCCACTAATGAGGAAATACAAAACATATTGTTAAAAAATAAAAGTTATTTATTTCCTTTATTCAATTATATCCTTAACATTATGATTTTTTATTTTATTTGAGTGAAAATCCCGAAAGAGCGAGATCAATACGGCAAATCACAGTTCTGTATTGGTCATTTAACATGGTCAACAGGCTGTCAGAGGAAAAAGAACGAATCAATTTAAAGAATCATGAATCACAGTTTAAAAGATTTTCATCGTGATTGAAAAATCACAAGTATTCCCATCGCTATTTGAAACACGACTTATACGAGCTTCATACTGGTACGACTATTTTGTTGCGTCAAAAGGAGGAACGGTTCCCTGATCGCGTAAGCTGCTACACGTGGATACGATAATAAGCCGGGAATGCACAATAATTTAGAGCCGGCAGGGAGATGGCTGGTTGCCCGATTTCCTGAGGTCCCGGTGAAATTGTTTTATTTTAAATGATCATTCACCAACAGTCTATGAGTCAGTCTTACGTTCAGTATTTGTCGTACATCTGGGCAGTGTTGTAATTCTATATTACTTGTAGAGTATAAAGCCTTTAACGGTCGGGTTTCATTCAATGTTTTCGGCAGGAGATGTTTTATAGTTATATTTGATGGCAACCTAGACTGGATAGTGACTTAATTTTTCCTTATTTGTACCGTACCGAACTTGTACCGAAAAAATTCTTGTACCGTACCGAGGTTCGGTACAAGGCTGTAACCGTACCGTACCGATTTTTTCGGTGCACCGCAGACCCCTACAATATAATAATATTATACTCGTATGACAAGTGTTTTCAATATCTGTCGATAAATAAGACTTTGCATATTCTCCACTGTGTTGGTTGTCCGCCATCTTGGGTATAATCTTGGGTACTTTGTACAAAGATTTTTTTATATGAATCACAACATATAGTACAAATTTCTGCTAACATTTATATCAATTGATACAGTTTAAATCATAGTGCAAAAATCACTAAGTAGCTGTATATGTAACATAAAGTTGAAGTGGATAAGGAATAATCAAAAGAATGGTTTGGAACTCCAAGAACAAAAAGATGCACCGGCAGACCGACAAAGTGTTCTGACCTATATGGTCAGATATATGGTCAAAGATGTAGAGAACCTTTTAAGGAGTACTGTATTTTGAATCAAAATAGTATTGCCGTTTTAAAACGTCTTTTTATGTTTCACAAAAAGAAGTAGTGACATTTTAAAACGTTATTTTAAGAAATATTATCTAATTCATTTAAATGTATTTAAAACATGATACAGGTTGATTGTTAAGTCATAAATCAATAATTAAAGACATATAGTTATGACGTACGTGTTTATTGGTGTATTCGGTAGAGTAGGTAATCTGCGGGGGAGGGGTATCATAGGATAGTGGCTGCGGCGTGAAGTTTTGGCGGGAAATATAGAGTGTGAATAACTTTTTCTCTGCGTTAAATGTGAGAGCATTCTTCACAAAGAGAAAAAAAGAGAAAATACATTACCTTTTGGCGCAAAGAGTGTAATATGACGTTATCCGTGCATCCATGTTTTGAAGACTTTCATACAAAAAAAGTTATAAAATGTTCACTTTTGGGTATTTTGAACCAAATACACATTTGTTGCTATATTTACAGTAGGCTGAAATAAAATTTAGTGAAATAAATATTTTACTCCTTTGAGGTGTGATTTATATTTTCCCCTTACTCCTATCAGCTCTGAGATAATGACATTTTAAAACGTCATTACTCTTTAAAGGGTTAAATTTTTTTCACAAACAATTAAAAATCATACAAAATTTTCTTGGAACTATCTAAGTTTCAGTTATATTATTGTGGAGACTTGAGATTTAAATGTTTCTCAAGAGTCTAAATAAAATCTTTACCATAACTGGCGGAAAGACAGAGCCAGGCCAATTGATGTTAAATGGTCAGATTATACATTGTAGACCTGTAGTTTTTCTTATGCCAGCTTACAAGTAATTATTATTGTATAAGTTTAGTTTTCCTGTATTTATAAAACAAAATAAAATATTTTGGCACCGTTATGAGGACAAATGGTTATTGAGAGCCTTACCTCTCCACATGGTTAAGACACTGGACACCATCTTGACCGCCAACAGCGTAAAGGTAGCCATCAAGCACTGCCACACCCACACTAGTGCGGCAGGAGGTAGTGGGGGCGACATCACACGACCACTGGTTGGTCTGTGGGTCATACCTGTTACATACAGCCACATTATACAATGGACATAGGGCTGAATGATAAAAAATACTTTGCCAATGATAAAACTTAAATCCATAACATGAATATTAAGAAAACTATATGTGTGTTTGAGCCACTGAAGTCAATTTTTTTCAAATCTTACATATGCTCCAAGATCAATTTATTTCAAAAGGCCAACTCGCTACCAACAAGATTGTGATAAACAAAAACAATATTCTCAAAATACTCCTGTAGCAGCAGTCCTAAATTCTCAGAAAATTGAAATTGATTATTTATTAATTGTAATTGATTATTTGATATGATAGAAACTAAGCTTGATCATAGGGTTAGACACATTGGCATGTGTTTTAACATAACTAGAAATGGGTTGGTTCTAATTTTTTTATTCTGATTCCAACGATTCCAGGTATTAATTGTCTCACCGCCAACAAATGCAACGCTTAAAACCTAGAAGTAGCCAATATATTTTCTTCAGCATCAAAAAGTTTATAGGATTTGGAAGCCTTAAAAATATTCTTTATTAATTCTAGGAATACTGAAGATATATCATTTTGTTCAGTATTAAAATGAAGAACCAAGAAATGTTAAAAAGTACATACATACATACAATATATATATATATATATATATATATATATTTGATCTATATAGTTCACTTGTAAGGAATACTGTTATATTAAGTAAAGTTAAAATAATTAACTGAGTATCCTTGATAAACATTATTTTATTTAAACAACATGTTTCAACCTTTAAAGGCCATTTTCAAGTTAATTCAAAACAATATTAAAATCACATATGTTTAAATTAAATAATTTCAATTTAATAGATGTACAAGTGTTCTTGAAGAAGTTAGTAAAAATTGTTGTATCTATATAAATGTAAAATGTGATTATATGTTTTGTTTGAGTTTTCTGATTTTTTCAAAAATTGGATTGTTTTTTGTTATGTGGCTGTTCAAAATGTTTTGAGGGTCAGTTTTTTGCCCTGAATAAATGTAAAAATCTTCTTTTGAATCCATGATGTGTCCTTTGGTTGTGAATTCGAGTATTTCCAGATTTTCTTCCATGTTCTTGTAATTGTGATGTTGTGATAGTAAGTGTTCTGCAAAATTTGATTTCACGGTGGTTTTGTTGTTGCTTCTGAGTGCTTGTATGTGTTCTCTGAATCTTTCTTGGAATGTTCTCCCTGTTTTGTCTATGTAAAAGTTGTTGCAGTCTGAACATTTTAATTTATAAATGCCTGATTGGTTGTATTTATTTTGTTGTTTGTTTTATTATGTATCATGTTAAATGCATTGTTTTGGGTTTTGTAACTGATTTCATAATTAGATGTTCTAAATGTTTTTCTTGTTGCCTTGTTTAGTATTGAATTATATGGTAAACTTATGTATTTATTTTTAGGTTTTTGTTCTTTATTTTGTTTGTGTTTGGTTTTCTTTATGTTTCTAATCATTTTGTCAATTATTTTAGAGTTGTATCCATTCTTGACAGCTAGAAATTTAATGGTGTCTTTTTCTCTTTTATAATCTTCTTTGTCCATTGGGATGTGTATGAGTCTATTTACCATGGTTCTGAATCCTGTCATTTTGTATTTCCAGGGATGATGAGATTTAATTGGTATTACAAGGATTTAATTGGTATATATATATATATATACTTTTTAAAAGTTATGGTTGTTATTAATTTATAAATATGAATTTGATTAAAAACTAACCATTTGAAATAATACCAAAATTAGATTTTTAAATAGGGCATAACTGTTTAACTTGCTTCTGTTTTTATATTATTACTCTTTGAATTTTTATTCATAGTTTTGACCACAACAATAATAAATTCTATCTAGAAATACTATGCATGTTTCTTATTTCCCAATGTTTTAAATATATACATAGTACCTGGTGACCGAGCTTTGCTCGTATAGAATAAGACATGTATTATAAAAATTAATTAGCAAAATTAAAACAAATGTATTGCTCAATGAAAACATTTATGTGGTTTAAATAAAACCGTTTTCTTACACCTTAATTAATATGGCATAAACACTGAACAAAAATGTGGTTCCCCGGACGGGGATCGACCTCAAGACCACCGGCTCGCGAGACCTGAGCGCTAGCCACTATGCTACGGCGTCAGCCAAGTTTGTTTCGTCGTTTAAGAGTTTTTGGCCAACCTCAATTGTTTTAGCTGATCTTATACTGAATTTAATTGTCCATACAGTTGTTATTATTATCCTGTGATCAACTGATTTTGTTAGAAAAGGAATGAGGATTGAAAAGCAAAAGAGAAATTTAATTTACACCAGTTAATTGGTTTGTTACAGTGGCTTCAAGCAATAGAATGAATACGTTTTCTTTCAAAACACGAAAGATTTTGGAAATACTTTTCTCTGCTTTTATTTCGCACAGTTATTTTACCCTTTAGTTTTTACAAATTGTTTAGTAATTTGATAATTTTTCATTTATTACATACAAAAATTAAATATTAATGCAAAACTTCTATTCACATATTGAATGAATGAATGAATGAAAAAGTGCTTTATTTTTAAACAGATTCTTTTTTTTCTCAATATACATTTTCCAACACTAATAAACACTGGTCACATAAGGACCGTCATTTTGGTTAGCACTACAACTATAATAATCTTATTCAATATAAATTTCGCCTGTAACAGAAAAAGAAAAGAATAATAAATGCACATAAAATACCTAAACCATGAACTAACTCATAATAATAACTACTTCCAACAATAATAACTAACTGAAATCTTCTGATGTATGGAGACCAAAACAAAGCAAAACCAACAAATTTCTTCAAATTTTTTACATTGATGTATACATTTATATGTGTGAAACAATCATAATCAAATGAGTTAAATATGAGGCGAGAGTTAGATTAATGAGGACTACAAGCTATCAGTAGATCATATGAATAATTGACATTACTATTACGTTAAAACAAAATCTTTAGGTTATGGTTTTTAGTTTTAAGAGCCTGCAGAGAGTGGTGTCCTGTCAACTATCCAATGAGCAAGCCTAATCCCACATACCCATGCACACGAGTACAATCACACACCAACTTACATACCTAGCTACACACGCATGAGCGCATACCTAGGACCTTAGGACCTACCTAAAAATTAAAATTACTTAACAATATTTACTTTTAAAAACTTTTCAAATAATTTAAGTATTATTCTTACATTTAAAATAATGAAAATAAATTATTGTTATGAAAATTATAGGCCTACTGCCTTAAATGCTATTTTCAAAACAACAAATTAAATGTCTAAAGGCTTTACAAAGTTTGAGCCTCCATAAATAACTAAAATGACTTAATAATATTTATTTTGATACTTTATGTAGAACTTAGTATTATGTTACATTCAAAATTAGTTAATGTTATGAAAACAATAATTCCTGGAATATTTTTCTAAACAACTAATTAAATGGCAAAAGGCTATACACAGTTGGGCCTACCATTCAATTAAGTAAAAATGCCAAACAATATTTATTCTTACAGACTTTCCAAACGATAAAAATTATTTTAAAAAAGCAGGCTCTATTACAAGAACATACAGCTGGTTTAATACAGTAAAAACGCGATAGTGCAATCCTACATGTTACAAAGAACATATATGGCCAACATTGCTGGCCCTCCACCCGAGCCGTGGGGAACGCAACTAAGGAAATCAAGTTCATCTGTCAAGAAAATGGTTGCGTCCAGCACTGCTGGCCACCCAATCTCAGAGGACAGTCGTTAAATACAGCATCAGAGTGTAAAGTGTTAACACTGCTCATACAGAACTAAAAATCCAAGATTACACAGGTATTCTCAGTCAGTTTGCTTACCTCTCGATGCTGTTGAGATAGGACTGCCCATCGTGACCTCCGACTGCATATAGAAGGTCATTGAGCACAGCCACGCCTACACCGCAGCGCCGCTTACTCATCGGTGCAACCATCTTCCAGTCCACGGTCTGGGGATCAAACCTCTCAACACTGGCTATAGCATCACCACTGCACCAACCACCCACTGTAGACAACAAATTAGTACTATAATTTGTGTAAGGAATATTGAGGGTTAATGGTAGGGGGTGTAAAGTGACTCGAGACACTGAGCTTTTTACAAGCTTTTTAAATCTTGACTCGGCATTTCGAAAACACTTTAAGTTCAAGCTGAGCTTGCAAAGTTGAAACAAAAACTTATCTTCACCGTAAATTTTAGATTATTCTATTTTACTCATACATTTTTCTTTAATCAGCAGGTGTGATGGATTCAGGAATGTTCATTTTCCTTGTAACAATGTCATAATAAGAAACAGTTGTCATTGTTTTGGTGAAACTCAAATCATGTATCCAACCGTCCCCCTGCTGACTAAAAATTATTATTATAGCCTTGGACTTAGGTAGCTATGGACTTAAAGACATGCTCAGTGTCTACCTCTATATTAATAAATATTGAATCATATGACTTTTATTATTGTCCTTTTTTGTGTTGTTGTCTCTTTTTTTATAATGTTCAAATGTATTAAAAGGTTAGCAAGTTAAAATTATTTTATTATGAGTGAAGTATTATTTTTATGGCACCATAAAAAAGTATATGGTCCTTTTGTGTCAAATGACTCCCATTGGAGCTATTTCCTTCTGGCCATCTCTGACGGATCTCAATTTCGAACTCTGGGAATCTTATTCCACTTGCAAATCTGTCCCTGATTCGTTCATTAAAATTGGTGTATTTACAAAACAATGCCAATTCTTTTAAACGAATAACAAAAGCCGAAAAGGATTCTTTTTCCCCTCTAAAACTTTGTTCAAACTCCATTCTAGCAGCAAACATAGTCTTTTTAGGCTTATAAACCGACTTAAAAGCTTCAGCAATTTCATGCCATGAGCTTGTGTAAACCTTTTTTGGTAAAAGAAAGGTTGATATTTTCTTTAATGGTATTGGTCCTACATAGGCAAGGAGCAGGTCTCGTCGAGCTTCCTCTGCTTCCACAGTATCCTGTCCTAAACCTTTAACCCTGCACATTAACAAAAAATGACTTTCATATTCCTCCCAGTCAGTTCTTTCATCAAATGGTTGGCAAGAAAACTTTTCCATTTTACTTCTAAGGTTTTCAGTACTTTCTAAAACATTACCTGCCTCATTCCTGCCTCTTCCTTTAGGCATCCTCGTCGCCAGTGAAATATAAAACTATAATACTAAATAATAAGTCATACTTGTATCAAACCAAAACACAAAACTGATTTATTTACATTTCTCAAAAAGTAAACATAAAATAATTACAACAGCTGATATTAAATATACTATTAATAACTCTAATACAACACCCTTTAATGAGAAGGATGTGACATCAGGAACTATGCTCTCAAAAACCTTTGCCAAGCAAGACTGGATCACTACTGGTTTATAGTTGCAGATGTCCTACAGATCCCCAGATATTTGGAATAGGAGTAACATAGCCTGCCTTCAGGTTACGTGGAAAAATTCCACTAGCCATCGATAGGTTAAAGAACAATTTAAGGTAGGGTGAGAGTACGCTAGAGCAATATTTTACGACCCCTGGGAGGTATTGAGTCAGGCCCCGCACCCTTGTTTGGGTCTAGATCCTCCAACTTCTCCGTATCAACTCAATCAACAACGGAAGATGGAAGGCCAGCGTTGCATTGAGTAGTATAAGTCCCAGGATTACAGCTCAGCAATCTAAAGACAAGAGGTGAAGAAACAGGCTAAAAATCACATACCTTTGTTGGATCCTGTGTACCGTCACCATCCAGATGCATTCTGGACGGTATACTTGTGCTTCTTCGTTAACTATTCACATGAGAACACTTTCATATTTTCTAGTATTGCTCCATTTAATCTGTGAATGTACAAATTGTAGCATTGTTTAGTGAGCTCACTACATGCTCTTCTCAAACTACTGTACCTCCAAAAGTCCTCATCCCTTTGAGTACATTTGAAAGTTCTATGCAAGATCTTTTTATGAATTTCCAACTCTTCTTTAGAGACAAGTCCTTTAGAGAACCACCGAGTAAAGGCATTTCAACTATTACAACTATTATATATACAAAAAACAACAAACCTATCCTAAATATCATCATCAGGGCGTGGATAAGGAGTTCTTTGGATCCAAGAGAAAACTTTCTCAATATCATACCTATTTAGGTCACGTAGCCACCGCGCATTTTCCATTTTTCGATAGGAAGAAACCTTCATACTAATCTCAAGGGTAGGATGAGATCCAAAATAACTCCCTTCTCATTCAAAATTGTCTTGAACTGTTTGAGATTTAATGATGCAGCTAGGTCAAAAATATACTGGGAGCTCATACAAAACTTTTCGCCAATCTTCATGTTTATCCAATCCGTTTTGGGAAGATTGAAATCACCTACTATAAATATGTCTTTGAAAGAGGGATTTTTGGTAACCGCTTCTTCAAGTGAATCACACTGAAGGCCGTGTCAGAACTTGGAGGATGCTTAGGGGGAATGTATACCTTACCAACAACAACACAACAATTGGGAAAACTAATGGCAATAAATAAGGATTCAAGTTAGGTTATATGGACAGGGACCATCCAAGACTTCAGTCTCTTATGCATACCAATCAGGACTCCACCGCCGCTACACTTCAAGCTGGATTCTTTGTTTCTATCCTTTCAGTAAATATTATAATTTGAGAGACCAAGTTCCTCATCATTTATGTCAGGTATGAGATTTGTTTCGCACAAGATAATTATATCCTTAGCCCATTGAGGTGACAACATTCTGAATGAAGGTAACTTAGACCTAAAACCGGTAACATTTTGATACAGGATGCAAATGGACTCTTGACCGTTGAACACTAATCGTTTTTTGAATTCTTAACTATAGGAGGGACTCCATGCACATACACATTAATAATTAAGCTATTTTCACCATTGTCAGTTCCTCTCTAAGTTTTACGAAGTGTTGATGCTCTCTTTTAGTTCCATCCCTGCCCACAAACAATTTCGAGAAAGACTCATCAAGAGTTCTAACTTCATTCTGGATGATATTTTCCTTACCCCAGATTCACTGGAAAGCACTTTTAATGACCAAGGTTTATCCCTGTTTTTGGATGGAGCACCTTCTAGTCTATACATCTTAACGTTTTCTACATCAACATCTGAACAGATAGTTGAAAACAGAGAGATAATCTTGTCTTGATCAAATTTCTTCGTAGTATTTGAGTCTTTAGATTTAGATTCCGGGAGCTCTTAGACGGTAACATTATCAATACATCTGGAGTGTTAGTTTATTTCCTTCATTAACTCCTCTGGACCAAATTCCGCATCACCAGTTCTATGTTGTGTCTCTAAATTTGAGATCTTTGGTCTCCAATGCAGTGATTCATGCTTCAGATTCCGTTAGTCTTGGATCAAAAGCTTATCATGTAGAGCCTTTAAATTGTTTTTAATGTCAGCAATATCGGTCGGAACAGTCTTGATGGAATCAATAGTTAATATCAGGATCGTCATTTTTGCTAACAAATCCACCATTTGAGCCATCATCTTGTTGATTGGTTGCTCGATTATATTCATACAGTCTGTGTGATTTCAACACCACTATATTCCGTTTTAGACATCCGGACACATATAATGTTAAACCAACGTTCACATTGCTTCTCACAAGCGATGCCATTGTCGGGATCCAGAACTTTAACAAGACAGACACGACAGGTTGTTTTATCCATTTAGACAGAGTATATAGTTTAGTAATATAACGAATCGCCGATACAGGTAAATTTACAGCTACTCAATTCACCACGAATAACCTACAACTGATTTTATTTGTGTTTATATATAGTACACTTTCCAATGTTGACAACGAAATCAAGAAGGTATTGAAGAGAAAAAAACTCGATCTTGTTAATGACGTAATCAATCAATATAGCAGACTTAGCAATATAACAGACGAATGAAATTTGCATTATTTCATGTTTATTAGTGATATTTGGAGGCTTAAATTGTCTTAATCCTTGGAAAATTTGCTAGTAGGGTCTGATACATTTAGCCACAAAGAATTCTCGGGTCTACCAGATCTCAATAATCAGCAAATGGAGACGCCCAACGTACATTCACTGGTCAAACTAATTACTTCAAAGTAGGAACACCGGGTTTAACTAACATAACAATCCGCCATCTTGGAGCAAAAAAAGCTGATTGCTGATTCATTTATTTGAATTAAATTTTTAATTTAAAAGCCTAACCTTGATCTATTGATTAACTTGACTTTCTTAGTCTTCGGACTTTCCTGACTACTGAAACACTTAAGGCTGCATATACAACAAATAAGTTGACTTTAGTAGATAAATTCTCTATACCAATACCAATCGGTACCGGTATAGAGAATCATCCAGAATATTTCTGGATATTGACATCCAAAAATCGTACTGACAATCGGTATCAAGAATCTGTTACATTTCTATCTTTATCCGTCAGTAAACAGATGATAAAGAAGAATGATAAAGATGAATTAGCTATAAAATGATTAGCTGATTCTAAACTTGATGGAAAATCTAAACATTTGACAGACGTCACTTTTAAATTATTTATTGTCTTCAAATATTCGACTAAACATCAAACTTTTTCGGATATATTGAGTTGAATAATATATTGCGATAGTCTAGGTTTTAATATCCACACACCCCTAATAAAAATATCATTGAGGTTGAAGTGACTGAAGAGGGAACCATATTCCAATTCAAAAGAATGTGTTTAAGGATCACTAACCTGCAAACAGGACCTCACCACGGCGTGTGGGTTTCCTCGGCCGAGTGCGCGGTCCCTGCATCAGTGGCCGCTCCTGAGGTAGCAGCAAGTAGTTCTTGGCTTCATCCACCAAGTCACGGCATGCCTCATCACTACGCACCAGCAGGTCTGAGCCCACGGTGCCCACTAGGAACTTGGGGCTGAGTAGTGGCAAACGGACATGTTGTAGTACCTACGCAGGCATGACATAACTGACATGATGCACTCTGCTAGTCCCTCACTCCAGTAATCCTATAAGGAAACGGAAGTAGACTAATTTATTTTTTTTTATCTGGCTCAACTGCCCATCACTGAATCAGAGAAGGTTGGATCCTTGGAAAGGTCTTTCTAGACCAAAAAAAATTAAGGAGCTGGGTATCACACAGTTGGGCTTTGTGATATGGCTTAGAGCTATAGGACTAAACCAATCAGAGTCCTACAAAAGATCTTCAGGTAAATGTAGCACAGGATAGCTATACCCTAGACCTGTTACTATTTTTAAAAAATCCTTCATGGAGGTTGCTATGAGCTAAAAACCGTTCATAAAATTAAATCACATCAAAATGCATAAAAGGGTTGAAAACTAACCAACTGATCCACTAACTGATATTGGAAGCTGATCAATAACAAGTATGTTTGAAAAATTGCTATCAGGACTCTAGGAACTGGATAAATTGAGTTTATTACAGTCAAAACCAAGAAAAATTTCTTTACCTTTCCCATTTTGTAAATCAAGATAAAGTGAGCAGTTAATATTGATAAAAACTGAAAATGAATTCATTCTGTGGATGGCTATGAGCAGCTGTGTAGTTCACAAGTCAGCAATCACGTCACTCCCGTCAGTCACATGACATGGGTGATCTGATCTGAGGAGAAGGTCTCGCACGCAGTCTGGAGCAGCATTGTTTATCCAAAGAATATAGAAGATAGAGAAGGGCAGCCCCATATATAACAGTGTCAGAGATTTATTCGGGCCACCAGATCTAGTTGGGTGGCCCGAACGTCGAGTGCACCACTGTCGTTGACGGGAATACAGTTCGGTAGCGGGTGGCTCGAATTGAAAGAACACGGTTCAAACCTCCATCAATCACTTTAAAATTTTATACTCATTTTGAATCTCCAATGCTTTATATGTTGTTATATTTTAATTTTAAATTGTTTTTGTACCGAATACAATTTTCAAATAAATAGGAATTATTATTCAAAGCTATCGTTGGTAAATATTTTTTATTTGCATACAGACCCTAAAAATATTAAGGGGAATAAGCAATAAGGTTGCAGACAAAATGACGAGACTCATAAACGTGAACGTGAGTGTATTAGTTGTGTATTTTAAAAGCATTTAAAAGAGACTCTAGTGCGGTATCGGGCGGCCCTAAATGAGATTCGGGCCACCCGCTACAAATAAAAAACATTTATCAGCAATAGCTTTAACAAATAATTCATATTAATTTTTAAAATCATATTCTTTGTAAGGAAATTACAAATCTGATATGTAAAAACAATTAAAGCGTTAAAGGTAAAATATGAGTTAAAAAAATAATATTAGTGTTGGAGAGTTGAACTCGGGCCGCTGAATTCTGACACCGCACTGAACGGGCATAGTTTAGACGAATCTCCAACAGAGGGCAGGAGAGCGGATCCCCTACAAAACGTCCCATATGGTTGCCGTTCCCTATCTTCTATGTTCTTTGGTTTATCTTGACCAGCTTCGTAAACACAACACTTATCTCCCTCCCGACCTTTTAATAGTATTATGTACCGGTAACGTAACTTATTTTTCTTCTGTTATCTAATGTTTGTTTTGCCAAATTAAATTAACATAAAGTTTCTTTCCGAGCTTTTCAAATGACTTGACCTCTACTCCCACTAAAATTCTTATTTCTGAGACTGATCCCCGAAATGAGCGGTGGTGGCAGCGTTACGATGTCCACGACCCGTAACAATTTGTGGCAGTGGTGGGATCCCCGTGACGCGTAACAATTAATTGTTGGCTAGTGGTGCGGATCTGAAGAACCCTATTGTCTCAAGGACCGACTACGCTGAGGACGACCAACTTTACAGAGGACAACCTACTATGCAGCATGGCATTGAAGATAAACGACTACGGAGCAGACAGTGACCTCCTACGTTGATGAAGACAACCCGACTTCGCAGAGGACGACATCCAAGGCAGCAGAGGGAAACCTATTACGCAGAAGAGGGTGACCGACTGATGACACCATGGTGTATCCAGCGATGTTTATCATCATCCTAGTGGCCGCAGTTGCTGAAAACCTGGGTGAGACAAAGTCCATGTCCTTATATTTAGTCTGAGCTGTACTTCCGGAAATTAAAGCAAAATGTAAAGTAAATTGAACAAGTTGATATTTATGAAGTTAATAGAAACAAAGTGTCTAGATAATAAATGAACTTAAGAAAATATTTGACTGATTTGAAAACGTAATTTCATGCTTATCCTATATATGACCAAAGCAAAATTAACTTAACCTCAAAAAACGTTGTATATAATATTTGTATGTATATAAAGATAAGAGAACAGTGGTGACAACAATGAAATCGTATCAGACTTTATCAATCAATCAATAAAATCTTCATTTACAAATCCATCATGAATTGTAAAGGCGTCTAATTACAAATACAAGTATATCTTCGTTTCTTGCTTTACAAAGGTTTACTTGCTTGTTCGAAGTACTCCTTCATTGTATACATTGGTCATTCTGACAGCCACTCTTGAAGTCTTCTTATCAGCTTCTGTCCTCTGAGAGTTTTCAGGTGCTGCGGCAGAGAGTTATATACTTTCCTTCCTGCATAGGATGGCTTCTTGCTGTACCTGGTTGTGTGGTGTGCTGGGGGGATAAAGTCTGTTGTTCTCCTCTTGTACATCACCCCCCTTTGTAGTAGCCTTTCATCCACATATGTCACTACAGCAAGAATATACAAACCAATAACAGTTAATAGCTTTAGGGACTTGAAAGCTTCCCTGCAGCTGTCCATGGGGTTCAGCCCTGAGAGTGATCTGATTGCCTTTTTTTGCATGATCATCACTTTACTTAGGTTCTGCTCAGATGTTCCGCCCCAAACTGCAACCCCATAATAATAAGCCCCTCGACTAGTGCATGGTAAGCCACCTTTGCCACCAAAACTCCTTCTATCCACTTCATTCTTCTAACCACATGGATTCCCGAGCCCAGTTTCTTGCACAAGCTATCTATATGGATTGTCCAGGAGAGATTATCATCAACAGTTATCCCTAATAGTTTAGTGTTGCTCTCCTGGTTGATGCCAAGAACTTCTGGGATTGGGTCGTGCCTTGTACTAAAATTGATCTGAGTAGTATTTGAGGGGTTTATAACCAAGTCATTCTGCAGGCAGTACTGAATAGTTTTGTTCATCAATGATAGGATTCCTGTGCAGAGTCGTTAGCTAGGATGAGTTGTCCAGGTTGTCATCTGCCATGCGGTTTGGGAGGTCATTTGTAAACAGGACAAAGAGAAAAGGGCCCAATACAGAGCCTTGTGGTACCCCTCTGTTCACTGGACAAGCCCTCTGCTTGATCTGTGTGTTGATTGCAACCCATTTTGTAGTTGTTGAATTTCAACAACTTGGCTTCGTCCTTGGAGGTAGCTTGCGATCCACATTTTTGCACAGCCCTGAAAAACCAGTCCTGCAAGTTTGTTCAGTATTAATTCATGACCAAGGCAATCAAATGCTTTGCTATAGTTAAGTAATACAGCCGAGACATGTTTTTGATCCTCCAGTTGGTATATTATAAATTCCACCATACTTGTAATAGCGGTTATCGTAGATTTCCTTTTTAAGAAACCGTGTTGGTTTTTAGTATCAAGAATCAAGAGCTTTATTGTCATTGACCTTATTACAAGGAATAGACATTGTCAATATAAATCACAACAAGTTGTTTTGGATGTGTCTGCACAATGTTCTTATACTAATCTAGAAATCTATATTTACATCACCTGTCAAAAATTCTCTTAAACAATAAAATGGGTTTTCTACAAGCCATGACTTCAGTTTAACTTTAAATCTATTTAGACTAACTAATTTTGCTGAATGGTGGAGTTTGTTAAAGAACCTTATACTATTGACTTTATGACTATTGCCTGTTTTGGTTAATCTATGAGTAGGAATATCAAGCTTAGATTTAGTTCTGGTGTGATAGTTATGAATGTTTTCCCTGCATTTTAGTTCACTCAAATTTGATTTTGTATTTACTAAAACATGATAAATGTATAAATTTATGACTGTCAATATTTTGAGTCTAATAAAAAGAGGGCGGCAGTGATCCAGAGGGCCAGCTCCACACATTGTTCTCACCAATTTCTTTTGTAGTAGTAAAATTTCATGTACATGCGGTGAATGTCCCCATAACAAAATTCCATATGATATGTGTGATTGAAAGAATGCAAAATAAGTAACTCTTAAATATTCTTCACTGATAAATTCCTTTAATTTCCAAATTAAATAGTTTACTCTAGATATCTTTTTACAAATGGTTTCTATATGTTCTTTCCAATTTAATTTTGAGTCAATAGAAAAAACCCAGTAGTTTAACTGTTTTAAATCCATTAATTTTTTGTGTTAAGCTCAAAATAATATTTTGTGTTTTTTCTTTGTTACACACCAGGTTATTTGCAGAAAACCAATTCATAGCTATATCAATTGCCTCATCAGTAATCAGACTGAGGGTGTTAATGTCTTTATGGGTAGCCATCAAGGTTGTGTCATCTGCATAGATGATAGATTCCACACCGACACTCCCAGGCAGATCATTAATTGAAATTAAAAAAAGAAAAGGTCCTAATACCGAGCCCTGTGGAACACCTATTTCAATCCCCCTGAATTTAGATTGTTCACCACCAACAGATACATACTGCTTTCTATTAGTCAAATATGATTTTATTATATGTGATGCCATATCTTTGACTCCATAAAATTCAAGTTTTTGAAGTAAAATTTGGAAAGAAACACAATCAAATGCCCTAGTTAAATCAAACAAAGTCAATGAGACTGTTTCCCTATTTTCAAGAGCAGTTAATGATTTATTTATCAATTCTGAGACAGCTGATGTGGTGGATCTCCCTCCTCGAAAGCCAAACTGGGCAGGTGAAAAAAGATTATTTGAGTCAAAGTACTCCCTCATTTGTTTAAACATGAGACACTCAAAAATCTTTGAAAATATTGGCACTATTGAAATAGGACGATAGTTTTTAGCTAAGTTTTTATCCCCTTTTTTAAATACTGGTATGATTTTAGAAATTTTAAGAGAATCGGAAAAGTACCCAATTTGTAAACACTTACTAAAACAAAAAGCAAGGGGCTCACTTATTAAATTAATTGTCTTTTTTACTATGTAATTTGATAGCCAATAAATGTCCATTGTTTTTGAATTTGAAAAGTTAGCTACAACCGCCTCAACCTCTTTTGCAGTCACTTCCCTCCAATGAAAATTTAAGCCATTCTGATTGGATACCGTCAAGAAATCAGATACAGACCTGCTTGTCATTGGTAAATTTTGTCCCAGCTCAAGAGCAGAGTCTATAAAATAATCATTTAATTGATCAGCATTTAAGACCACAGGTTTAGTTGATGTTGGAGAACTTTCATTGGCGATAACCTCCCAGGCAGCCTTGCATCTGTTGGTAGCTCCCTCGATATAATCTTCAAAAGCCTCCCTTTTAGCCAGTTTTAACTCATAATTATACACCTTTTTACAGTCAATGTAGTTTCTATAAGCATTCTCTACATTTCTAGACTTAGTTCTAAGTAAGGTCTTATACAAATCAAAATAAACTAGCATCTGCTTTCTAAGTTTTGTTAATTTTTCACTGTACCAATTGAGTTTACCTTTTTTTGATCTTTTATTAAGTGATACTTTAATTAAAGGAGAATTATGATGCCATAGATCTACAATCCTTTCAAAGAAACTATCAAATAAAACTTTTTCATTAATGTGCCCCATAAAATAATCTAAAAACATGTCCCAATCTCCTTGGCTTAGCTGTTTACTAAAGTTTTCTATGTTTTTTTCACTTTGTCCCCTTACAAAGACTTTTTTTTGAGTATCTTTGTTTTTTGTTGATGATTTAGTTTCAGTAGGGAAAAAATTTAAAATTATGGGATCATGATCTGCAAAACATCCCCCAAATGTACTAATTTTGTACAAATCCGATGAAAAATTTACAATAATATTATCAATACATGACATACCTCGTGTAGGGCTTGAATTAGTACATACTAAATTGAGACTTCTCAATATGTTAATGAAATCTTTTGATGTCTGTTTAACCATTGATTTCATTTCTATATTAAAATCACCCCCTATAATTAAAAACTTACATAACTTCAGGATTTTTTTTACAACAAGCTCAAAATTTTCAAAAAACAAAGAAATAATTCCATTAGGAGACCTGTAGACACTTAACACTATGACATCAAAATCAATTAACTTAATACAGCTAAATTCACAATGAACCTCATTGCAAAATGAATTAATGTCAATTTTATCAAATTTAATACCCTTTCTTAAATAAATTCCAGCTCCACCATTCTTTTTATCTTGCCTACACATAATATTTGCCACTACAAAATCATTAGGAATAAAAATATCTTTTTGCTCTTCTTTTAACCAATGTTCAGATAGACAAATGACATGAATCTGTTCAATATTACAAAAATGTTCTAATTCTAAGATTTTGTTTCTAATACTTTGAATATTTACTTGGAGGACATTTAAACTATTTTTATATTTATCTTTTTTATCATAACTTAAAACAACTGGCAATTTCCTAATTAGTTTAGCTCTTTTACTCCTAAAAAAGGTACATTATCTACATCTTTTGTATTTACAGCAGTGGTACAAATATTTACAGGCACTTCATTAATAATATTTACATTTCTTTGGCTTTTTACCTCACTTGTATCACTGTATGCTTTTCCACTATATTGCCCATTCATCACTTCACTAACACTAACACTGCAGCTCAGAAGCGGAGGGTAGCTGTTGATGTCAGCTATTGAAGGAAGTTCCTGGCTCATGGTGGAGGTGCCAGTGTTTGATGTGATGTAGTCACCGTTATTCGGGCTGCTTGGCTCAGGATTACAATAGATTGTGGTAGTCTGCGGCTGCAGCTGTCGAGTAGTGGTTTTAGTTGGAACAGACGACTCCTTTACTAGTGATTTCATTGTCGGAGCCTGATTCTGGTATTTTTCAATTGCAGAATGGAGCTGATGTACCCACACTGAGTAAGACAATCCATTTCTTAAATTGCTGTTGGATTTTTCTGGATACACAACAACACTAATCGAAGCTCCTGTCAAATGCTGTAGTTGTACCAAGTTTTTGGAGAACAAATCCACTGTGATTTTATCTCTTGAGCAACCCATAGGAGTACATATGAGTGATTTCAATTGTTTTTGTTTAAAATCTTGGGTTAAGGAGTTAAAAGCATTATTATAATTTTCAAGGGAAGGTTTCTGATTGTACACAGCTTTAGTTACCAGTCCATAAATTGTTTGGCCTTCTTTGGTATTTTGACAGGTTAAATGTTTATTGATAAAATCCGATGATTTTGGTCTACCAAAATGCTTTCTAAAGACGACTGCAACTCCTCGACTCATGTTTTTTTCGTCTTCTATGTCAGCGGATATGGAATGTGCAAGTGCAGTATTTTTATCATGAGAAGAGTTTTTAATAACTTGATTCATATTTGATTGCACAATTCTGATTTTAGATTTTAGTAATAAGATTCTTGTTTTAAAGATACAGTAGCATTCTTTTTAATGCAATCTTTTCAATTATTTTGGAAAAAGTATATATTAAAGCTATAGGACAGTAGTTTTCTTTCTTTGTATTAGAGTTATTTCTGTTCTTGGGAAAGATTTTTGTAAATTTCAATGTAGAGGGAAACTATCCCGTTCTAAAAGATATATTAATAAAACTGACAAGAGGGGAGGCCAATTGGGTTTTACAGTGTTTAATTACTTTTGCTGGTGTTTCATCAATACAACATGAAAGCTTTGGTTTGAGTGATGATATAGTCTCTAATTCTTCAGTAAGTGCGTATGTATAAGAGTGAATGTAAGTCTTACATTCTTTGTTTAAAGTCTCTTTCTTGTCTTGGTTTATTTTTTCAGTTTTTTACTACAGGTTTGGCTGATTCCTGGAGTACATTCTATGTTTGAAGTCTCTTGCGTTGTCTTTGTTGAAATTTCCAGTTTTTGATTACAGGTTTTAATGATTCCTGGGGTACATTCTTGGTTTAAAACATCTTGAGTTGTCATTGTTTGCCCGATTTCTGGGGTATCTTCTCGGATTGTTTCTGACATATCCTGTTGGATATACTGAGAAACATGTGTTGGTTTTTCATTATATTCAAGTTTTGATACGTGCTCAAGCAGGGTTTTATAGAGTTTTCAACATTTTCTTGTCTTCTTCTTATTTTAGTCAGTTCATTTAAAACTAGCCTGTTGAAATTCTCGCCATGTGAGTTTATGTTTCCTTCTTCCGTTTGTGTTTCAGTAGATTTGAGAGTTTTAAAAATTTGTTCATGCTTTACACTATCATTTCTTTTTTTTAGATGTTCAATAGTGTTTTGAAGTTCCTTTATTTTTATATTACTTTTGGAGATGATTTCTTCTTTATCTCTATCTTGTTCAATGAACATTTTTTCTAAATCCTGTCTCAATTCTTTTTCTTTTAAAAGTTGGTTTTCAATTTGACTAAAGTTTTCTACCACGGTATTATATTTATACAACATGGCTTCCTTTAAATTGTCTTCTTCTTCAATTTGTAGCTGATATTTTAAATGGGTGTTTTTTAAACTGTTAAGTTCTTGAAGTTCCAATATTAGTTCAGAGTTTTGTTTATTTAGCTCCTGTAGTCTATTTTTTAATTCTTGATTTTCTATCAAGAGAGCATTACGTGCTTCTGCTGCCAAAGACAATGAGGTTTCTAAATCATTATCTTCCAAATTTTCAATGTTCATAAGTTTCTCTTTTAAGTTATCAATGTTGGAAGTAGTGATGTCAGATCCTGTTCTTGTTGGGCACCTTTCACAAGTCCATAATTTTATTTCTTTTTCAGTCATATTTTTTAGCAGTTTTCCAGAAATATTAAAGCAGCTTACATGGAACCATGATTTGCACTGCCCGGTGCATAGAATTGAATCATCAGTCAAGTTAACTACGTGGACAACCTTAGCAACTAGAACAAGTTCCACAAGCTCACAGTGTCTAAACTAAAATTATCGGGAACTGCCTTAACTTTTTCTAAATAGGACGAGGCCTACAAATTGGCAAAAACTCTTATTGAATTTTCAGAGGCGCTCGAAGCTTGTTTCTGGGATAACATGCCAGATCATCTGGAACAGCTCGCATGTATTAGGCAAGGGCCAGAGGAAACAATTGAAAATTTTGCTGAAAGGGTTAAACGTATTGGAGCAAAAACAATTAGACTAACCCAAAACCTGCTTGTAGACGATGCTCTTCAACGGGAAGCCAATTGCCGCACCATTGAAGCGTTCACGTGCGGCCCTTACGGCACTTTAGGGCATGAGGTTAGGATCAATTTCCAGAGAACTTTAGGAAAGCCGTAACCCTAGCACTTACTATAAGAAATGTGGAACTTAGCCCTGTAGATGAGAGCAGAAATCGTAAAAAAAAGGTTTATTTTTTACCACTCCTCATAGTTTGACGCAATGTCAACTGTGTTACAAATAAGGTCACAGCGCTCAGAACTGTTGGCCACTAAACTCTCTAAGACCATCTAACTTTCACAAAAATCGTTATCAATACTCTCAAAATCCTATTCAGGCCCCAGAAGAACAATTTGCACCAAATCAAGATGCTTTATGTTATAAAAATTCATCTTTTCAATAAAAAAAAAAAAAAAATGGGGACACACTGCTCATGAGTCACAACAAAAGTCAAACTGTGCCGGGGTCTTTAACCATTATAACACAAAAAGGACGGAAAATAAATCAGAAGTTAAAACACTATGTTCTAAATATATGCTTAATAATCCAAATGTAACAAGATCAAATTTTATGAATCATCAAGTAGCAGCTACTGACTCAGATTTCTCGGTAAAAGGAAAGATTAACAATATGGAAGGTATTATTTTAGATTCGGGGGAAATATAAACTTTAATGAAATAAAACCTACAAATATTGGGATTAGAGGTGTAACTGGAAGCGAAATAACGGTTTTCAATCAAGCCAATGTTTTAATAACTTTAGACAATCAAATTACATTCCAAGGCAATTTTTTATTCGCTGACCAACCTGAAGGATTTATCGGAATTATAGGTCCAGATATTATGGAACAAGAAAAAATTGATCTCCTAATTAGCTGTAAATCAATTAAAATACACGCTAGAGAAGTATTCACAAGAATGTGCAATACTCCCTCACCGTCTTTGCATCTACCAACAAGTGTGCACGTTGGCGACCAGCTGACGCCAACGTGTGTAATCTCTGAGAGGGAGTGCCAAGGTTGTCCTGAGCCAGACACTACACCTCCATTGGATTTAAACAGCTGTTCTTTGTTTGTTTACAGCAGCAAAACTGTAACTCTTCCACCAAAGACGGACACAATTATTTCCGTTCGGCTAGGGAAGTTAATAGATATTTTTCAAGACAAATTAGAGGGTAGATTAGTGCTTACTGAGCGGATTGAAATAAAAAAATTCATGGTATATATATTGCCAGATCATTAGCTAATGTTGTAAATAACTCTGTTCCTACCGAATTGTAAATTGTAGTAATGAAGAATTAGTATTATCAAAGAACCCATCTCTCAGCAATACATGCAAACCAAGTAATTATGAAATGTGCCTGAATAACATTAACGTTGTTAACACTGTCCAAAGTACAAACATTGATGGTTTTGAAACTTTAGTTGATCAGAAACTAAATCATTTACTAGACAATGTAAAAACAAAATTTAGAGATGCTAAATGTGAGTATAGGGATATCTTTAGTGTTGAAAGAACCGGTACTTTAGCGTGTACATAGGCAGTCGAACATACGGTAGAAACGGGAAATTCCCCTCCTATAAAATTAAGACCCTATAGAATTCCACAGCTCTCAAACCTGTTGTGGATGATGTAATTAAAAACCAATTAGCTGACAGTATAATAACTCTCTTACACTCCATGAAACTCACCTCTCATTTTAGTACCAATAAAGTTAGGACCTGAAAAAGTACAACAATGGTGTGCCTTAGTCCATTTTAGGGCTATAAATAATCTTACTACACCTACTACTATCCTATCCCTGACATATGGGAGACTCTTGATAAGTTAGGTGGAAGTTAATACTTTAGCTCCCTTGATATGAATCAAGGGTTTTACCAAATTGAAATAGACCCCAATAGTTGCGAGAAGACACCTTTGGAAGACACAGATGGTGAATATGTAGGGAAGTATGAATATCGAAGAATACCAATGGGTCAACAGAATTCCCCGTCAACATTCCAGGGACTGATGGCCATGACACTAGCTGGACTACGAGGGAAAAAGTGTCTTATTTACTTGGACGATTGTCTTATTTATGGCACCAACATTGATGATCACATAAGGGATCTAAAAGATGTTTTTGAACGATTTTGCGATGTTAAATGAGGTGTAAAACTCCAGTGTAAATTCGCTACAGAGGAAATTGAATATTTGGGGCATACACTAAGTAAAGAATGGGTGAGGTCACTTACAAGAAACGACAAAGCTATTAAGAGGTACCCGCAACCGCGTAATGTAAAAGAAGTGTGTGGATATCTAGGACTAAGCGGGTACTACAGAACTCACATACAGAACTTTGCTGACTTGGCTAAACTGCAACAACGTATCACGAGAACAAGGGAAATAAATTAATATTAGTAACATCCAAACTTAAGGAGAAAATTATACAAATGCATCATCATGTTCCGACCGCTGGACATACCGGAACTCTTAAGACTCTAAAGCATAAAGCAATGTTTTGAGTAGCCAAACAAGCAAGAAGATACTAAGAACTATGTAAGGCAATGCCATTCATGCAGCCAGAGGCGAGACTTTGGTAAAACTATCGCGCCATTAGGGAAGTTCGTAGAACCTACTGAGGTATTTCAAAATATTAGTTGTGACATGGTAGGACCCCTCCCTGTAACAAAGTATGGGAATAAGTACGTTCTAAGCATTGTGGATAACGTTTCAAGATTCACGAAATTTATTGCTATCCCAGATCAGACGAGTGAAACGGTAGCAGGAGCACTCGTTCTTAATTGTATTACCCAATATAATTATGAGACAATTAATAATATAACTATACAATTAATTATTCGAGAGATAATTACAGACCAAGGTGGAAACTTTATTGATCTATTTAAGGAAATGTGCAAGCTTTTAAAAATCAGGAAACTCCAGACAAACGGATCCCCCTATGTCAAATGGGCGAAATGAAATAACCCATATGACATTAAATAAAATGTTACGTTAACATCACATATAATAGCCAGTACCATGAATCCTTTTTTTTGCCCTACGAAATCATCTATGGGCGAAGGATGGAAACTCCCTTAGAAGCTAACATGGAACTAACAGATAGCACAGAAATATATAATGATCATATTGAAACCTTGAGGAGCAACTTAAAGGAAATCAGGGATGTTTCTTAGCAGTTTTCCGAAAAAAGTCAGAGGAGACAAAAGACGCAATACGACAAGAAAACTAAACAAAACACCTTCTAAGTAGGACAACGTGTTTATTTATACGATCACCTTTTACACTTTTTACATTTTAACAATGAAGTAAGACAGAACAGGACATGGATGAAGCAAAATTGCGTATTTTTGAGTTTAGGCAGGCTTAAGAACTAATTAAAACCAATTACTTCCACCAAATTAAATTAAGCAGTAAATTACTTCCACCAAATGAGTTTTTGCCCATACTTTTAAAAATAGAGAAAATTTTACGTGTAAACTTAAGTCTACCTGTTACTGTTATTCTAGAGAACATATTTTTATACTATGACTTGTGTAAAATTCAGGCAGTGTTCAGGCTTCGTACACACAACTCTTATCTCCCTCCCGACCTCTTAATAGTATCAAGTAATGTAACGTAACTTATATTTTTCTTCTGTTATCTAATGTTTGTATTGCCAAATTAAATTAACATAAAGTTTCTTTCCGAGCTTTTCAAATGACTTGACCCCTACTCCCACTAAAATTCGTATTTCCGGGATTGCTCCCCGCAATGAGCAGTGATGGCAGCGTTATGATCTCCATTACCCGTAACAATAGTTTATGACGTTTTGTATTGCTTTTATAAATGTGAGTATTTTTTCCAATAACAATCACAGAATAGTTTTAATCCAACATTATGACTATATTTATAAACTGTATATTATTATTAGGCATAAAATATCGTTTTAAAAATTAGTTGGTTTATCCCTCCAAATCGTTATCCAGCCACAAGCCTGATTCTGAGGTGGCCAGATATGAGGGGTTCTACTTTTTAACAATGCCTAGTCTTTAAGTTTTCAAAAAAACTGTTTAATAAAAAAAACACCAAAAATCTTATGGATTTAATTTGTTCTGACCATTGATATCCCACTCAGTTAACAAATTATTTTCAATATCCAAGACATCAACTTTGTTTGAAAATTCTCCATGCTACAAGTATTTAACCCTTTGAGGACCAGGCGGTTGATATGTGGACAGCAAGTTTTACTTCTTGTTTTTTCAATTTTATAAGTGCATTTCAATCAATAACTATTTTCATATTAATGTTGAAGTACTATATTATTCCATGATATTATTATCCATTGAACATTTATTTTGCAAATAATATATTTTACATGGAGTTTTAAAACTTGTGCATCTATCAACTGCTCGGCGCCGATGATGAAACATCTGCTGCGCAGTTGTTGTTAACGCACGCTCAAGGTCGTCACTACTCACAGTGCATTGAGGTTATAGTAATAGTTTTACGGTGTAAATGCATATTGTAAAAATATAACCTCTATGTGGGAAATAGATTAGATCATGGATATGACTAAAGGGAATGTTAACACTTATAACGAAACATAATTTTTAAAACGTTTAGAGAAACATACGGTCAATTTGACCGTCACTGTGCTTTATTGGTGTTTAGTGTGTTTATTATTGTTTTTATGTATCATTCGGCAATCACACGAGTAACAAATGATGTTTTACAACATTTTATGACAATTCATATTTATTACGCATAGATCATGTGACAGAAAAAAATGAAACTCCAAACTCCACGCTTCAAGACGACCAGCTCTGACCTCGGGAAAAAATCCGAATAGGATTGTTGCCCAAGGCCTTATTTGTGGTCTTATAGTGGGTAATATAGCTGTTATTTTACTTCTAGCAGGTGTTTTTTTGTTTGTTGCGTTTTACTACAGCCTTTTACCGCTTAACAAGGTATATTCTACCGACGATTGCCAGCCGGTAAGCGAAACATGCGGTAAATCTGACCGACCGTATTCACACAATTCGTCCAATATGAACGACAACGTCGCACCAACTAGATGGAAATGACCAAATATTACGGAGAGGGGTTTGGGGGGAAGGTACTGGGGTTGACAGCCGTCAAGGTCAAGCAGTTTAGCCACTATTACATAGTAAAATAACCGATCGGTCAATTTGACCGATGTTTCGTTTTAAGTGTTAAATGTTTTCAGTTCATCTAAACAGCTGTTCTTATAACCAATCTTTGACGTCACTAACCATATGATGCTACTAACCAAATGACAACACTTTTTCGATTTTTGGTCGCGCAAACACTCTTCCCAGATCCAAGACATATCTATGTCAATAATGTAGTAAATAATAATAAATATATAGCTTAAAAATGTATTAATTAGGGGTCTGCGGTACAGGAAATTATGAGGTCGGTACGGTACGGTACAGTACAAATTGTTGTACCTCGGTTCTCGGTACAAATTCGGTACGGTACGGTACACGAGAATAATGCCGCTAGGAACATTGACTGATCTCATCCTTTTATTCATAAGTATTTTCCAGAACTTAATTAGTGAAAACATTGAGAAAGGAGTTTAAAAAAAGATATAAAATGTCAAAAGAAATATTTTACTGTACTAATTTGCAAACTGTAATATGATTTTTAAATCCATTCTTTAATAAACATATCACATGAAACATATTAATAATTATTTAAACATTATAATTTATGTTGTAACTAATTAATAAGAGGAAATAATCTTCTCAAGTCTATATGAAACTAAGGATGAACAAACAAAATAAAAAACTATAATGTATTTTATTGCAGAACAAAAAAATACAGAAAATATACTGAGTCAATACCCCCTAGCCAAGACCTATGTTTTATATTGTCCTGGTTTATTATTTTTAATTCAACCAATCACAATAATTGTTCAAATTAAATCAAAAACTTTCATAAAATGTCAAAGGGTTATTTAGACTAAAATAATTATTTTAGTACAAAGTGGTTAATATTTTAAAATTACAGTGGAACCCCTCATACCTGAACATGTTCTTGGGGAATCAAAAAAAAGAAATGCCTGGAAATTAAAAATCAATGCTTTAACTGTTGAAATGAAGAAAATCTTCACACGACCGTAATTCCAAGCCACGTCGGTTGTTATAGATACGCAATTTTATCAGCAGGTAAAACGCTCACTAAACTAGACACAGTCGGTAGACAGGCGCGATACGCATCCCTGTTAGTAAGGGTAGGGGGAGAATGGTTTATTTTTAACACAGGCTCGACCCACCAAGGTCACTGCCCTTATGAACTCACAGCCTGTATAACCCGTCGGTTATCGCGCGAATACAGTGACGAAATAAGTGCGTAGTATTTATTTTCCTGGAAGAACAGGCTTCAGTCCCAATTAGTTCGGATTTGAGGGGTTCCACTAATGAGGAAATACAGAACATGTTGTTAAAAAACAAAAGTTATTTATTTCCTTTGAATTATATTCTTAACATTATGATTTTTTATTTTGTTTGAGTGAAAATCCCGAAAGAGCGAGATCAATACGGCAAATCACAGTTCTGTATTGGTCATATAACATCGTCAACAGGCTGTCAGAGGAAAAAGAACGAATCAATTTAAAGAATCATGAATCACAGTTAATAGGTTTTCACTGTGATTGAAAAATCACAGGTATTCCCATCGCTATTTGAAACACGACTAACACGAGCCTCAAACTGGTAAAACTATTTTGTTGCGTCAAAAGGAGGAACGGTTCCCTGTTCGCGTAAGCTGCTACATGTGGATACGATAACAAGCCGGGAATGCACAATAATTTAGAGCCGGCAGGGAGATGGCTGGTTGCCCGATTTTCCTGAAATCCTGGTGAAATTGTTTTATTTTAAATGATCATTCACCAACACGCTATGAGTCAGTCTTACGTTCAGTATTTGTTGTACATCTGGGCAGTGTTGTAATTCTACATTACTTGTAGAGTATTAAGCCTTTAACGGTGTCGGGTTTTATTCAAGGTTTTCAGCAGGAGATGTTCCATAGTTATATTTGATGGCAACCTAGACTGGATAGTGACCTAATTTTTCCTTATTTGTACCGTACCGAACTTGTACTGAAAAAATTCTTGTACCGTACCGAGGTTCGGTACAAGGCTGGAACCGTACCGTACCGATTTTTTTCGGTGCACCGCAGACCCCTAGTATTAATGTATAAATGCTTTTGTTTATTTCTGCAAAACAACAATAAAGTAAAGAAATAGGGGTGTGCGAATATTCGAACTTCGAATATTCGAATCTCGAATATCGCCGATATTCGGTTCGACTAGAGATATCTGACAAAGTTCGGTGTCGGTCGAACATTCGAAGACGGTCGTATATTCAAAGACGATAATTAATATAAAAGAGACGTATGTCAAAGCAAAGCTATAGAGTTTCCATTTCAAAGTTCAGAATTAGCATACATTATGCAGCTAATTCAGTTGAAAATTAATAATGTAACCAATGCTTTATCATCTGACTACAGATGTATAAAGATACCAATTCTCGATTGATGCCTAACTGACAGCTTTCGTTTCCTTCCTTGCGCAGCATAAAAGTAGTTCCATTTTTTCACTGATAATATCTATTCCAAAAAAAACTTAAGAGGATAATGCAACATTCAAAAGGGACTATTACAATGGATGGCTATTATTTCAAAAGTTTCATGCTATGGCTAGTCAAGATAAAATGTTTTGTATTTTCCTAGGCTTGTTATTACCACGGCCACAGTGATAAAAAATCTAGGTTGCACTCTTAGAGTAAAACATGAAATTATTATTGTTGCATAAAACATTGTTTCAATACGGCATTAAAAGCTTGGAGAAAATCATTTTTTACAAACAGTAAAATTGTGACTTACAGTATAACGGGATGTATTTTGACAAGAGCAAGACAATAGAGGCAGCCAGGTGGCCGGGTCAATGTTACCAAAACTTATGACCTTGAGCTTTGGACAGGCAGACGGGTGTAGGGGTTTGTATTTGAACCAAGTTGTTTCAATTCATTTCTCATGTCAAATATTTTCACTTCCCTGCCTATTACTATATGGTTTAAACAAGTTATTTATTACGTTCTTACTAAAATAGATATTTTTAGCACACCCAATAAAGGGTTAAAATATATCTACTGTAAAAATAACTACATTAATAATTTTATAATGTTAAATCTTAATTAATTTTGTAAATGTGAACTTGATAAGAAACTACTCATAATAATTCTTAAACTATTCATAATTTAGCATTATAAATTAAAAGAAATTGTGCTATGCAACTGTTGTAAATAGTGAATTATTAGTAAATTAATTTTATTTATGATATGATACCAAATTTTAATTTAAAAATGATTTTTACCTCAGTATTTATATTACAATTTTGATTACTTCAACAACTCTCCATAATTAATATATCAAATTTTACTTATTTTTCAATATGTATTATTTTCTAAAGAGATTGATTTGTTTAATTGTAACAATGGTTAAATCAGTTTTTGTATTTTTACTTTCTCCCCTTATACAGAGTATATGGAGAATGTATTGTTTTCCTCAAAATTTTCGAATTTGAGTTGAGAGTGGATGGATATATCCATTTTGGGGTCCCCTGAATCCAAAAATACAAATTCCCCCATAAAATTCGAACAATTAATTTAACTTCATCTCTCTTGTTTTTCTTTTCAGAAATATGATGATTATTTTTGTAACAATAAATTATTAGAATATATTTAGATAAACTTTGAAGAACATGATAGTTTTATTATAGTTTGTCTTTTTTAAATTTACTTAAGGGAGAAAGTATGTGTCAGTCCACTGATACCGTTTAGGAATTGAGAGGATTGAATGGCAGATCATATATACAGGCCCTACATCATTTAAAAGCCATGCAATTACTACATATTTTAAATTAGGCTGTTCACACCCAAGTTTTGAAGATCCCCTATATGGATGAAAATAAATGCTTATGCTAATATTCGATTCGAAAATATTCGATATTCGGAATAGTAAATAAATATTCGATTCGGGTTCGATTCGAACCCAAATATCACTATTCGCACATCCCTATAAAGAAATATAATTTTATAAATATTTCACCAAATATATTGACATATTTAACACATGTCTTGACGTCCCCGTCACAGGTGATGCCGGGCAAAGGTCCCGAGAGAGGAAGGAAGGGGGAGAGCCGTATGGTGAGCGGATGAGGCCTCTAGGTCATTGGTGCGAGGGCGGCAAGAAGGAAGACATCGGCAGAGCTAAGTTTAGAATAAGTACAAGGGGATAATGGCGTAATATCTTTCTTTTCAGGGGGGGGGGTGAAGGGTGCGGGAAGCTATGTAGGGATGAATAGTCATTTGTAAAATTGATAAATTAACTTTTCATTTCATTTATTAAGGGACCAATAAATCTGAGAGCATAAATGTAATTGGAGACAATTCAATATCTGCCTTAGAGCCGGAAGTAATATTACCTAGTCCACTGTCAAGTAAATTTCCTCACCTTCAAATTCAGGGAAATATATTAAGAGTAATCAAAGCTGGCTGTGATCCATTGGTACGACTCGTTTCCACCCAACTGGGTCCGGGCGCTTCATTATCACTAACGATATTTAGAACTTAAAATATTTCCTTTTTTTGTATATGGTTTGTTTATGAGTACGATGCGATGATGTTGAATTTGTATATTTATATAAAAAATAATAAAAGCTATCAATTTATTTTTTTTTAATTTTTAATTTCTTGTTGCATATTAGTATAAAACAATTATTTACTGATAATTGACAATTGGGTGCAGTTTAGGGAGACTCAAACAAAAAATTGGGTTGCATTTTCTTTGGACATACTTTCTTTGCCCAATCCTCAAAGGGTTAAGACTTACAGTAATCTACTTGCTAATAACTTCTGTAAAATTCTACCTTATTTCAAAAATGTACTACTCTGTAAACAATATCGTAATTGATTGAGTTAGTTTTAGAACTACTATGACAATGTCACCTGATTTCTCAGCCCTACTATAATTTTGAAAATGTTATATGGCAATAAAGTTACTCAATCCAAGTAAAATGTTTTTAAAGTTATATTTCATTACATTTTGATGATTTAAACTTTTTTTGCTGATAGGACTGACAACTTATTAGACATTGGAAATCTACTACAGTAGAGTCTCGCAAACTCGGCTTAATGTGGACCCAATGGCGGCCGAGTTAGCGAAATGCCGAGTTATCGGGAAAAGTAGGTTTAAACGAATAAAAGTCCTTTGATAAGTTATATGTACTGTATCATGTTATTATTTGTGAAATACACCACAGAAGGCATTACATTTGAAGTTAAATCGATTTAAACACTACATAGGAACATTGCAAACATAATACGAAAAACAAATACAGTTCTGTACCCTAAAAATTATTGTTTTGTAAAAAAGTTGGTTATTGTTTTTTGTTTTTCGCACCTGGCCCTCTTGCGAGCGGCATCGTCACACAGACAACGGAGAAACAGGATATCCATTGCCGAAGCACCTTGCTGCTCAAAATACGTCAACGCACTTTCAACAGCTTTCAGTCCCTCGCTGTGACTCATTTTTATATCAGTAGGCTTGCTTTTATTCTCTTCATTAGAGTCTCCAATGCTTTCTTCATTGTCTTCTTTTCTTTTTACAACTTCAACAATTTCCGCATCCGAAAGAATGTTATTTAACTCCAGTGTCCTGCTCCATCCATTCTGTAACGTCACAGCCATTGGCATCTTCACAACCAGGAACCTGTCTTATTAAGTCCACTAGGCCAGAATCCTCTTCATCAGGTTTGTCAGCAAACTCATTTCCTTCATTGTCCAGTAGTTTTCTCCAGGAACGCACCAACGTAATAGGACGTAATTCACACCATGAATCTGCAAGACATCCAATGATATCTAATAAGTCAATTTTTTCTCCAAATCTTGATCATCTGCAACGGCCAAAATATGTGACAGCAGCTTGCGGCGGTATATCTTCTTTAAAGCCCCCTGGTCCATAGGCTGGCAGAGTGCAGTCACATTGGAGGGCAGGAACATGGTCTTTATATCACCATCTTGTAACTCATCTGCGTCTGGATGTGAAGAGGCGTTGTCTAAGATAAGATGTGCTTTTCTTGGGAGGTTTTTCAGTTCCATGTGTCTTTCAACTGCAGGTACGAAACTATGGTAAAACCACTCTTTAAAGATTACTCCATCCATCCATGCATTTGACTGGTTTTTATATGACACAGGAAGACTGGTTACATCAATAGGTTTAAAGGCTTTTTAGCTGTACAATTAGACACAGTTTTAGCTTATCATTCCCTGTTGCATTACAGCATGCCAAGACGGTAACACGTTCTTTGCTTCTTTTGTACCCAGGAGCAGAATCTTCATGTTTCGAAGCTAGGCTTTTATTTGGCAAGAGTCTAAAATTCAACCCCGTTTCATCGCAATTGTAAATTTGGTCACCTGTCAAACCTTCACTTTCAATAAGCTGTTGAAATTGGTCTTTGAATTTTAAAAAACCTGTCATGTCCCCAGAAAGTTTTTCACCACATACAGTAAGTTGCCTGACACCGTAACGCTTATTCCACCTGTCAAGCCAACCGATACTTGCTACAAATTCTGGATCTCCTTCCTTTTTACACAGCTCATACAATTTTATTGCTTTTTCTTACAATATCAGTCCTGAAATTGGGGTTCCTTTTTCTCTAGCTTGATGAAACCATAGGTACAGTGCTTCACTTACTTCATTGAATTCACTTTCTTTCATATTTTTTCTTTCTTTTAATGTTTCACTGCAAATTTGCTTAGCACACCACACTTCTATTTCTGTTCTTTTTCTTTTCCAGTCCCCGATTGTACTTTTGCCGACCCCGAAATCCATAGCCACCTTGCTTACACTTTCTCCTTTGTCCAGTCGTTTTAATGCACACAACTTCTGTTCCATTGATAAGTTTACTTGTTTTCTTTTAGATGTAGTTCCCATGATGAGTTAACAACACTAACACAGCACAACCCACTAACTCCCAACAACAGTACATAAACGTTGTGCGACGCACTGACTTGTATGTAGCAGACCACTATGATACGCACTCTACACTGGTTTGCGCTCGACTGAGGACTGGACTGGACTGAGAATGCACGAGCGAGACTGACTCAGGAATATGGCGGCCGGCAACGGTGACGGGAGGGGAAAATAACTGTCCCGTTACAATTGACGCTCAAGGTCAATGCCCTCTCGCGCAGAGAATATCCTCGTAGATTCAATACTATTGCATTCGCGTAGTATTTTGGATTTACATGGTCAAAATAATTTTATTTTTTACATTTACATTTTTTTCCATTTTAATCCTCTGTGCGGCCGAGTTATCCGGACTGCCGAGTTATCGAGGGCCAAGTTTGCAAGACTACTGTATTTCAATTTAATAGTTTTACAGGTTTTTTCTACTCACCTTATCTTTTTGTACTAAGACGTGATAACGGTTTCTTGGTTCTTTTTATTTTTGTTGGATGACAAAAATAAAAAGAACATTAGAACCTGGAGCAACCACTAGACTCAATTACCTGTGCTAGATGCTGCCTCCTCTCGGACACATTGTACTTAACCCAGGACATAACAGCGCTGAAAACTTGCTCCTCTGACCTCACATTGAGCTCATCGCTGGAGATGATGTCCACTAACTGTCCGACAGGGAGCAGAAGGAATTCCTCACTCTCCATCACCTGATGAATACAGACATTGCGAGTACTGTAAATAAGCTGCAGGAGCCATAACCGATAAGCAGCCAACACTCTAGTGTAACTGATTCAGGATATTTATTACAGATTATTTATCTATGTAGTAAAATCTATTAAAAATATAAGTTTAAACAGTTTAAATTGATCAGATTCAGATAATATAAAACCTCAAATAGAGTAAACCAAAAACATAATACTTATTTGATTACCTCATTTATGCTTTTTACTCTGAACTACATGTTTGATGTGTTGATTTACCTAGCAAACTTCATTCAAGATCCTTCACATTTGATATTAGTGAGATTACAGGACATGATAACTACTTGCCAGCTGCTAAAATACACACTACAATAGCTTAAAACCTTACCTCCTGAAAATTGTGTTGGGTGAACTTGTCAGCTATTCGTAGAAGTTCACGGCACGAGTGTGTATCCGCAAATGCCCGGATACCCAGGCAATTCGATGGATCCAACTGTCTCTTAAGGAACTCGCAACAAATATCTTGGATCTCTGCCAGTTGAAGGAGACAAGCTGCAACCAAGTCAGCATTATACAGTATTTGTAGAAGTACAAAATTGACAAATTTTCATTCTTTGATTATTTTATCAAAAAAGGTATGACAAGTTTTATCAATACCTGTCGATAAATATGAGAGTAATTTATCTATTCTCCAAATGATTAACATGGGTAGAGAGTATGCAGGCTAGCTGCCATGATAAACACAAAAAAACTATGATTTTTAAGTATAAATAGATGAATTCCAACCACTTTAAGGTAAATACCAAGTTTAATCCAAAATAATTAATAAGTGAAATATTAATTTTTATTTATCCTCCATAAGATTAACATAGGAGCCCCAAAGTACTACGCACTGTGTTTAGATTTTTTTATATCTCGGTAACTGTTGGAGATGGAGAAAAACTTTAAGGAACTAAATTGTGTAGTTTTTTAAGCCGATTCTAATGGTGAAAGATAAAATTTAAAAAAATGTTAATTACCGGTACATCCGAAAAACTATAAAAACCCAATTTTTGAGTACCAAACCCAAAACTACCATTTTAATTTAATTTTTTAAAAATTACATAACAAAAATGCAAAAAAACTAATTTCTTAATACAAAATCCACCCAAACTACCTGTTCCGATTGACCGACATGTCTCGAATACGAACTTCCGAGTAAATATAGGAATACACTTCTCTACCAATTTATGTCTCAATTGGACCATTTTTACAAGTTATCCTGTTCACAGAATCACACACACACACACACACATATATACACAAACGCACACACACACTTACATACATACTTCCCTTATCGACTCCCTTTAATTCAGACATCTCGAAACCGGACCCCTATCCGGATTGAAAATATTCTGGACCATCCGGTGGTTTTATATATATAAATTACAACTTGTATTACCTGAAAGCTAAACTAAGCTTTAAAATCTTCTTAAAAAGATACTGTACATCTTTTTAAGAAGATTTTAAAGCTTAGTTTCTCAAAGGTTTTTGTTTCCAACTCACTGGATAATAGTTTTTTGTGACGTTGATAGATTAAATGTGTCACCTTAAATAAAAATGAACATAAAATTATAAGGCACCTCAAATATAACATGTATTTACTGTATCCAAAGAAGAATGAAAATCTTGGCTTTACAATACTGGTCATATTAAAAGAAATCTTTTATTTTCTTCTTCTATTTCGCTTAAACTGTTTTCTTTAACCCTTCAAGGCGGTAGTTTTTTTAAGGATTCCGGACCCTGCTACGGTAGTTTTTTTTCAGTTTGCTAGAATTTTTGTAATGTTTTACTAAAACTTGATTTTCTCGGAAAGTATATGTTATATCAACCTAAACCTTTTGTAAAATTGTTTATAATTAAATACACTACAGAAAAACATAAAAATCTATGGTGTAAACATGTATTTATAATTTAACATACCAGTCAGAAGTTAAGTTTTGTGTGAAAATTCTTGAAGCAACCTTCAAGGCAGAGTGCTGCTTTGCAGTCAGGACACCAGAAGGAGGTTTCTCTTCTAGAACCAGCTTTGTAGCATACTACACACCTCCTTGCAGGTTTTTGTTTTTTTCTGTTGGAGGAAGGTGCTCAATAAAATGTCTTTCGGTGAGTCTTGCAGGCTTCGGTGCGATGCTTGGCCTCCCATACACAGGTCTCTCCACCACTAACTGGTAAGTGTGAATAAGGTCCATGATCAGCTGAAGTCTGAACTGTATATGGTCACACTTAGGGTTGCTATGCTTCCAAATAATGTAGGAGTTCAAAATAGAAATGTTCATAAGCCGCTTGAATAGCTTAATGTACCATTTTACTCCGCGTTTTCTTTCTAAAAGAAAATTATGGAGCATCTGGTCTCTTAGGTCAACTCCACCCATTTGCTTGTTGTAGTCATATACAAGAACAGGCTTCATGTGATCCTTTCCTGATTTGTTTCTCCTTTGCTCTATTTCATGATTGTGAAAGGTAGAGATGAGAGTGACAAGTCGTTTGTCCTTCCACTTCATAACCATCACATTCTCGCTGTGGAGCGCACAAATTTCTCCTTTGTCGAGCCTCACAGCTTTTAATTCCAAAGGAACATTTTTCCTCGACAGTTTTAAAGTTCCACATGTATCAGTCTTTTTTGATTTCAAAAAATCTGACAGGTCTGGGGAATTATACCAGTTATCCATCCAGACGGTGTGTCCTTTATTCAATAAAGGTTCCAAAAGCTTGATTACAATTGTCGTAGACTTGTTACTATCAGGTGGAACTATGGGGCAGTCAATTGTAGAATTCTTCCCAGTGTAAATTAGAAGGTTCCATGTAAAACCAGAAGAGGATTCACATACTTCGAAAGACTTTATTCCAAACTGTGCTGATTTTAGAGGTAGGTATTGTCTGAATGAAAGCCGCCCTTTCCACAAAGTTAGCGACTCATCAATTGAAATATTTTGGGATAACCCATAAGACTGCATAAACTTCTTATTTAAGTGTTCAATAATGGGGAAAATTTTAAAAAGCTTCTTTGGGCCTTGGAATTCAGATAGTTGCATTGAAGGGCTAAAATGTAAATATTTACTAATCATTTGAAAACGTTCCAAAGGCATGGTACTAGGAAAGATTGGGGTTTCGAGCAGAGGGTTTTTACTGTAGTAAGCTCTTAGACTAGGTTTTTGGTCAATACCCATAAGCATCACAATAGCAAAATATAGGTAAAGCTCATTTTTTGAGACAGGTTGCCAAACCCAGTCCCTGGATCGTCGTGCAAAACCCATCCCTTTCTTAGCCCTTTGTTGTTCAGCATAGGCATTTGTACTTGTTAGGATAGCATCCATTATTTCATTGTCAAAGTAAAATTGAAATATGCTTAGGGGACTATCAGCTTGGATTTTAGGTCCAGATGCACTGCAAAAAGTTTCCCTAACAGGTTCGTACCCTTCCATGGTCTCCCAAACCATTGGGGGCTTGTCTTGAAATATTGGTCTGGGTATGTGGCAGTCACCAGCCCCTAACACAACACTTTCAATAACATTGTCTATGTTTCTATTTACCTGTAAAACAGGTTCAACGTCGCTAGATTCAGATTCATCAAGGTTGCCCTCTAGGCCTAGCTCCTGTTGGGCAAAGTCCACTTCATCCTCCTCACTCTCATTTGATAATAAGGCTAAATCGTCGTCTAACCAACGGTCAATTTCACTAGATCTAGCCATCATAAAATTACTGAAATAAAAAAATAATAGTCTAAAACCTAATCACCTAATTATAGGTTACAATAAACCGGCTCAGTAACACCGTTTTACTTCAACATAAAAACGTTTCTCACAAACACATCACTAATTTACATTTTCAAACAAAAAGAAAGACATAATAAACACTTAATTATTTACGTAATAGTTTAGAATATAATTTAACATCAGTTTAGATAGTTAACACTATAAATAAAAGCACAAAACTGCAGTAAACAGCACGTATGCACACCAAAGCGACGCAACCAACAAAATACAAAATGGCTATGATTGTAAACAACATATATCTGTCTCTGTCGCACTCCCAGCTGATCGAAATTGGTTTCCCAATGTAGAGAAACTCATTGGCTATAATCTCCACACAGTCCGAGTTCAACAAGGTTAGCGAGAATGACGCAATGCGCATTTAGCTGAACGGCTGCATGATGACGTGAGCCTTACGTCAAACCGCAGCAGTGTCTTTTTATGCGTGACGTGAAACTCACGTCAAACCGCTTTGAAGGGTTAATGCTAATCATACCATTTCCTCATAAACATCACAACCACAGCTGATCTGTTGCTCGACATAGAGCAACTAATTGCAAATTGCGTGCGTAGAGCATCTGGCGACGTTATTACCAGTTCCAGTGCTGCCTCTCATCCGGATGAGTAAAAATTCCCACATCGACATTGCTATATCCCGCTTCAATGAAGATCCATATCGAACACAATTGTAAACTGAACTGATGTTTGTGATGTTATTTATTTATATTTAGACCGGAAATAAACAAACACGTCCAATCCTGTCGATTTATGCCGTGAAAAACACGCTGATGACTCATTTACAAGAAGTAGTCCGGACCATCTGACGACCAAACCGTCCGAGTCCGGACTAGAGGAGTCGACTGTATAACATTTTTAACGACTATTGTTTTTGGCCTCTGAGCACCTCAAAAAACAAAAAAATAACATGGTCCCGAGCTGAGGCCTTGCCCTGAGACCTACAGTAATAGCTTCTTCCCAATGGGAAATTTGCTAGAAGTAAATATGTACTGTACAAAATGAAAAGTTTTATTCACCATCTTAATATTTTACATAATATCCGAAACACAATTATTATTCCAATTCATTAAAATTATGAACTAACTAACCTGCTGGTAACAGAGTCTGTACATTGGCTTCCTCTACAACAATTTGCGATGTGTAACAGAAGTCGATCAGTAATTCCATTGCCACCTCATCAATGTCTCTTATTGTGACTTCTGTCTGTCTTGACTCCGCTAACTCTCCGGTGAACATGGCTCGGAAGTAGGGGCTGCATGCTGACAGAATTACTCTGCAAAAAATTATTTTTTATTCACAACTATAGGATAATTTTTTCCTTTTTCCTTTGATAAGTGTTTTCACACTTTTCTTCCTAAACTTCATTAATAGTTATTTTTATTTGTAACAACCTCAAAATTTGTGATTCACTGAATCCAACGATAGAAGTATGAGCTAGGGGAAAGAGAAAAGCAAGCAACCTATATTAAATATGTTTTATAAAAATACTTTAGTAAAAAGGAGACTCAAAAATTCTAGAGCATAACTATTCATTTACCTGTGTGCGAATATCTTGCGTGCACCGACATTGAGGACTACATCACACAACTCTCTGTGACGTCGGAGCACATTCAACTCTGTAAGTGTGCCCCTTGGATGCTTCTCTGAAGTGTGTGCCAGCCTGTAAGTTAAGATAAAATTTTTATTTATAAAATAATACCATAATTTAGTAGTATTATTTTTAGTTTGTAGTGATAACATATATTTGAGTAAACATAATTATTTATTTGTAAGTCTATAAAAATAAAATTAAGTTTTGTCCGTACATTGCTTGGTATTTTTGTTGATATTTTTGTTTATTTCTACACTCTATAACCCTGAAAAGATGCTATGGGTGTTATTTCAAGTTTTCTCTGTCTGCTTTTTGTAACGCTAAACAAGACATTTGTGTTTCTTTTTTCTATGAAAACGAGAGCACCCACAATGATGAAACATATTTTTATTTTATTTTATAGAAAAGATTTATAGCGAATTTCTCATAGGGAAGAAGCTATTACCGTAGGTCTCATGGTAAGACTTAAGCCTGGGACCATGTTATTTTTTTTCGTGTTTAGGTGGCCAGAGACCAAACACAATAGTCGTAAAAATTTATATGTAAATAAATATATTTGTATATATATATGTATGTATATGTATATATATATTAAGTATAGTTAAAAAAATAACATATATATATATATAACTCTCGTACAAATGGTCCGATCGAGACCAAATTTGGTAGACATGTATTCCTACATTTGCTCGGACGAGTTCGTAAACCAGACACATCAGGCAATCGGAAACGGGTAGTTTTGGGGGGTTTTGTACTCAAAAGTTGGGTTTTTTGCGTTTTTCCCATGTAATTTTAAAAAATTTCAAATTTTATCTTTCACTATTAGAATTAGCTTAAAAAACTACACAATTTAGTTCCTTAAATTTTTTTTCCATCTCCATCGATTAACCGAGATATTAAAAAATCTAAACACAGTACGTTGTATTTTGGGGCTCCAATGTTAATCTTATAAAGGATAAGGAAAAATTAATGTTTCACTTACTAACCAATATTTATAGATGAAACTTGATATTTAACTTCAGGTGGTTGAAATCCATCCATTTATGCTTAAAAATCATAGTTTATGTGTTTATCATAGCAGCTCACCTGCATACTCTTTTCCCATGTTGATCATATAGAGATTAGGTAAACTTCTTTATTTGTGGACAGATGTTGATGAAACTTGGTATAAATGGTCAATATATAAATTGTTTACGCTAGAAACACTTACTTTCAGCATTCCTCTACCAAATTTGGTCTCGATCGGACCATTTTTACGAGAGTTTTTATATATATTATTTTGTAAATGAAAACCATAGTACCCTTGCATTCTCCCTTTTTGGAGATATTTAAAATTTTCATGTTGTCTTTAAATGTTTTGTATTCATGTTGTGTTTTAAGTACGTGTTCTGCAAATGTTGATTTTTGGGTTGTTCTGTTGTTTGATTTAACAGCTTGTATGTGTTCTTTATATCTGCATTTGAAATTTCTCCCGGTTTGTCCGATGTAAAATTCTGAACATTCACCACAAGTAATTTTATTAATTCCACTCTTCTCAAATTTGTTAATTTTCTGTTCATGTTTTGATCTACTAAGATTTTGGATGATTTTAAATGTATTGTTTTTGTTTTGTAGCTGATTTTCATGTTGGTGTCAGTGAATGTTTTCCTTATAGCCTTATTTAGTAATGTATTGTATGGCATACAAATATATTCATTTCTTGTGTTTTCATCTATAGAAGTGTTATTCATTTTCTTCTCCATGTTCTTTATAAGTGTATCAATCATATTAACTTTATATCCATTTAATTTAGCCAGACTCTCATGTTTAACTCATGTTTATATGCTTTCTGTTCTAATGGTACATGTAATAGTCTGTAAATCATTGATCGAAATGTTGCTGTTTTGTGTTGCCAAGGGTGGTTTGAATCTGCTGGTATAATCAAATCTGTCTGTGTTTGTGATATATTTCAAATTTATGTTTATTGCCTATCCTGGAAATTGTTAGGTCGAGAAAATCAATATATTTTTTTCTGTTTTCCATTGTGAATTTTACTTTATTTGAAATTGTATTAAGGAAACAAATTACATCATCAACATATCTGTGCCAATCAGAAATCAGAACTTTATTGTCATTTAACATTGTATAAAAATGCATGGACAAATGTCAAAAGAAGTGTCATAAAAACATACACATATACAATAACAACAAATATACAATAACAACAAAAATGTCTGACAATAAAATATCCAGCCTGCCAACGCAAAATTCTTAACATTTTAAGAGCTAATATCAGAAAAGGCTACATCAATGAGATCATCTGTTACAATATAATACACATAAATAATCAGAAATGTAACAATAAAAACAATATATATATATATATATATATATATATATATTTTTTTTTTTAACAGCAACATGGTAAAAAGATATTGATTAGTTAGGTAGGCCAACTTGGAAAACTGAGATTTTAAAAAAATCATCAACAGTATATAAACATTTAGCTATCAAAATGAATTTTAGTATGTTTTTAAATTGAGAGAGAGGCAATGATTTTATATGTGTAGGCAGAGCATTGTAAAGTTTGATTGAAGTATAGAACCAGTTTTTTTGTGATTTACTGTAATGATAAAATAGAGTTCGGAGAGAATTTTTATATCTTGTGTTATGACTATGTATATCAGAATTGACGGTAAATATTTCTAAATTAGTATGGACATGCAGCAGCAATGACAAAACATATACTGATGGGAACGTGAGAATGCCAAGTTTTATAAAAAGTGGTTTACAGTGGGTTCTTTGTGGTACATTACAAATTATTCTAACAGCTTTTTTTTGTAATCTAAACACTTCAATCGATTTGGAGCTATTGCCCCAAACAGCTACACCATAAGATATTTATGAATAAATTTTAGCATAATATACATTTAACAATACCAGATTGCTTACAGTGCCTCTTAATCTACAAAGCAGGAATAATCCTTTTGATAGTTTCTTCTTGACCAAGTCAACATGATCACACCAACTCAAATCAGAATCAAGAGTGATTCCTAGGAACTTTAAAGAGCTTCTATTTTTTTCTATATACCTATTACTAAAACTAAAACTAATATCACAGACTTTACTAAGGTTCAACGACAAGTTATTAGCTGAGCACCAATCATTAACCAATACAGAACTATCTTTAAGCTGATTTTCTAACTGAAGATTGTGCTTGGTTCTAATTTTCAGGCCAAGGTCATCGGCAAACAAATAACCTTCTCTACATGAGTTGGCAACACTAGAGGGTAAATCATTGATATAAATGTTGAATAGTATAGGTCCCAATATGGAACCTTGTGGGACCCCAAAGAGAACAGGTCTACTATTAGAAAAAACCCCATCCTTGTAGACAAACTGTTTCCTGCCATTCAGATATGAATATATAACTTTTACAGCCTCAGGGCTAAAACCATAGAACTTAAGTTTATTAATTAATACATTGTGATGAACAGTATCAAAAGCTTTACTCATGTCAAAAGATCTAAAACCTACGGTATATTTGTTTTCAACATCAGTAACTAACTGGTTGGTTAAATCTAAAACAGCTTTACTGGTAGAACGGTTTGGTCTAAAACCAAACTGTTTTTCTGAAAATAGGGCATTGCCTTCAAAATGTTTGGACAGCTGACTTTGCATAAGGTTTTCAATTACTTTGGAGAATATAGGTACTATTGAGATTGGTCGAAAATTTGACGGATCATTCCTTTTGCCTTTTTTATGTATTGGAATTACTTTAACATTTTTTAGCTCAAGAGGAAAATTAAGATCTTTTAAAATACAGTCATTATATAAATATGTTAAAATTTCAGAGATAAAGCTAGAGGATATCTTAAGTATTAATGAGTTAAGACCATATATATCCAAGCTCTTACTATTGCTAAGCTTCATAATTGAAGCATGAACCTGTTCAACACTAAGGCATTTAAATGTAAAGTTAGGAGACTGCTTATTGACATTACTTAAATAGCTGTCAGAGTCAAAGTTACTTTTTGGAATATTTTCACTTAAATTATTAATATGGTCAATGAAATAATTATTAAAATGCGCAGCAGTAATGGGACATCCATCACTAGCTTTGAACTTGCTATTTACACCAGACAGCCTATTCACAACATTCCACATTGTCTTACTCTTGTTGTGAGAATTTTCAATTAAATTACTAAAGTAGGCTATCTTAGCTTTCTTAACACCTTTCCTATAGTCCCTCTTCAGACGATTATACTCATCCTTTATGCCCTGATACTGATATATCTTAAATAAAGAGTAGTATGAGTCGCAACGTTCTTTTAATTTTTTTAGATCTCCAGTATACCACCTATTATCACTCTTTAATTTACTTTGTTTTGCATTGGCAAGCGGGAAAGCAGAATTAACAGCCATTAAATACAAGTTGAGAAAAGTATTAAATTTTTTATCATAGTCACTTACATAAACATCTATCCAGTTGATTGAACTTAACAGATTTAAAAAAGTATTTACATTACTAGAATTTACCATCCTAACCTTATTAGGAACATTACAATTACTTTCATTAGTAACTGGCTTAGGAATTCTAGCTTCAAAGAGGATTGCATTGTGATCAGAAAGTATCGTATGAATGACAGAGCATTTAAACAAACCCGAATGGTAATCCATAACATCATTATCTATGCAAGTCCCAACATCAATGATACCTGGTCTAGTAATATCTGTTGTTGTTATTTCAATGCCAAAACAACTAAATAAATTAAGCAAATCCTTTTCAAATGTATCACCACTTGTGAATTTTACATTAAAATCGGCACCAATTATTAAATTAAAATTAGGCCTATATACTGCACATAAGATATCAGTCATGTCATCAACTACAGAGTTACAGTAACTGAAATGTAGAAAGACAAGTGATTTGATAAGAAGAAGTCTGATGTGAAATGGCAAAATTCGCTGCATTTTTTTCAGAGTGTGGACAGTAGCGAACACCTTTTTACAAGTATTTACCACTGTGTCTGTCCAGTCTAGTGTTTTTCAAATAGTCAACCCCAGACTTTTTAGTAGTGTTACGGTAAGGTACAGGTGTCCCATTATCCTGGGGTGGTGTTTGTGTCAACTCTGTGAAGTAAGCGTGAGTGTCTGAGGATGATTGGTTTAGTCTTGTCAGGATTTAGTCTAAGACCATTTTTGGTCGTCCAAAAACAATCTTGTCAATGTTGTAATTAGTTTGAGTGACGGTTTCATTCAATTCACTGACTTTAAAATGAACATAGATATGTAAATCGTCATCATAAGAATGAAACTTTGAGTGGCGTAGGACTGTCGAAATGTCATTTGTGTAAATAGTAGAGGACCAAGAATTGAACCCTGTGGAACACCACAGGATACAGCTTTTCAATCCGAAGTTAGTTGGTCGTTACTCACACATTGTTTACGGCCGTGAAGGTATGATCCAAAAAAGTGAAGCTTCTAAAAATCCTATATTTATTTCAGCAAGGAGAATATCATGATTTACTGTATCAAAAGATTTACTAAAATCTAATAAAGTCAGAACTGTACATTGACTCCTATCCATAGCCAGAAGGATATCATCGCCGATCTTTAATAAAGCTGTCTCAGTACTGTGGAATTTCCTGAAACCTGATTGAAATAAATTTAGGATGTTATTTTCCAAAAGCATTAAGATTAAAACTTACCTCAAGATATAACAATTTAATGTAATTAAAAATTATTTAGTATAATTTTAAATAGGTTAAAATTTAATTTAACCCTACAACTGTGAATGAACTCGCCCGACTCGATGACTTATTTATACACGTTTCGCTCCAAATTTAGTGTAATTAGGTTGATATTGGTATCAATTAGGGGTCTGCGGTACAGGAAATTATGAGGTCGGTACGGTACGGTACAAATTGTTGTACCTTGGTTCTCGGTACAAATTCGGTACGGTACGGTACGGTACAAGAGAATAATGCCGCTAGTAACATTGACTGATCTCATCCTTTTATTCATAAGTATTTTCCAGAACTTATTTAGTGAAAACATAGGAAAAGGAGTTTAAAAAAGATATGCAATGTCAGGAGAAATATTTTACTGTACTAATTTTCAAACTGTAATAAGATTTTTTTAATCCATTCTGTAAAAAAATATATCACATTAAACATATTAATAATTATTTAAACATTATAATATATGTTGTAACAAATTAAAGCTGTAATAATCTTCTCAAGTCTCAAACTAAGGATGAACAAACAAAATAAAAAAATATAATGTATTTTATTGCAGAACAAAAAATACAGAAAATATACTGAGTCAATACCATTAGCCAAGGGTTCATTAGACCTATGTTTTATATTGTCCTGGTTTATTATTTTTAATACAACCAATCACAACCATTGATCAAATTAAATCAAACACTTTCATAAAATGCCAAAGGGCTCTTTAGACTAAAATAGTTATTTTAGTATAAAGTGGTTAATAGTTTAATATTATAGTGGAACCCCTCAAATCTGAACAGTTCTCAAGAAATAAAAAAAAGAAATAGCTGGAAATTAAAAAAAATTAATCACATAAACTTATTTTTCAAGGTTTTAAGGTTTAAGTCTGTTATCTTTAACTGTTGAAGTGAAGAAAATCTTAACACGAACGTAATCCCAAGCCACGTCTGTTAGCGACGCACACTTATCAGCAGGTAAATGCTCACTAAACTAGACAGACAGTAGACAGACGCGATACGCATCTCTGTTAGTAAGGGCGAGGGTAGGGGGAGAGTGGTTTATTTTTAGCACAGGCTCGACCCGCCAAGGTCACTGCCCTTATGAATTAATTGAGTCACACAGCCTGTATAACCCCAATCACCGCGTCTTCCGTCGCTTACCGCGCAAATACAGTGACGAAATAAGTGCATAATATTATTTCCTGGGAAGAAAAGGCTTCAGTCCCAATCAGTTCGGATTTGAGGGGTTCCACTAATGAGGAAATACAGAACGTATTAAAAAAATAAAACAGTTTATTTATTTCCTTTATTCAGTTATATCCTTAACATTATGATTTTTTGTTTTATTTGAGTGAAAATCCCGAAATAGCGAGATCATTACGGCAAATCACAGTTCTGTATTGGTCATATAACACCGTCAACAGGCTATCAGAGCAAAAAGAAAGAATGACTTGAAAAAATCACAAATCTCAGTATAAAAGGTTTTCACAGTAATTGTAAAATCACAGGTAATCCCATCTCTATTTGAAACACGACAAATACGAGCTTCATATTGGTACGACTATTTTGTTGCATCAAAAGAAGGAACGGTTCCCTGATCGCATAAGCTGCTATCCGTGGATACGATAATAAATTGCGATTGCACAATAATTTAGAGCCGGCAGGGATATGGCTGGTTGCCTGTTTTTCTGGTGAGGCTGTTTTACATGATCATTCACCAACACGCTATTAGTCAGTCTTACGTTCAGTATTTGCCGTACATCTGGGCAGTGTTGTTATTCTATATTACAGTACTTGAGGAATATAAAGCCTTTAACGGTCGGGTTTTATTCAATGTTTCAATTCGGGAGTTGTTCCATAGTTATATTTTATGGCAACCTAGACTGGATAGTGACTTAATTTTTACTTATTTGTTTTTATTCAATGTTTCAATTCGGGAGTTGTTCCATAATTATATTTTATGGCAACCTAGACTGGATAGTGACTTAATTTTTACTTATTTGTACCGTACCGAACTTGTACCGAAAAAATTCTTGTACCTGTACCGTACCGAGGTTCAGTACAAGGCTGGAACCATACCGTACCTATTTTTTCGGTGCACCGCAGACCCCTAGTATCAATGTAAATGGCAGATTCTGATCTTTCTTCCGATATCTGTCACTAGGTATTTCAGAGTTTTGACAGCTCTGAAATATATGTGAAAACATTTTCACAGTGCGGCAGATGATGCAAATGCATTGTCACACTCAACACAGTGAGTTTGTATAAGGGATGACAAATTACTGGGCTACAACTGTAGCCTACTTCAGGATTAATGGGATATGTAGGCTTAATTGTGAATGCAGTGGACTTTTGTTTTGCTTCTTTTACGACTGTATGGAAAACACCCCCATTCCCTTTCTCACCGCACCATTTCCACATACGTTACGAAGTCGTCTGAGTCTGATTCGTTTCGTATCGGTCGCCAGTCGCATTGTTTGTTTTCGTTAAAATGTTTGTTTACACTTGTTTTTTTTATAGTTATTATTGAAATGTTTACTAATGAAATTTGATCCAATCTATTATAATGGCTAGTAAAAAGACAGTTACTGATGAAGAAATAGGTGGATTATAAGTTAGTATTATAAGGTTTTGGTAATTTTTATGGATGTATAGTCAATAAAACAATTTTTCACAAAATCCGATTAAAACCTAGGATCTGTAGGGGGTCTAAAAAACGGTAATGGAAAGGGTTGAATTAGATTAGATTAAATTATTGAAATGACAACTGATAAGAGGGCACCATATTTTGTTTTGTTATACTTCATATTTTTTGAATATTTGCATTTTTCAAAATAAAAAAATATACAAATTAATTCAAAAGCACTTGGACGGTTATTGTGATGTTTATAAATATATTGACACATTTGACGCTCAATAGTCTGAAACTATCAAAACTAAAAGGGTGTTAGAAAGCAAAAAAATGCTAAGAGTTTTCTACAATTTTTCTAATTTTTTGCATGAAATCGACGCCGGAAAGCTTGGTGTCATTTATAAAATACATCAGTGAACCTCTGTACAGTATTATATTAACTGTGAGTTTTAGTAAAAACATATTAAAAGAGTTTGATATAAGTTAGTGTTAATGTGTTTAAATCTCTTTGACAGGCCATCAACAGGAGGAAGGCGAGAAGGCGAACAGCTGGAGGAAACTTCGGGACGACGTCAACTCCGACCCGTGGGGATTGGGTTACAAAGTCATGACCCAAAAGCTCGGTGCCCGCTCTCCACCCTCCATCATGGAAGGTGCCACCATGGAGAGGATGCCCTGTTTCCTAGACATCCGCAGTGTCCGCTGGTTGACTTCGGACAGGTAGAAGGCATTCCGCTCTTCACGATTGAGGAGTTGGAGATCTCTGTTCTTTCCTTGAAGAGCAACAAGGCTCCTGGCCCAGATGGAATTCCTATTGAGGCTCTGAAGAAGAGTTTCGCAATTAATACCGGGCTGCTGCTGAGAATGTACAATGCTTGCTTGATCGAAGGAGTGTTCCCCGACACCCTGGAAAAACGCCAGGCTTGTGCTTATCAGTAAGGAAAAAGGTGATCCAGAGCTGCCGTCGTCCCACAGACCTCTGTGTATGTTGGACACGACTAGAAAATTGTTTGAAAAGTTGATTCACTCCCTGCCATGGTAGCTGCTGGGGACCTGTCTCCTAGGCAATACGGTTTCAGAAAGGGGCGATCAACAATTGACGTGATCACCGAAGTCCAGAGAGCCGTGGGGAGGGCCGAGAGCCACAACCATTTCTCCCGCCGAGTGGTGCTTCTTGTTACGCTTGATGACAAGAATGCTTTCAACTCTGCAAGGTGGGTTGATGTGTTGGATGCGCTTCGTAACACCTTTCGTATTCCATCATACCTGCTGAGGCTCATCGAGTTACACCTGCAGACACCTGAGTTACCATACCTGTGAAGTAGCGGGACGATACTGGTCACCTCTGGTGCTGCGTAAGGTTTAATAATTGGCCCGGATCTCTGAAAAGTCGCTTACGACAGCCTTCTAAGGTCCGAGATGCCAGAGGAGACCATCTTAGTTGGGTACGCCGATGACGTTGCGGCTCTTTTCGTCGCACGTCACGTTGAGCTGGCCCAACTAAAGTTGAACCAGGTCATGCGCGTGGTTAACGCCTGGATGGCCGATCATGGTTTTTTGTTTGCTCTGAGCAAGACGGAAATCGTGATACTCACTAAAAAGAGGATCAACACCGTCGTCCCGCTGCGAGTAGCGAGGGAGGTGGTCCAGACAACGTGTGCCGCCAAGTACCTTGGAATCATGGTGGACAACAGACTAAGCTGGAGAGACCAGATCTTCCATACGGCGGACAAGGCTTCTAAGGTGGTCTTTCACCTTAGAAGGCTGATGGTTAATGTTGGGGGTCCTCGGTCGAGCTTAAGACACCTCTTGATGTCCACAGTCCAGTCTGTGCTCCGTTATGGAGCAGAGGTGTGGGCAGACGCTCTTACCAAGGAAATCTACCTGTTGCGACTCAACCGGTTTCAGCGTCAAGCTGCGCTCTGCCGTCTTGGTTGTCGCTGGAGTCATTCCTGTCAAACTTTTGGCAGGGGAGAGGAAGGCAATTTATCAAAGGCAAGGCGGGATCGACAAGGATGTTGCAAGATCTGAAGAGCGCTCCTGAACCTTCCAGCAGTGGTAACACAGCTGGGAGCACGATGCCCGAGGACGATGGACTTTGTGACTCATGGAGCAGGTCCAACTGTGGGTAGAATGGTGGCATGGTGAGGTGGATTACTTCCTCACTCAGTTTCTGACTGGCCACGGCTATTTCAAGTCGTACCTGTATTGAATGGGCAAAACCGGTTCACCGGATTGAACTTACTGCCCGGGCGTTCCCGACGATGGGGAACACTTTTTCTTCCGCTGCCCCCGTTGGAAAAGGCCCCACCTGTCTGCTGCACGAAAACTTGGTGTTTTCTCTGTGGGTCTGCCACACGATCATTGAGGATGAGGGAAACTGGGATTGTTTGTCACAATTTGTCCGGGGCGTCCTTCTAGAGAAGAAAAGCAATCTGGACCGCGAAGAGGCCCAGATCACCTATAAAAGGGCCTGGACATGGAGTGAACCCCAAGGGCTTAAACAAAATTTAGGCCTAGACTGTTGTAATGTGACAAACAGTTCCAGGTTAGAAACCTAAAGAGAAGAGGAGGTTTTTTTAGTGGGTAACCTCGCTTCATAGGGGAGTCCCACACTACAGGCTGGCCACCAGTGTGCATAAAGCATTTCTTCCGCCTCTCCCTCAAAAAAAGAAAATGGGTTTAAATCTATCAAAGATGGATAATACGAAATGTAAAAGAGTTGCGTTACCTATTTGTAAAAAACTTGAAATTGTCAGTAAATTTGACAAAGAGCATAAAGTTAAAGTATTTATAGTGGAATACAATCTTACCGAATCAACTTTGACTTAGGATTGCCCTTAATCAAAATTATGATTGATGACGAAATATTGAGAAGTGCGTAGGGAATTTTGAGTAAGAGTGAAGATGTAGAAGAAGCCACAACCAGGTTAAAGATATCATATGCAACTGTCAGTCATTATTCGGAGGGACTTTTGGACTTCTTACTGTGGATAATCAGGGGTGTTCTCTATTTCAATTTATTATAATTTCCTTAGTATTAAACTAACAGTATTTTGAAAGGAAAAGCTATACATATAACTAGAGCTCACCTGGCAGGGCTAGGCGCACGATCTCTATCTCTCTCTCTATCGGGAATCATCTCTCCCATCCTGCCGCGGTTATGCAGGCGCAGAGGGGGAGAGGCCCAGCCCCACACCACGTCAATCTGAAACAACCACAGCAAAAAAACCTATAGTTACATGTTGTTTAACACGTTTGCTGCGGGCGGCAATGATTGCTGCCACCATTCCATTGTTGCTTAACCTTTCAAGCCCGGAATTTAATGAGCCGTTCCAACAGCCTCGGATGGCATTATTTTGGGATTTGGACCTCCTACTATACTAACCTACTAACAATACTAACCTGTAACTGCTAACTGTTCATCTAACCACAATGCAATGTTATCGTCTTATATCTATAATAAACTAATATTTTATTGAACATGTCCAAAATAACCTAGTTTTGGGAAGTACTCACAATTTCAGTTTCCAATAAAATTTTTTCTTTCCATTTCAAATTTTCAACTTAATTTACATTTCACATTTACTATTAACACATTACACTTCACAAACGAAACATAAAACACTTGTAGAGATAATAACGTAATTACTATGAAAATATATATTTATATAAACATTGTTTATTTGTAAATAATAAAATAAATACTGTTTTATTGAATCACCAAAGAGGAAAGTTGCGGCAAAATGGTAAAAAAAGGTGCTGTGAATGCAGGAAGAGAAATATCCATGAAAGGGTCGTTTGGCATTGTGCAAAGGGTGAGGACCGGCCGGAGTTGTGCGTCACGTGTAAACGTTTTAAAAAAATTAATATTTTAAATATGTGAATTAAAAAAAATATTAGAACAAAAAACATTTGCAGGTCGGTAAAAGAACGTCCCCAGGTGCGGGCGTCATCGATCGTTGCCACAAGAAAATGGCTGTAAATGGGACATAAAATGGTGAGTAAAAACGTAGAAAGTAATTTTAGCATATTCCACTTGCTATTGCATGTATTTTAGCTGCGAACGTGTTTATAGGATTAAAATAAGGTTGGACAATTGGATAAATTAACTCTGTTTGTCTCATTCTTTCCCTGTAATTTTAAGTCATTAAACTACAGTAATTTTCCCAAAGTTTTTGAAGTAAAGGAAAGATTTTATAACTAGGCTTGTTGTGTTCTTTTAATTTTTTTTATAGAAAGCAATCCAATTGTAAGGAAAAATTAATTCTATATTGTCGGCAATATACCTGGATGGCACATTGATTATGAATAATGAATAGGCTAGTAGTCAGTAGCATTTGTTATCTGAGTAGCAATGCCAAACAATGCATGGAATATCACATCCGCGACGTAGTGCGCACAATCAGGTACACGTGTGCTTCTTTAAATGGCGGCAGTGTACCCGATGGAGTACACTCAGTACGTTACTAAAGCGCGGGGTGCGCCCGACCAGGTACCCTCGCTGTGTTTTCTAATGCCGTTGAAACCAACGGTCACACTAAATATAGCTGAACATTTGCTACCACCCTCTTTAGAAAAAGGAAAACAAAAAAGTATTTGGTTGAGCTTGTTATCAATATAGTAGCATGTTACGCCTGTAACATTGTTATAACTAAACAATCATAATATTGTCCAGCTTGACTACTTCGCCATAGCAAAATCCTGTTTGATACTGCTCTCATTCTAATAGCTCATTTATTAGAGTTATAAACACTACTACAATGTTGTTTGTTTTTGACAAGTTACAACAAATATGTTATTTATAATCCACGCACTTGTCTTCAGTAGAACAACTCTTTTTAAAAATTAGAATTGAAATAATTATTTACAAGTAGGCCCTACCACTTATAACTTGATCTGAAATAATGAAATTGGACTAAAATAATTTAATCAATTTTAATCAGTACAGTAGCGCAGTAGCAGGGGTAACGCCCTTGCCCAGTAAGTCAAAGGTAAGCGGCTGGCGACTCCTGACAGATCATCAGCAGTCATCTCTGCTAGCCCATGTGACAAATGCCGCTACAATACCTCACTGTCTTAAATTTACAACACAGGCCCTAATCCTATGGTTATAGGAAGTTGAAGTTTAAATTTTTTTTAATTAAACTATATTTAGATATATTGTATTGTGATATATTGATACATTGTCTTGAAATCTATTGTTGTTACTTTTATATAGGTATTTATTCTTCTTGAATAGTTTATAAGCATGGTATTTCTACAAAAAAGTATATTATAAAAGTAACAAAAAAAGTGAAAAAATAGTAAAAAAGACAAGAAAATATAGTACAATTTGGTCAGCTGCCTGCCTTAAACTGCCTCAGAAAATTGGAAAATAAAAATAGTTTTAACTAATGAATTATTTACAATTAAGCAATAAACTATAACTAAGTACAATTGGACTCCACCGACAAGTTTTGAAAACTTGGCAAGGCCCTGCATGACTGTAAAACTGGGAAAATAAAGCATTGTTATTTTTACCACAAGTTAACTTGGATGCTTACTTTTAAACTTCCTCAATTACTGTACTATATTAGAATAAACTGCACTTCAACTTCAATGACTGCAACAAAGTGACCTCAGTGGAATGAAGAACATTCATGTGACGAAAAATGAATCTGAAACAAAATTGAAAAAGATTTTATTTATTGTATCTTGGATGAATATATTGTTGATAACTTGTTTGGGTAAAATGCTTGCCCCCAATGGTTTCCATAATAATATCATTTAAGCCTAGTGTGTGGGCTATGCTAAAAACTACCAGTTTGATTGAAAGTTAGATTGATAATAGTGACTCACATTACGATCTATAAGAACTTGTGATGTATTTCAGACAACAAGGGAATGCACGGTGTGGCCAAATCATTGATATAATTCACTGTCGCGAAGATAGATGTCACCAGTTGATCAATTAATTTGTTCACTTAGTACACAACACCGTACCCCACTCTATCGCATTTGTGGCAAACGTGTTAATAAAATCGATCTTGAACTTAATAATTTAATTAATAAATACAGTAGCTACTTTAACTGATTTAGACAAGTATTTACTGATGAGACCATGAGAATCTAATTTATTGTGATGCACTGTGAGTGTAGCTAGACATCGCCCTACGTTTCTCGAGCAACAGTGTACTGCTACATTCGAATGCTTGATGTTTATGTTATGGGATGATGACGCAACTTTGTAATGGCTAACAGGATATCTTTGACACGTCAAAAACGATAATTGAATCTTATGTTCTAAAAAGTAAGATATTGAAAAGAAAAGAAAGATATTATAAACATTGTTTACGCAATAATGTAAAATTAGTGTAACCGTGCTATAGATTAAAATGTTGTGATTGAGATTACATTTCTTCATTTTTAGTTTAAACTCAGAAACCTTTTTCCCCAACAGGTTGTTCTGATTAGCCAGACGTTCACATTACCGGGACTGTGGTGTACACATAAGGCACAACAGTTAATTCGCTTGATAAATCTTGGATAATCGGGAGTCTACTGTATTAAGGTCTCATATAATATGACACCATCTTAAAATGGCTGAAAACTAATAATTAAAAAGTTCTGGGCTTTTAAATGTCAAAATACCCCCGTCGCAGCAGACCTGCGTACTCAGCGAATTTCCAAATCAATAATATAATAATAATAATATATGACAAGTTTTATAAAAATCTGTCCATAAACATGAGAATTATTTGCCTATTCTCCATAAGATTAACATGGCAAAGAGTGTGCAGGTTTGCTGCTGTGAGGAACACTGAAATTAGACATTTCTACCATAAATAATTTTTATCTTAAGATTTATACCAACTTTCATCAACATCTGTCCATAAATAAAGGAGTTTGCCTATTCCCTATATGATTATTATGGGAAAAGAGTATGCAGGTTTGCTGCCATGATAAACACATAAACTATGATTTTTAAGCATAAATGGGAAGATCTCAACCACATGAAGCTAAATATCAAGTTTTATCCAAAAATATTCATTAATATGGGAAATATTAATTTTCCCTATCCTCCATAAGATTAACATTGGAGCTCCACAATACAACGTACTGTGTTTAGTTTTTTTAATATCTCAGTAACCGTTGAAGATAGAGAAAAACTTTAAGAAACTTAATTGTGTAGTTCTTTAAGCTGATTTCAATGGTGAAATATAAAATTAGAAATTTTTAAAAAGTACATGTGAAAAACGCAAAAAACCCCATTTTGGGGTACAAAACCCCCCCAAACTACCCGTTCCCATTGACCGATATGTCTGGTTAACGAACTCGTCCGAGCACTTGTAGGAATACACGTCTCTACCAAATTTGGTCTTGATTGGACCATTTTTACGAGAGTTATCGTGCTAACAGACATATATATATATATATATATATAAATATATACATATATAAAAATTTTAACGACTATTGTTTTTGGACTCTGGGCACCTAAAGAAGAAAAAATAACATGGTCCCGGGCTTAAGTCTCGTCATGAGACCTACGGTAATAGCTTCTTCCCTATGGGAAATTCGCTAAAATGTTTGGCGAAACAATAATTTGACTAACACCACCTGAAAAAACAAAATTAGTACCTATTTTGAATTATAAGTCTACAACAAATGGTTAATGACTGTTTGAGGTAAGTATAATACATAGTATAAAAGCGCTGTATGTTATTCTATGTAGTTATTCAGTATGTTATTCTTATGGAGTTTAATGAAAATCAATTTCTTTCTTATTCCTCCAAAGTTTTCTATGAAAAAACATTTATATATATGTATTGTTTAAAAAAAACTCAACCATATTTGCAGCTAACATGCCAAAATTGTGAAAAAGGTTCAAATGCTTGAACAAAATCACAAAACATATTCCCCCACAATTTTATTATAGCCTATAACATTGTTACTGACTTTTACTAAACACATCAAGCATTGACTAGATCACCTAATAAAACGCACACAAAAATATTTGTTATTAACTGTGGGGGGGGGGGTTAGCTTCTCTACCAAAATATTTAACTTTTATGTATTATTGGGTGTGAAAAAGAACCAGGAATGAGATTTTTTGTTTATTTTTATATGAAATGTGCGTAGTATACTTTAAGAGGTAGAGTGTTTGTCAGTTCACTAATTTATGGTTTATTTATCTGGGATAAATCAATTTTTAAGTACTAAAAATTAAAATAAACCTAGTCCCAAAAATAAATAAAATAAATAATGCCCAGTCTTTGCGTGCTCACATTGATGAGGAAATTTTGACATAATTGGCGTATCTGAGTCTTGGCTCAAACCGAGTATTAATTCAAATGAAGTGTCTCTCACTGGATATGGGCTGCAGCGGAACAACAGTATTGGTAGACAGGGCGGTGGTGTTGCGCTATATATCAGGGAGGATTTGAAGTTCAAAACTACTTACTCTTCCCAATGTTAGTGACATGAACAAGTATTTTGTTGATATGGGTTTGTTTTTTGAGGCAGATTTGGACCTCATCAATATGTATAATAAGAAAGAATGCACAGACAAGGAAAGTACATTTACATTCAGGGGATTGTCTGTTCATGAGGTCAAGTCGGCAATGAATGAAATCTCCTCCAGGGCAGTGGGAGCTGATGACATAAGTATTGCTATGATTGAAGCAGTTAGCCCATTTGCCATAGAATCTATAACCCACTTCATGAATACGTCACTGATGAAAGGTGAATTTACACAATCTTGGAAGAGGAGTATTGTCCATCCGTTACCGAAAAAGCAGATTGCTACCAGTATGAGCGAGTTTAGACTAATTTCGGTACTGCCAGCTATGTCAAAGATCCTAGAAAAGCTGGCAATTCATCAGATTACTGAATTTATTCATGTGAAAAAGCTGCTTCCCAAATTACAGTCAGGGTTTAGAAGAAACCACAGCACTTGCACTGTTTTGTTAAATATGTTCGCAGACTTGTATGGGGCAAGAGATGCGGGCAAGTGTGGCTCTTTGATCATGCTTGATTTCTCACAGGCTTTTGATTCCATCAGCCATAGTTTGCTCCTTGCGAAAATTAAGCACTTTGGTTTTCATGGTAGTGCAATTGAGTGGTTCAGGTCTTACTTGGGGGATAGGCTGCAGGTGACAAAGTTGGGTACCCATACATCGCCTCCTCTTGAGAAACCAAGGGGAGTTCCGCAGGGAAGTTGCCTTGGGCCCATCTTTTTCACCCTGTACATGGCAGACCTCTCCAGCTGTGTGAGACACTATGCTGTGCATGCATATGCTGATGACTGCCAACAACATGTTTCATATGAGGTTGGTGATGCCGATCATGTGCTTGCTGGAGCTAACTCTGACCTGGAAAAGATACGTGTGTGGTCTCGTAAGTACAGCCTCAAGTTAAACGCTACGAAATGTAAAGTCCTCTACATTGCACCGCCTAAAGCTGTGCACAAAGTTCTGAATGGAGGTGAGAACGTACCGTTGTTGGTGAGTGAGACGGTGAGAACTTTGGGGGTGGTTCTCGATAGTAGCCTCACACTTTCTGACCATATCACACGTGTAGTACAAGTGGCTATGGGTATACTGCGAGGTTTGTACAGGTACCAATCCATCCTGCCTGAAGCAGTCAAGCTGCGGCTTGTTGAATCGTTGGTGCTGTCTGTGGTTTATTACTGTATTCCTGCGTAAGGCAACAGCATTACTTGGGAGGAGAGATGGCCCGACTCCAGCGGCTGCAAAACGCCACTTTGCACTTTGTGTACGGTGTCCCCTGACGAGAGCTTATTTCTTCCTTCCGTTTTGCTGCTGGGCTGTGTATGATTGAGGCCGTGAGCAGGATGCAAACATGCAACCTCATTCACCGGGTGATGACTCTTCACGAGCCAGAATACCTGGTGGACAGACTTTGGAGGGTGGCGCTGCGTAGCACCTGACAGGACGATCTACTTCATTTTCCTTAAGTGAATTTGGAGATGGGTAGGAGGGGGTTTTCATATTTTGGGCCTAAATTGTATGACCTCCCCCAAAACCTAAAAGCTCTGTCAACTACAACCTTCAGGACGAAATTGAAAGAATTAATCTGCGGTGAAACCTGTAAAACTGTACCACTATAATGCCAAATATTGTAATTTTATCATTTTTATGTACATATTTATGTGTAAATTTTAATTATTTATTATTCTTTTTTTGTAAATAAGTAGCATAAGTGACACAAGTTTCTCTGTAAAGCAGCAATTGTACTGAGAGACGCTCTAAATAAAAGACATTTTGATTTGATTCCTCTTCTGAGTACTCGGTTGGGCTAGAATTCTTATTTCTAGAAATAAATTTATTCAGAGCCGATGTTCTGTTACTAGGCGTGTGCTGCTGTCTACCAAGATCAGGACATCTGCTTTAATTTGAAAATGCTCTTCTTAATGTAATGTTCAGATATAGTCATGTTTTGATCATGGATGTCTTCAACGCTGACTACTATCGACCTCTAAAAACTATGAACAGACAGTTGACTACCATGTTCGACTCATGCAACATGACTGTACCCACTTGAACCCACACACCATGCTGCAAATTCTGACACTCTTTTAGATCTACTACTAATCTCCAATCGTCATCATGGGCAGCTTCTAGTTCCTGCAATATCCAAGCATGACATCATCTTCTGCGTGTGCTTGATTAAATCACCCAAACCCAAGACAAAATTTGTTAAATACCGGGATTTAAAAAATATGAATGAAGTTTAGTTTATGTTAGATGTTCAGCAAACTCTGTGGCACCCACTTGAAAATACTGTTGATGAAATGGGTTACAAGCTTAATTCTTCCATAATATTAAGTCTCTTTGACAAACACGCTCCTATCATTACCAAACGCTTGACTAAACAAAGACCTGTTCCGTGGATGACCCCAGAAATACAAAGTTAGATGGCTAAGCGTGATTGCTTGTTTAGAAGAGCAAGGCGATCACAAAATGTGAAAGTACAATAGCAATATCGTCATCTACGAAACCGTTACGAAAACTCATCAAAGATATACTCTTTTCTATTCTACCCATTATGACATTCATTTTTAATGCATCTTTAAACAGTGTTCATTAGGGAATGAACACTGTCAACTCTGCCCTCATCCATCCCTTAAATAAGGTCTCAGGTCCGACGTGTCGTGATTTCAGGCCGATAAGTATTTTTCCCGCTCTATCTAAAGGCATAGAAAGAATTGTTAACTGTCAAATGACTGAATTCACCACTAACGACAACATTTTATCTGAATTTCAGTCACGTTTCAGAACAGGACACAGTACGGAAACAGCACTCCTCCGAGTCGCTGAAGACATAAGACTCTCCATGGAGCGTCGACAGGGAACGATTCTAACTTTAAGTTATTCGATTTTTCATTTGACTATGTCAATCATGATATTTTAATTCAGATATTATGGGCCACAGGGTTTTTCTAGACGTCCTCAACTGGCTGAAATTTTATCAATCAGTTAGGTGGCAATGTGTGGAGGCTGGTGAGAAGATATCCAACTGGAAGACCGTTACTTGTGGTGTTCCACAAAGATCAATCCTTGAACCCTCACTTTTTGTACTATACATAAATGACATAATCTCAACTTTGGTGCATTGCAAACACCATATTTACACTGATGATCTTCAAACATACGACCACTTTACTGCATACAATGTGAACGATTCTGTCAGAAAAATCAATGAGGACATTACAAGAATTGTTGCATGGACTGAAAAACATGAACTGAGACTAAATCACAAAACTACACCGATTGCAATCTGTCATACTCGACTGCGCAATTCAATTGACTTTAACTCCATTTACAGTTACAGTTTGAAATCCATCCAATTACAGTTTACGGAAATTCTCTGCCATACTACGACAAAGAGAAGGATCTAGGAGTAACACTTAACTTAACACTCACCTCAAACGAAGCAGTCACTAACACACGCAGAAAGGTTTTGCCTCAATACACTCACTCAAGAAATTACAGAATTGTTTGCCAGAGCACACTAAATTGCACTTAGTCAAATCACTTGTAGGCCTACTTCTCCACTTTACTTACTGCAACTCACTGACCAATGACATGACTGTCACACTTGCGGCTATGCCCCAGCGTTTTCAAAATTATTGCTTGAGATTTGTTTATTGTCTCAGACGTGATTAGCACATCACGCCATACTACCTTGATGGAAACATTTTGATAACTCATTTTTTGGAAACAATTGAAAGATCAAAGAGCAATCAAAATCCTGTCATTACTTTTCTCAATACTAAAAATAGGTGTTCAAAATTATTTTAGAGACGACCTTAAATTTCTATCTCATGGTAAATTAGTTCGCGTAATTCACGTTCTTTGTCAATCACATTACGAATACCTCATCAAGTGACCACGGCTTATATTGGCCTTTTGTTGTTGCTGCCTGTCACCTTTCGAATAACCTACCCCTACAAATAAGATCCCTTGAAAAACGGGGGCGGTTGCTGATGTGGGTGTATGTGCTTGAGTGTGAATTATATAACAATCTATTCATTTTCTATTTTATATATTTAATTATTATTGTGTATATTTTATTTATAATTTATGGTAAGTTTATGATCATATGTATGTTCAGAGGTACGTTAAGTGTAAGAAAGGGCCATGTGGCCCTAACGTTGCCTGTTGAAAAAATAATTTATTTAATTTCAAAATAAACCCTTTTCTGTAGTGAGACGTAAGACAACACAAAGCGGTCAAATCCTACTACAATGCATCATGGGATTGTTTATTAGTAGTTTATGTCATTCCCGCGCAATAGCAGCACCAAATAGATACAAAAGCGCTGCATTACATATTACCTGACTATTCCATAATAACCTCCTCTCCTCTAACAGTCCTGTTTCAAGAATATTTTAGCCTTGACAAGAAAACAAGACTACAAGATCACGCCACAATCATCAATCCACATTCATACTTGACTTAAAATACCTACCTTGTGGTATGGTCGCCATTTCAATAATCTAATCTAGAACAGGTTATTTATTTATTATCAAATAATGGATCACTTTGAAACTAATAAACCGATTATGATTGCAATAGACAACATGGGTTCAGGGAGAGCTATATAATAAGTTGAATTTGTAATGGAAAAACAAAAGTGATCTATTTAAAAGCCGTTCAAGTGAACAATGTTTTTCTATGCCTTTGGAACAATTGAATTGATACTTCCACCTCAGACTTTTAAAGTTCTTAGTCAAACTGCTTATAGTATAAGACAACAAAAAGTTATTATACCTAAATTAAACACAAGATAGAGCAGATAGGTTTACCATTGTATAAGGTCAGATGTCAATAACCTAAAACTTTCATCTTTCTTTGACCATTTTCTTCTTTTTTGATGTCGATGATGTGCAAGGTTGCCAACACTATATATATCATAGTATATCATTACCAGAGAGGAACGGAAAAAAGGCTTACTATCCATTCATCGCTGACATTACCACAAACATCTCCATAATAATTCCCACCCATTTCACAATAATTAATTATTGTCTGGACTTCTTTACGCCTTCTATAAATAATATTGTGATGTAATCTTTTTAACTAAATGTATTGTGACTGTGATACATCCATTGATATTTAAACAATGATGAAAATGAACGAAATAAAACTATTTTCGAAACTACTCTTACTTTATTTTATATTTCAATCTGTATTGTGACATCACAATCTGTATTGTGTGACAACATTATGAAATTGACCTAAAACTAATTTTTCCGTCGTGGGATCACCATATATGATTTTTAACGAATTTCCTATAGGGAAGAAGCTATTACGTAAAGCTAATACGGTAGATATGGCAACACTTAACCCCGTTACCTACTTTTTTGTTTTCTGGTGCCCAGAGCTGTTAAAAATATATAAATCACCATATATAATCAAATATATATAATTGTACGTGCGTGCGCGCGCGCGCGCGCGCGCGTGTGTGTGTGTGTGTGTGTGTGTGTGTGTGTGTGTGTGCGCGCGCGCGCGCGTGTGTGTGTGTGTGTGTGTGTGTGTGTGTGTGTGACCCCTGTGATAACGGTACGACCGAGACCAAATTTGGTAGAGATGTGTATTCAAGGTCAAGTTCGTCTTTATTGGGGCATGTTGACAATTTACAATGCATATGCTATCAAGTCAAAATTATCCTACAATGTAAAACTAAATATTTTATAAAACAGTACATACTTTAGGCTATACACATTTATCAGCTTGAAAGTCATTAACAGAATAATAATTCTTGTCAATAAGGAATCCTTTTAACGTTCTCCTGAACACTCTTTACTCCTGTACTAACTTTAGGGTTTTTAGAAGATTGTTAAAAAGGACTACAGCAGTGTATTTCATATGGTTCTGAAAAAATGAGGTGATATGTTCATAATGCATTTGGGGTTGCTTCTTGTGATATATATATATATATATATATATATATATATATATATATATATATATCACAACAAAGTCGTGTTAGTTACACGCATTATAACTCAAGAACGGCTGGACCGATTTTAATGATCTTTGATTTTTTTTATTCGCCTCTGCTCCGGTCATGCTTTAGGCATATTCAGTTTCCATAAAATCAATTAGTTTCCATTTTATGTTTTAAATTTCTAATGTTAACCTTTTGGGGACTAAGTTTGTTTACAAATGTTCTACAATAAAAACTTTTGATTTCTTAAGCTACAGCTATTGTTTTACTTTCCTTTAGCAAAATGCTTTACTATCCAATGCCATCTGAATCATTCATTAATGTAAAATTATGGAGTAAATGTGTACTGTACAAAATGAACAGATTTATTCACCACGTTAATAGTTTACGGTTTTTGGAGACTATGTCTTTATATTTTTTATTTTCTGTCTGATTAAAAGTCACGTGTTTGTACATATACATATTACGTACATATAATGTACATATACATATTACGTTCATTATAATATAATCAGCTGTTGTATATCTTTCTTATAAAAGCCGTATTACAGTTATGTTTTTGTTTAGTTTTAGATTGGATTAGAAAAATTATGAATCAATCCACTCAGATTTATTTGTTTTGTGGGAATGTTATTGATGTGTCTTATCGTTTCAGTAACTATGTCGTTATTAACTATGTCGTGACCCAGCGTGGGTTCCCATCTCGTAGAATCCTATTTCGTAGAAAATTAGGGTTTCCCATTCTGTAGAAAATGAAGGTGTCCAATCGTGTAGAAATGTATAGTTTTTCCCTGTTTTGTTGGCAATTCTCCTTGTTTAGTTGGCATAGCTTGCATTTCTACACGTTTGGACACCCTAACTTTTCTACAAAATAGGAAACCTCCATTTTCTACGAGATGGGAAACCCGCATTTTCTACAAAATAACACTCATCCATTTTCGTAATATAGCACTGATATTGTTATATTGTGTCAAAAAATCCTAACCAAATTATACCAGAAAAAAGCGCAGTTGGGGTTAACAAAATTATCGTACTGGCATCAGAATAAATGCAAATTAAATAAATGCAAATGAACAATGGAGAAAGCTAATGTTAGCTAACGATCATATTGAAAAGCAAATGAACAATGGAGAATGCTAATATTAGCTAACGATCATATTGCTGTTAGGAGGAAGAGGTGTACATTATAAAAATGCATTTTAAACTCAAACATTAAAATAGATAAATAATTAAAGACTACGACCTTCAATAATTAGGCTTAGATCAATCAAAGTTAAATAAATTAAAGCTCTCAATGGATTATATTTTGTATTTGTAACTAAAAAGAGATGATATGATATTTTATAAATTCTGTCTCAGAGGTCCAATTAAGCTGCACATGAGTATATAATAATTATTTATTCATCAATGCCTATTTATCAACAGTGACTAGAAACTATTATTGACTAATTTTACTGGCTCGTAATGAAAACAATATAACTCATTATGTTAAGCCTCCAAACTGGAATTAGTTTTTATGTATACAATACCTTTTCCACGTATTTTCCCATAATCGTCGACCCAAAAGAAATAACTTCGAAAAGTTTGTATGATATTTAATTTATGATTTGTAACTGAGACTGGAAAAATATTAATGTAATCTTATTTAGTTACAGAAGATAAAGCTATATGAATTGTTGTCAATGAGTAGTTAGCCTACTTTGACCAGAATTTTGTAAATTGATAGATGAAACTAATTACTAATGTGTTTTGCATTAGCTTTGTGTAACAACTGCATTCAATTAGTTGTTAGTTCAATAATTATCGTCTTTCTTAAAGGAGCTGGTATTAGTTCATCAGAGACAGCATGGAAATACCAAATGGTAGGCTTCAATATAATAATATATTAACTGAAGAGCAATTTAGTTTCCATTCCATGGTAGTGCATACGCAATCTGCAATGGAAAATTATATTGACAACAGACTGTCAGCTCCAAGTACATTGCAAGTCAAAATCACATGACAACATTAACAAAACGGAATTTTAATAATAAAAATCTGCTTAATATACATTATTAATATACTTTTAACATTTTAACACAGGGCTTCCATCCTGCATTACTTTGGAGCTATGAGTATTTGAATTGCCCATAAATAGTGTTATATAACATATGAAACAAAAACAAAAATAATATATCGTAGAAAATAACTTTATTTGGAGATCTTTTAAAAATTTACCTGAGGATCAACTTAAAAGCTCAGGGTATATTAACGCGATATGCGAATAATGGCAACCACCGCTAGAAAATCAGTTTCACTCTGATTAATGTATTCTAATGAATAGTAAGCTTGACTAGTAATTAAGTAGTACTGTAGTATATAATGAATAGTAACGTAATCTCCAACGAAACTATTATTTTCTATAGATAAAAGGCTGGTTACAGTTCCATCACAACAGATGAATGGTCGTCCCTCAGAAGAGCTTAAACCAAAGGTAGTCATGTAATCAATTAAGAACTAATTAATCAGTAATTCGTCAAATAACATGGCTATTCATTTGAAAAATAATTACCATAATGGCAACCTTTAAAACTTGAAATTCAAAATGATACACTCTTTTTCCTATCGCTAATATTTTTAAATGGAATATTTTTTATTTAAACAATAAAAGAAACGTTTTAAATTTGTATTTATATGTTATACTCACCAAATAACTCAATAACCGAGACCAAACGTATACCAAACCAATATATTACCACTATATGTACTTTTATTGTTTTAGCTATTCATACTAACTAATTCTATAAACATCCTGGTTAGTTACTTCACTTTGTTAATTAATTATTATTAGTAGATATCTTACAAGACTTAAATCAGTTATTAATTATAAACGTTTATTTCTTATAGTTACGTATATTATGAATGATGAAAATACCATAGACGAACGGATAGTAAAGAACTTATAATCCGTTCCTCTCTGATAATACATATCAATCAAATTTATAAGGGTTTATTCTTCTTTTGAAACTAGTCTTGCTAGGCACAGCTAAAAAGAAGAAATAACTTCAGCTACACGTTAGCTTACTTGGCAGTGACAGCTGTTAACCGTCCTCAAAATTATTATCGTGCACATGGCAACCCTGTCTATTTGTTCCATAGAGTAAGAGAAATTCTACAAAATTGGACGACCTTATGTTTCTACAAAATGGGAAACCTTCATTTTCTACAGAATGGGAAACCTTCATTTTAAAAAATTTAAGACGATTTTAAATATTTCTAAAGAATTGTAAGAGCTCACTTTCTGCACGATTGGAAACCCTTAAATTTCTACACGATTGGAAACTCTCATTTTCTACGAAATATGATTCTACAGGATGGTATCGCACCATGACCCAGAATATCTATTTTTTCACAACGAAGTCGTAATGCTATTCGGCTTCAGAACATGGCCAATCTGAAAGTTAACACGTATTTACTGTTAGGCGTTGCGAAGTTCGCCGGGTCAGCTAGTATATATATATATATATATATATATATATATATAAGGAGAAAAGATAAGGCTTCCAAAATGTAAATTGAAGGGAAGGTGAGAAATCTGTTGGCTGTAAAAATATGTGCACATGAAGTACAAGATGGGACAAGAAATATCACCCTCTGTTTCTAACCTGGACACTGACTTAGTTTTGGTTCTCTCAAACCCCCAAATGGAAACACCATAAGATAATATTGGATGAATGATACCATAATAAGCAGTAATGAGGACATCAGTCGATGCAAAACGAGACAGCTTCCGGAGCACAAATATACCCCGATTCAAACTTAAGCATACATATTCTAGGTGCAAGTTGAAGACAAGTTAGAATCTATGATGAGCGACCAAGGAAATTTACGGAACATTTCCGTAAATACGGAAAATTCCTTCAATTACTCGGACAAGTTCGTAATCCAAAAATGTGGTCATATTGGTAAATCTTTTGTGGACATTTTTTTGAACGGGTAGTTTGGGAGGATTTTGTACCCAAAAATGGGATTTTTGCATTTCAATGACTTATTTGTAAAAACTACATTTCATACCTATGTAATTTAAAAAAAATTAAATTTTTATCTTTTATTATTAGAATAAGCTCAAAAAGGGACACAATTTAGTATTGTAAAGTTTTGCTGTATCTCCAACGGTTACTTTTACGGAAGTATTATAAAATCTAAACGTAGTATGTTGTATTATGGGGCTCCAATATTAATCTTATGGAGGATAAGGAAAAATAATATCGCTTATTAATCAATATTTGTGGAAGGAACTTGGATGGTATTTAGCTTCTTGTAGTTGGGATCCATACATTTATGCTAAAAAATTATAGTTTATGTATTTATCATGACAGCTAAACTGCATACTCTCTTTCCATGTTAATAAGAGAATAGGCAAACCCTTTGATTTAAGAACAGATGTTGATGAAACTTTGGTATAAATGGTCAAGCCTAAATTGTTTATGCTAGAAATGCCTAGTTTCAGTGTTCCTCACAGCAGCGATCGTGTGGGTACTCTTTCTAATGTTAATCTTATGGAGAATAGTAAAACACTCTTATTTACTAAGGATATTAATAAAACCTGTTATATATATATTTATTATTACTATTGTGTTGGCTTGGTAGGTTACGCTGTTCCCCTATGGTGGATCATTCAGGACCAAGATGGCGATGGGCCTGGGGCTCCAGTCCTCTGCAACGTCGTGCCGTCTACAGAGCTCACTGGTGTGTTATAGGGTGGACTCGGCTGTTTTCCAGAACAGTCCATAAGCTTTAGTTATGTTAAATACATTGAGTTGCGACTCCCAACGTCCCCATAATTACGGAGTTCCTGACGAATCATGGTTGTCGTGTATAATTCGTCTCAGCGACTTCGTCTGGATGACCTCTAGGCGTTTCCTTTTGGATTTGCTGGCCAGAATCGACAACGCTTCTGAAGCATACATGATACAAGAGCATAACTAAATAAATAACTACAATTAGTGGGAACATGGTGACCTTCGTCCTGACCAGGATCGAGCCCCTCGCTGCCAGAAGTGTCCACATCAGCCCCAAGATTGCAGGGGCCTCAGCGACTTTTCTGTCAACATGCTGTTTGAAACACAGGTGTGAGTCCAGGGTGACAACCAAGTACATCATGGACGTCTTCCACGGTATTCCCACTCCTTCTACCTGGATCCCGGGTGGAACTGCTCTCGTCATTTTATGCCTCTTACTGAAACAAAATGGCTTTACTGTTATCCGCGTCGACTTTGATGCGCCACTGGCGGAGCTATATGGTGACAAGGTGTCCATTTGTGACCGCATTATCCTCGTGGCGTGGGCACTGGGCAGGGCGATAGATTCTGTAGTGCAGCACTGATTTATTACCCTCACATCAAACCATGTGTGGGTTTGTAAACACTATTACATCCCTTGTTCTCGTATGACTTGCAACACCAGTTTTTTCATCCTCACTCATTCTTCTTAAACATTTTCTTGGATGAGAAAGTGACTTTAGATGTTATAGTGACAAAATATACTACTATATATGTCTTTACTGATTATAATCCCAACAGTGTGTCTTTTAAATCTCGAAGTATATTTATGATCTTATGGGTGAAATCAAAATTCGACCAACTCGCTTATTTTTTGAAATACAATACTGAATTGTAATAAAATTGGATATATTAGGCCTACTACTTCATCTAGTTATGCTATATAAGTTTAATACAGTAGTGTTGGAAAACTTTGGAAAATTGTTTCTGAGGTCAAAACAAACAAAAAATGTACTGTGTCCTGTGGCTCCATTTTCCATTTGTCGCTGTGCATGTGTTTTTACATAACTTGCTATAACTTAAGAACAACTTGAGGTACCAGCTTCAAACTTACGTACTAAAATCTCTGCTTTATACCATTTCAAAATGGTGGCCATTTGAAATTTTCAAAGCGCAATAACTCAAAAACCATGGGATTTAAAAAAAAACCAAAGACAAAAGCTGCAAAATTTAATTTCCTTAAGAAATTGTAATAGGGTCATAACACAAATAACGGAGATAATTTAATTTTTTAAAGTTTACTACTTATTATTATTATATAAGGCCCAAATTGACAGTTGTAACTTCAGACAAAACACATTTCTCTCCGTCATATTCAGCAGACCTGTACGTGGATTCAGCGAATTATGAGAGCTGTCAAATATTGCATCCATATTCTACTCTGTATTCCTGGCTAGAAGGTCCTGGGAATATTTTTTCCTTCGATTTTTATCAAACACTAATAAAACGGATTTGTATTGCTTCAAATTCCAATCGTAATTAACTTTATGAATATTATTTAGTTTGATTTAAGTTTTACATGTATACCAGATTCATTCTCTATGTGTATGCATGAGAGACGTACATGAGTGACAGATGATAAATTTTCATGTCTCTACATGAATCGGCCTTGTTTTCTGATGGATTTGGCTGGCTTCGCCTTTATATGCTGCTAGTGGTGCGTCGTAGCAGACCTGCGTACTCAGCGAATTTCCAAATCAATAACATAATAATAATAAGACAAGTTTTATAAAAACCTGTCCATAAACTTGAGAATTATTTGCCTATTCTCCATAACATTAACATGGGAAAGAGTGTTGAGGTTAGCTGCTGTGAGGAACACTGAAAGTAGTAATTTCTACCATAAATAGTTTTTATCTTAACATTCATACCAACCTTCATCAACATCTGTCCATAAATAAAGGAGTTTGCCTATTCCCTATATGATTAATATAGGAAAAGAGTATGCAGGTTTGCTGCCATGATTAACACATAAACTATGATTTTTAAGCATAAATGGATAGATCTCAACCAGATAAAGCTAAATATCAAGTTTTATCCAAAAATATTGATTAATATGGGAAATATTAATTTTTCCCTATCCTCCATAAGATTAACATTGGAGCCCCACAATACAACGTACTGTGTTTAGATTTTTTAATATCTCGGTACCGTTGGAGATAGAGAAAACTTTCAAGAACTTAATTGTGTAGTTTTTTAAGCTGATTCCAAAGGTGAAATATAAAATTAGAAAATTTTAAAAATTACATTTGAAAAATGCAAAAAAACCCCATTTTGGGGTACAAAACCCCCCCCAAACTACCCGTTCCCATTGACCAATATGGCTGGTTTTACGAACTCGTTCGAGCATTTGTAGGAATACACGTCTCTACCAAATTTGGTCTTGATCGGACCATATTTACGAGAGTTATCGTGTTCACACACACACACACACACACACACACACACACACACACACACACACACACACACACACACATATATATATATATATATATATATATATTTATAAATTTTAACGACAATTGTTTTTGGACTCTAGGCACCTAAAGACGAAAAAAACATGGTCTCGGGTTTAAGTCTTACCATGAGACCTACGGTAATAGCTTTTTCCCTTATGGGAAATTCACTAAAACAAAAATAGATACTAGACATACCCGTTGCTCTGAAAATTACACTCATGTTTTTTCTGAATTTACACAAAAACACCAAGGATCAACACCGCAACCTCCACCATCTGCTCCCATTAAATCATAGCCTATGCCAATGCAACTATAGGCTACGTGCAAAACCTCAGACCTCCTTTCGGGTCACATCCAATCCTTCAAACGTCAAACATAGTGATGCAGCATCAAATAATCTGAATGAATATTTACTAAATGTAGAACAGTTAATTTTAGTCTTAGTTAAAAACGCCCTTAATAAGATAGATTATCTCTAAATATTATCATCTCACTTTAAAAAATGCCTCCACTTTAGCATATCCCCTATTATTAACCTCCCTTAATTGGAATGCGGATGGCTTAAAAACAAAAGTAATACCTTTGCATCCAGAGTACCTTTGCACCCTTCATGGTTTGACATAATGTAGACATTGATTTTGTTACAGAGACACATTAGATAAATGAAAACTTAAAAGTCGATGGATACTTTGTTTATCTACAAGACAGAAATGCATCGATATTAAATACTTGCATTTTATTGGCTTATTTTTCTAAAGAATTGAAACACGCCGAAATTATTGTTTTACACAAGCCCAATAAACCTAAAAGCTCTCCCCCGTTAACTCGGAGGCGGAGTGTTGTGGTTATTTGTTGCGTTATCAATTTAATTTTTATGTTGTGAGTGATATAAAAGTATATCATTATTGACAACATGATATATAAGTAATGCCAAGCTCGGCGATCTCATGATCGACGATGATTCAGAGGTCGGACCTCTGCAGATTTCGAGGACCTTTCAGGAGAAAGGAGCAGTGGTTGCAGTCTGCTGTAACGACGTGACCTGCGACTGGCTGAAGGGTAAGGCGGCCTCTCTTGCTGTACGCGAGGGGGTCGAGATGTTGGTTGGAGAGTACAAAGACCTCCTCCGTTCTGTCAAGGTAATTTTGAGAATAGACAAACTGTTTCCCAAGGCAGAGCACTTAGATCCGAAGAGGGTCTAAGAGGGTCCTGAGAGGGTCGTGGGTCTGCAGAAACAGAACCCAGGTGTTATCCCCAAAGACTGGCGGATCGTCAATAGGAGGCAGGAAGACCAATTTCAGACTCTTGTCCTCGTGATTGACGAGGCCAGTGCACTTGTGTTGAGTAAACAGGGGTGGAAGGCATTCCTGGCTGCAACGAAGGTTTCCTTTAGGGTGCTTTCGGGGTCCAACTCTGGCTCAGCTCAAGACAATGACAAAGGTAATTCAGGTAAACCTCCAACACAGTAAGGCTGCCTCGGCAGTCTTCTGTGAATATTCAGTCAAACATGCTGTTAATTACGCCCTAATTCAAGAGCCTTGGGTAAGGGGCGACAAAATCTCAGGTTTGGGGTCCTCTAGGGGACAGTTATTCTCGGCCTGCACTAATACCCCAAGGGCTTGCGTCTGGGTCAAAAATGAACTCAGATGCGAGCCACTGTGGGAATTCTGCTCTAGGGATCAGGCGGTGGTGAGGGCCAACTGTAGATCTACCGGCAGACCTCTGATCTTCGCGTCAGTTTACATGCCCGGGGATACACCGCGAGCTCCGCCGCACGAGCTTGCTCTTCTGGTGGAGTATGCGAGGGAATCCGGGTCGCAACTGGTGGTGGGATGCGACTCTAACGCCCACAACAGAGTCTGGGGGTGTAAGAAGACCAACACCAGAGGTGAGTCACTATTAGATTTTATTGTATCTAGTGGTCTCCTCATATCGAATGTTGGTTCAGAGCCAACGTTTGTAAGTCGCGTAGGTAGCTCTATTATTGATCTTACGCTATATTCAGAGGGGTTGGAGGGTAAGATTCTCAACTGGAGGGTCTCTACCGAACCCTCACTTTCTGATCACAGGCATATCCTCTTTGAAGTAGGGGACTTTCTGCCTGAAAAGGTTTCGTTTAGGAACCCGAGGCGAGCCAATTGGGACCTCTTCTCTGCTTCTCTTAGAGCTGGACTAGAAGGCTGGTCTCCTAGAGTTCGGGACTGCCAGGATCTTGATCATGTGGCGGTCCGTCTCGGGGAGACGATAGTCTCCGCCTTTGATGGGTGTTGTCCGCTCTCGGAGGGCAGGGGAGGGAGAGTGAATTGGTGGACCTCTGAACTGACCAACATGAGAAGGAAGGTCAGAGCAAACTTCAGCAAAGCTAAGCGTAGTAAAAATTGGGACCGCTATCATAGCTTGCTGACAGAATATAATCTCGCAGTCAGGAGAGCCAAGAGACTCTCCTGGAGAAACTTTTGCACCAATCTGGAAGGTGTTAAGGATACCTCTAGGTTGTTCAAACTCCTTTCTAAGGACAACTCCTCTTGCCTTGGAACTCTAGTGGAACCTGACGGTAAGATATTACACAACCCCCATGAAGTCTTGGATCTCATGGCCAGAACGCATTTTCCAGGGTGCGTTGTTCTCGACCAATCTGAGGGACTGGACACAACGAATGCTTCCCATCGCGCCTCTATTACCCGGTGGATGGAGGCGGGGCGCATCGTGACGTTCAGCAGGATCAGGTGGGCTATTAATTCACTCAGTCCGTTTAAGTCACCAGGCCCTGATGGCATCAGACCTGTCTGTCTACAGAAAGGGATTGAGGAAATTCTGCCTTTGCTGTGTAAGCTCTTCAGAGCCAGTCTGGCTCTGGGCTGGGTGCCAGCGGTGTGGAGTCGCTCTAAAGTGGTTTTCATTCCGAAGCCCGGCAAGGCAAGGTACACGGACCCAAAGTCATTCCGTCCTATCTCTCTGTCTTCATTCTTGTTGAAGACTCTAGAGAAGTTGATCCTAAGGTATGTATGGGATGGTGCTCTCAGGCATCACCCACTACATAGGAACCAGCATGCCTACATTCCTGGTAAGTCATGTGAGTCTGCCCTCCATCACCTTGTAGGCAGGATAGAGAAGACACTGGAGGATGGAGAGATAGCACTGGGTGCTTTTCTGGACATCCAAGGGGCCTTCGACAACACCTCCATGAATGCGGTGGTGAATGCCGCTAGGGCCTATGGGCTTAGCGGAGTTATATGCGGCTGGACCGAGGCATTACTGAGCAACAGGAAAGTGGTTCTTTCACTTCAAGGTGAGGAATTAGTCGCTCTGACCACAAGAGGTTGCCCTCAGGGGGGGTTCTCTCCCCCCTGCTGTGGAATCTCGTAGCTGATGATCTCATCAGGCGTCTCAATGATTCTGGTGTCCTAGCTTTGGGCTACGCTGATGACGTTGCAATTCTGGTTATTGGTAAGTTCACCAACACGATCAGAGAACTTATGAACAGAGCACTGGACCTGGTGGGGGACTGGTGCAAGGAGGTGGGTCTTGCCATCAACCCCTCCAAGGTAGTGGTGGTGCCATTCACAAGAAGGAGGAACCTGCTCGGGTTGGAACCTTTGAATCTGCAGGGCACAGAGGTAAATCTGCAGAACGAGGTCAAGTACTTGGGAGTGGTACTTGATAAGACACTGAGGTGGGAACCGCAGCTGCAAAGGGTGATTGATCGAGGTAAGTGGTCACTCATGACTTGCAGACGAATGGTTGGCACTACATGGGGACTGCATCCTAGGCTTTTGCACTGGTTGTATGTTGCCGTGGTGAGACCGGCCATGACCTATGGTTCACTAGTCTGGTGGCCAAAGACTAACTTCGGTGCATCAGTGCGGAGGCTTGCGGCGGTCCAGAGGTTGGCTTGCCTCATGATTTCTGGGGCCATGAGTTCCTGCCCTGGAGCATCCTTGGATTGTATGCTCAATATCCTGCCCATAGATGTCTACATCAGAATGGTTGCTAGGAAATGTGCATATCGCCTCCGATGCGAGAATCTCTGGATGACTTTCAATGTACCCTCGGTAGGTCACACCAGAATTGAGCAGGTAGTCAGAAGTGAGGCCCTTGACATGCCTTCTGACCATCTTCACACTAGATACGCCTTCGGTAAGTCATTTTCAGTGGTGATTCCACCAAGGATTGACTGGCAAGATGGCGGCAGACCTCTTCATCCCTGCGAGTCAGAATGGTACACGGATGGCTCTAAGGGAAGTAAGGGAACTGGAGCTGGAATACTGGGGGTGCAAGATAAGGTAAAGCTCTGCGTTCCCATGGGGGATCTCCCCACAGTGTTCCAGGCAGAAGTGGCAGCCATTATGGAATGTGCTCTGTTCAATCTCAACAGAGGTGTCAGGACCAAGAACATTACCATTTTCTCAGATAGTCAAGCCACCCTCAAGGCTCTGGACTCCTGTACCTTCGACTCCAAGTTAGTGTGGGAATGCCGCAACGCGGTGTCTTCTCTTGGCAGTCACAACAACGTTACCCTTTGCTGGGTCCCAGGACACTCAGGTATTATGGGCAATGAAATAGCTGATCGTCTGGCGAACGATGGCGCTTTGATCCCATTCGTGGGTCCACAACCCTTCTGCGGCATCTCCAGGGCGCATGTGGATCGAGAGATCAACACGTGAGCACGTGAGTGTCACCGCAGGAGATGGGCGGAGCTGCCCCTACTGAGAGTAAGTAAACTGTCTCTCAGCTCTCCCTCTTCAAGGATCGCTGAGGATCTTCTACAGTTAGGTAGGTCCGAACTCAGACTCATTGTAGGTCTCATCACGGGACATGGACATATGAGGAAACATCTTGCTCGAATGGGACTCTTCCCCGGAGATCCAATCTGCAGGAAGTGTGGGCAGTCCGAGGAGACTGCTGATCATCTGCTGTATGACTGCACCGAGCTTGCCGGGGTGAGAGCTGCCACTCTCGGCGTCATGGAGAGGGGTCGTCACCTTCCCCGGGAGGAGCTTGTGGGAAGACTACGGCAGTTTGTCAGGTTTTTAAACTTGGAAGGTCCGTGAAACATTCAATCAACAGGGGTGCACAAAAAGCCACTTGGCTGACGTGCTATAGGAACTCTGTTCCGCCCCTTTGTGTAATGTAATGTAATAAGTAATGCCCATAGCTTAAAACATTGAATTTTTAGTACAAATTACCTTTGATTAATTTTTGATCTTGGTAATTACTTTTAATTAAGTTTTAATTACTTAAAACGGGAGGAGTTTCTTTACCTCCAGTAACGTTATGTACGGTAGTTAAAAACACAGACGCGTTAGAAAAGTCCAATTGATTGAATAATTAATAACCAACGCCTTTATAAATTTTAATTAAATGATCTTACATTTCGGGCTTTAATAATTCTTCTTTATAGAACCCACCTCTAATTATATTACCTCTATCATCTCCAGTACCGGTAGATAAAATGCAATCGGCCTTGTCTTCTTCGCTTCTGCTCATCCATCCAATTTAATTTTATTCATACAGTTCACTCAACCTCTATTACCTCTATTACTTAACCTCTCAATTTATAGCATTGTTTTTTCAGTTTCATACTGATTGTCCTGTGTACTTTTTCAATAAACATTGGGACCACAACCAACCAGGTATGGTTTCTCTTAAAAGCCTAGAAAATTCACAAAATAACCAATTGTTTAAAGTTTTAGCAATTTTCAACACCAACTGCAAGAATTGTTTGTATTGCTTCTGTTACCAACGGTCCCATTTTATTCTTATCGGTTACAGTTACAGCCTAACTTTTTTTAAGAAGAAGGTATTTATTACAGTTAAAATATAATTGTATCCAGAGTTTTGTCTACAGTAAAACTGCATATCACTTAAATAAATATGCACAGTTTCATTAATACTAAGGACAACTATTGCTTCAAGTATTATTTAAAGGGTAGTAGATTTAGATTTAGATTAAATATACTGGTACATTTATATTTAAACAGGATTGTACTTTTGGAGGTTGGGGAGGGAAAACTATTCAAGTTGTATACAAAACAAAACACAGTTTATTGCACAATAGGCCTGCTATGATAATGGAAATATTTTACAAACTAATCAACAACCTTAGAGTCACATTTGAACAAATGGTGCATTAGCAGCGGTGATAGAGTGCGACAACTGAATTTTTCTTAGCCTAGTAGCAAAACATTCAAGTAGATAACAACACAGTTTCTGTACTATTATGAACGTAAAACGCTACTACATATTAGCTCACACTCAAGCTCAATAATAATATGCTAGTTGTCATGAAAAAACTTAATATTGTAACGGATGAGAAGACAACTAAAAAACAATCTTTTCAGATTTAGAAATTAAAATGTGTTATAGGCAATTTATTTACATTAAGTCTCTTTGCTTGGCAGTATAACGTTGATTAAGTTTTAAAGATATTCAAATGTTGTAAAGTATTCTTCTTTGAAATAATTATTAGTGATAATTTAAGACTGAAAACAACGTAAGAAGGCTGCTCCATTAAATCCAAATTTATAGGCCTACCTAAAATATTTATTTAACATATTTTAATAAGGCTTATTATAAAGTAAAAGCTGATTGAATTGTTAATAAATGACCAAGACCAATCACCAGTATGGTAAAATGGGTTAAAATCGGTACCAATATAACATACAAAATGCTGGATAAAAACAATATTTGTACAGTCTTTGTAGTATTAGTGTAATATTTGAGTAATAGACCCAACCTAAAATAAAGTAATTACAGTATAAGGTTTTGGAGTGTAAGAATACATTTTAAATGTCCTTGTGATATATATATATATATATATATATAATATCATTACATTTAATATTCGTACATTTTTACCTAATGATAACTCAATTATTTAAATGAGTTTTAGGGTTAGTTTCTGTAGATTTACTTTATCAATTGAGGTGGATTTTATACATACGCCTGTTACAGTAAACCTGCATACATACTAAATAAATTGCCATTGTTTGTGATGCTAAATACTGAGGTAAATAAGTCCTTACTTTTTGAAAATAATTTTTCATATGAAAATATCAGAATTGAGCACGAGATTGCTGCGAGGATAATTACTCGTATTATTTTGGGTTTCATGGCCAACAAAGATGGCACGTAAAACACCAAATATTATCAACGTACGTTGATAGAGAATAAAGTCTTGAATTTACTTTATTCGTATAAGAATAACGTGGGCTGTGTACTGCCTTGAGAAACAACTTACTTGGGATTTTTGAGCATATACAATAGACAAGCAATTGCTCAGAAAGGATTCCATATTATATAATTTATTACATATTTGTAGAATTTATTGTGTAAATAGCAATTAACCAGATAAAGGTGAGTATTAAGTTTCATCATAATATTTCAAATAATTATGTGATATACAGTTTTTTGTATTTACTGTATATAAGGATAACACTATGGAAAAATATATCCCACATTTACCGATATCAGTATCCCCTTGGTAACAGTTTAACATAGAGCAATGAATTACTTAATGTTTTTATTTCTTTGACTCTTATTTTTTGTTTACTTTTTCAACCGAGTCTCTATTAGTGATAGAAAACTCTCCTTTGGTAAAAGTCTGCTATTAAAGTTATTTTGAAACTTAACAAACTGTTCTTTACATGCATCTTATCAACTGATACTAGTTATAATATTATTGAGGTCATACCTTGTTTAGTAGAGAAATGTGTGCTTAGAATCCGAAATTTACTTGTGACATAAAATATCTTTTATCCTAAATTAGACTATAATGAAGTAATAAGTTAGCAATTAGATTTAACACTCTCATTATCAATATAATCTCACAATTGCTGGTATAGGTGTTCTAAATTAGTTATTGTACATCATGTATGTTTTAGAGGGTTTCCTACCCCGGTCTAAAATCATGCAAGGTCTAAAATCATGCAAAACCTTGGTTAATTATAGTGCCCTCAATTTAAAAGATACAATTATCTTCAATATGCCGTTTTTAAGAAAGAAATTTATAATCAGATTTGATTTTTAAATTTTAATATGTAAACATAATTTTTTTCTGTAGATTGGAAAAGTAAGCAAAATTTAGGTTTGCTCGAAACTCGTTGGATAGGGAACTCTATAAATTCATTTCATAATGTAACCCTTCTTGCAGCAAACTTTCTTACTAATTTAAAATTAATTAATGCTATTGATTTGTAAAAATAGCTTTTCTAGAAATGGGTAACTTATAATGAATAGGTTTGATCCTCGCAAGTACTCATTAAAGTAATGGATGGTACCCAGTAAATTCACTTGGTACCTTGGATTTGCTAATATGGCTAATAAAAGTTTGATACGATAATTTGAACATTTCCTTTGGAAAGAGTTAAATAATTTTCACAATTTTTATCTTATTATTGTAGTAGAAATAGTTTGTGGTTCTATCGTTAATATAATGTAACAAAATATTTTGATTCAAAAATTAATTTTAACTGTCAAATACTAGTAGTTGGAAAAATAATATTGCAAAGCCAAATATAACAAGACTAATTTAATATTAATAAAATTACTTGATAACTTCACATTTCTGTCATTATGAAATTCTCTCCTTAATTTTTCAGCACCAAGAATAAGAATGTAACTAAAAGAATTTCGTCTTTCAGACGAATAACAGGTAAATGTATTTATATAACAATACAACTATAATTACAGTTCCGAGATGTTACAAACCTTCAATATACTTTATAAACAATTTTAATAACTCTAAATCTAAGACTTATTTACAGAATATACAAAGAGGTACATCCAATGTGTAGTTAAAAGCAATACATGGTTATTTTCGTAAAGATCATAAGTAAAATAAACTATAACAGTACCGAAGTAAGAATTCATAAAGTAATATAACATGTAACAATATCTGCATAGTTCAGGTTGATGTTTAATAGAGATTTAATTGAATTAAAATCTTCATTTACGTATTTATTTTGCTCAAAGTGTATATTTTTATGAATTATGGTACAATATTAAAAAAATGGCACTGAGGTTTTTTGTTTTTAAAAAATATAAAAAATTTAGTCATCACTTTATATTATAAGAGTAATCACATTATATTTTAATTTTTAATAGCTTGATTCTGAAAAGGTAGAAGTCATTCACATGATTCTGTAATTCCATTTGAAAATCTTAAAAGGTTTGTTTGATTTGTTTTGCAAGATTTATTTGAGGAATTTATTTTTATAGTTATTATTGAAATTCCTTTTGTTTTTATCTTTCCATTTTTAATTTTATGTCTACTTCATGTATAATGGTAAAGCAATCAATGGAGTGCTTTATATATGATTATCTGTCTCCTGGATTAATTTAAAATAAAAAACTCATAAACGACACTTCATCGAGTATCCATCAATTTATTAGTATTTGAATGTTAAGGCTAGTTTTGAGTTTTAACTTCAGTCAAATCTTCTTTCAGTTATTTTGTTGATGATTGAAATCATGAAACACGTAACACAAATTGTAGGTATGTTACGTACCTCCAATTTGTTATGGTAATAAACACATTTTATGATTACTGTATTGAAAAAAATTACTACTGTGCTGGGGCAGGCCGTGGCTGAACCCATATGACTTGTAGTGAGAGGTTGACTCATAAATGGCGTAAATGGCGTTTGTGACGTAATGAGTTCAACGTCTCAAACATGTTACGTCACAAACAAGTGTTAAAACATGTCAATGTATGAATTAAAACAGATAGACAATAACATATACGTTATTTCTGCCTTGTGAATTGTAGTATGGAATCCTAAAGCAATTGTTTTTTAAATAATTAATGGTTTTCACTTGTGAATCCAGGTAATAACTTTTAATGAGTTAATTTAATTTAAGATTTAAATGTAGTAAATATATTAATGATTATTAAAACAAGTCTATTTACTTCAACACTCTTTTTTCTATGTTTACCACAGACGATCAGGGATTAAGTTTATATTTTACATTTTTAATTTGCCTGGATTAGTCTTAATGAATATGACCATAAAAAGAAAGTTTTCAGGAATCGTACTTAGAATAGTATAAATTAAAACAAGTACATTAAATAAAGAAAATTAATAACATGAGGGCTGTATAGAAACTAACTCAACTTTTTATTTTATCTTATATGTTCATAGGCTCCACCAACACATATAAAGTCACCCATATATTTTATAAAAATATAAATTGTATCAAGGTTTTACTGTCATTTCTGCTTTGTTTTCATCAGATGAAAAGTGTTAAGCTATTTATCAGGTTACAGTGTAAGGTAGTTTACAGTGTGACCTGATTAAAAATTATAGCCTTATTAACCTGGCTATTTCATGAGTATAGATTATATATTGCCTCTATATCAAGAGAACTGCACGTCCGGCACGGCGTCCCACAGGGCTATGTCCTTGGTCCCCTACTGTTCACCATAGTGATCAACGATCTTGCACTAAACCGCAGAGCGTTGCTTTTTACAGAGACTCCACGCTTGTCACTTGTGGGAAGAACCTTGGCCCGTTGCGTGTTGCGGCAAGAGACCTACTGGCTGATGCAATCAATTGGTTCAATCTAAACCACCTCAAGGTAAACCAGGATAAAACCCAGTCAGTGTTGTGCACCCTTAGATCCGACCATCTGGACGACGAGCCTGTGAAGTTGCTGGGTTTCTGGATTGACCGCACTCTAAGCTGGAGGTATCACATAAGTCAGGTATGCGTTAAACTCTCTCGCGTACTGTACCTACTTAGGAAGCTTGCGCTGGTCATTCCCAGATCCTATTTGGTCACAGTGTACTACGCCCTCTTCCATAGCCATATCAGCTATGGCATTACCCTCTGGGGCCACTCACCAGCGGCGCATGACATTCTGCTGCTTCAGAAAAAGGCGGTGAGAATTATCACCTCTGCAGGCTATCTGGACCACTGCAGGCCCCTATTTAAAGACCTCGGGGTGTTAACTGTGCACAGCCAGTATATATTGAGCCGCCTTGTGATGCTGAAAGAAAATGAAGGACAGCTACCCAGGCGTGAGGAGCAACATTCCTATGGGACAAGACATGGCCGAAACCTCGACCTGCCCCGCTGCCGCCTTGCCTGGACCCAGAGGGGTTACCCCTATTTCACAAGCAGGCTCTTTAATGGGCTCCCTCTGGAAGTACGAGAGCTAGACCCAAACATTTTTAGAAAAAGGTTAAGGGACTATTTGGTGTATAGGCCCCTCTACTCATTGAGCGATTTAAGTGACACACCACTTTTCGAATCTATGACACCGCCATCTTAGCCTCTTAGCCTAGTTTTAGTGTAGATATTTTAAATCTTCAAATCTTTTTTGACGCAATCTGTCCAACAATGTTGGTAAATGATGAAGAAATCAAGTATCAAGTAAGTATCAAGTATATATATATATATATATATATATATATATATATATATATATATATATATATATAAATCACCTGTATAGAACAAGGAATACTTACAATACTAAACCCTAATATTATAGTCTTGATATCAATCTGTAAAAGGTTTAATGGAAACATTAATTCACAAAATGCCTAGTCACTCGGTAAATCCAATTTTGGGATTAAAAGTGATGTTTCCTCCCACCTACCATGTGGCAACAAACAGCTTCCTGTGACTTCACTCAACTGTTCTGTTCTGAGGTGAAATGCTTCATTATAACTAAAAAAGGTCACTGCATTTACATTAATAGTAAAAGTAGGCCTTTACTATATGTATTAGATTAATTCTTTAAATTAGTAAATTAAATTGTTTCTAAATTAATTCCAGGAACAATTCCCTAAAATCTTTTATTGGTTTTGTTTGTTAGAAAATAAAAGTTACTCTCTGTACAGCCCTCGTACAGTAGTTAGCAACAAGGAGTTGTATTTAATATTAATTATAGTTCCAACTTTTCTTAACAAATAATAATATTATACATTCGTACTAAACATTCCACATATTACACATATTACATATTTCCACAAGTTACAGTCACAGTAAAAACATATCTATGTGTTTTGGGCTTAGCTAAAAATATTCTCTGTACAGCTATGAAGTTTAAGTTCATATTTGTCAATTATTTTAATTATTATAAGTCAATTAATTATGATAGACTTTCAGGTCAATCAAAACTAATAACCTTTTTAAACCCTGAAAAATAATAAACCTCCAAATATGTTTTTTACATACAAAATTAGATAAATAATTTAAATATTTAAAAAAGGACTAAAAGCAAAAACTAAATACATCATTACTAACAGATTAACTAAAGTTGTAGAATAATAGTATTGTAAATGAATATAGATTTTTGAAAATTAATATTTCTACAATTTATTAATAGGTAAAAATATCAAATATAACTGTTAGTTGTTTTCCTTTAGGACTTTCCTTCTTTTTAGTTTGAATAAAATGTCATTTGTTAGTGGCTTTAATACATAACTAATTTAAATAGCAAAACTTATCCTCAATAAAAGTTATGATTGTACATTGAGCTTCAAATTCTTATTTGGGAAACTGTAGAAAATGTTTTAGGAAACCCGATTTAACATGCTATATACATTACAAAGGCTTCAGTAAAAATTAAAACGGTTTCACTATAAACAAAATAAGCACACATATAGCATGAGGTCAAGGCATAAGGCATGCTATTTGAGTAACAATAAAACATTAGAACAACTTAACAAATATTTTGTTTTTTTAGAATATTTTGTTTGAAAAATATATTTTATATTCCATACGTTATTTGGCACACAATGGGTTAAGTATTTGTCTCTAAGAGTAAAAAAAGTCACAATGTTCACAATGTTCATGAGTAGAGGAACTAACGCACACTGAAAGCTAAAATCTTCTGAGACATTAGAGACTCCCTGGACAGGCACAGAATTGGCAGAAACTGCACAGCTCTTAAGCGAACTTACAAAAAACTGTCTGTATTCGTAACAAAACCCATTAAAAATACAACTTAAAATATAAAATTATAAATTGTGAATAAAAATTAAAAATACTTTTATTTTAATAAAATCTTTGGAGATTCCTTTATAGTACAATCAGTTATAAGTACCTGGTTAAGTTAATATCTGGTTTAAAAATAGGTTAAATAAAATAGCAAATACCAAATAAAATAGCTGAGCATAATCAAGTTAGTCACGCTCACTTTTGGAGCTTGAAAGTGGCTAATGAATGTATAAAACAAACTATGACAACACTGAATACAACATTAATTACTTTTAGGAATTGAAGATTTTTGTTACTGATACTCTAATCTCTTAAAAGTTTCGATGTTAAATAAATGGATGAATGAACATTAATATTAATTGCTTAGGTTCCAAAAAAATGTTTTCAAAATGCTCATATTTTAAACCACAAATGAAATATAGAAACCATTGACGTGTAACGTGTATGACTTACAGTATCCAATCTCTTGAATTTGTATTAACCAGATTTCTCACAGTTTATCAAGTACAGATCAGTAAGTAAAAGTTATATAGGTTTAATACTTTTCTCATTTTGTGAAGTTTATCTTCAGAAAACTAAACCGGAGTGCTGTATTAATATGTAGACAATTATGTAGCAAACACATATTACATTAATAAAGTATTAAAAATTGTACTATAAAGAATAACAAATTAATATGTCATTTTAGAATACGAAATGAAACAAAGTTGGTAACTTTTCAAAAGTAAACCACAACGTAACAGAACACTTCACCCTACAACATTCAGAAATAAACGTTCTTGTGAGAGATAATGCGGACGCGGTGACAGCGAAGTGACGCAGCGAGACAGCATAACGGCAACGGTGACGTGGCTCATACTCACACTCAGCTGGGCAGGGTGGGGCAGCGCGGCGCTACGCCTCAAGGAATATCAGTGCTGTAGGTTTTGGCTCCAAGTTTGACTTCTTCGCTTCCACAACCAGAAATTCTATTTCTTGTCGTTCTCTTCTCGCAAAAGATTCGGCGATCAGTCTTGCAACTTCTTGGTGCTGCATGCCTTTAGAAAGAAACAGATGTGTGTTCAACACTCAAATTAAATAGATGGGTGTGATCCATTAGATTTATATAATTATTTGTATAATCTTCATTATCGATAAAATAAAGACAGCGAGGCATCGCTCATGATCTGAAAGGAGTCGCTGGACACTGTTTCCGATCCAACAACTTTTGACATACTGGGCCTGGGCCAGAAACTTGTCTCTGAGCTTCCAGTAATACATAATGAGTGAGTGAGGAGTGTTTTAACAAACCTGCTTGACGGACACTTGAGGATTTGACTGCTTGCTTATAACACGGAGTCGTTCCAGGTGTCAACAGAACTTTCTCCGTTTTTCATTTAACAATTAATAATGGTTTGAATTTCCAAATGATTTTTCTGCTCGGTGAAAACTAACTTGGTAAAATTACTTTTATTAATAAAAAAGGTGCTTATGTTATGAAAAAAAAATTAATAAATAAATAACATGCTTCATCGAAATATATTTGATATTTGTTATTTGTTATCATAAATGATGGATCACATATTATGTTAAATATTATGATTGGGATGGTGGTATTTTCACTGATCACAGTGTATTTTTGGAAGTTTATATTATTTTAATTAAATTAAATAGTGTAAATGTCAATTTTTGTTGAAATAGAAAATTAATTCTGTTCCTTACTACAACATCTATTCTTTTTAGCATGGTTCCAGTAAAGCCGTGTGTGTCTTCTGTGCACTTATATACTGTATTGTAGTGTATTTTAACTCATATATATCTTACTCATATATTCCGATAAGTGATAATTCAGTTAACTTCAGTGCATTTAATCAGTTATGTTTTATGTAAGCTATATAGTTTACCTTCAACCTTGTGGCCATCGACCTCCAGTATCAGTTGTCCAACCTCTAGACCCCCTGCATCATATGCTGCCCCGTTCTCCTGTGAACCACCCAAAGTGTCATTAATGTTAAAAGATACTGTTGATACTTTAGATTAGCATAGATACAGAAATTGCTGGAGGATAGAGATCATAAAGCTGTTAAATTACTTGTATACCTTGTAAAAAATAATTCAGCGAATTTCCTACAGGAAAATTGCAGCTATAACTGTTATTGGCATGATAAAACCTAGACCTGGGACAATTTTTTCAGTTCCCCAGTTGCAAAGAAAATCATTCATTGGAGATTGTATCTACAGGTGTGCTGAAAGTCTGGGAATAGCTAAATATTATCGTAATTGATTTGGCTAGAAGATTAAACTTTGCAAACTCAATTGTGAACTAAAAATATATTTTTAGCATTATTACCTCCATTCACCGGGGAACGGCCTAAACGGAGTCAGTACATAATTTTAAATGTATCATAGGTTGAACCTAGTTATTTATGGACAGATATTGATCAAACCTGCTATTATTAGTATTGATTTCAAATTCGCTGAGTATGTACATCTGCTGCAACATTCAATCACCTTAAATTACCTTTTTAATTAGGTATTAAGTACTGATTAAAAAGAACTGATTACGCTATGACTATACCCCATATGGGTAACAGGTTAAAATTCTGTTGCAATATTCCTCCTCCAGCTCGACCAATAACACATCATTCTATATCACCTATATTTTTTGTTAAAATTAACTCCCAGAAATAATTTATGCTGAGGAGGACAGTGTCGGGATGTTTAAGAGAGGGATTTGTGAGTGACTGATGCGTGTTGGGTAGACTGCAGCGGAGACGCTGGTCACCATATGGTAGGGTCTACTCATTGCAACTTGTTAGAGAGAAAGAGTTTGTGAGTGGCTCATGCGTGTTGGGTAGACTACAGCGGAGACGCTGGTCACCATATGGTAGGGTCTACTCATCACAACTTGTTAGAGAGAAAGGGTTTGTGAGTGGCTCATGCGTGTTGGGTAGACTGCAGCGGAGACGTTGGTCACCATATGGTAGGGCCTATTCATCACAACTTGTTAGAGAGAAAGGGTTTGTGAGTGGCTCATGCGTATTAGATAGACTGCAGCGGAGACGCTGATAAGGTTAAATGTATGATAGGGCCTACACATCACCATTTGTTAGAGAGAAGGGGTTTGTGAGTGGCTCATGCTTGTTGCGTAGATTGCAGTGAAGATGTTGATAAGGTTAACCGTAAGGCAGGGCTTTCTCATCACTACTTTTTAGTCTAGTTTAAAATAGGATGTGTCTGATTTTTGACTCTGATCCGTTTTATCTCTCACTAATATTTTCTGTTGTTATTATTTCATTGATTTGAATTGTTTTATTTCTTTGTCTTGTTTTAATGCATCATTTAATTTTAATTTACATTTAAATGACAAAAATGATAGTAAATGAACGTGCTTATTGCCGTCATGGACTTTCCCTCAGCACACAAATCAAAAGATTAGTTATCTATGTGTGAAGGAAGTTATTCAATCAGTATAAATATTATTATTGGAAACAAATAAATTTTTAATTTAAAAACAACTTCATCTATTTAAATCTACGAGCTGAAAACCTCCATTTTATTGTTTCTCGTACAAGCATACCTAGTTTTTCATTACTCATTAAATGATTATCAAGGATAATTAAATATATATTGGTTCATTGTTTGTTAAAATATTTCAATAAAAACTATTTGGGGTTTGGCCAATCCCTCTCTGTTGCTATTGTCATTGCTGTTACTGGGTGACCAGAAGGGTTTAGGCAACACTCACGTGTATGCTGATGATCCATGGTAGGGGATGGCGAGTGTTGGCACCTCTCTCTATTGCTAGTGTCATTGCTTCTAAGAAGTGACCAGAAGGGTTTAGACAACACTCACGTGTATGCTGATGATCCGTGGTAGGGGATGGCGAGTGTTGACCCCTCTCTCTATTGCTATTGTCATTACTGCTATGGGTTGACTAGAAGGGTTTGGGCAACACTCACGTGTTTGCTGATGATCCATGGTAGGGGATGGCGAGTGTTGGCACCTCTCTCTATTGCTAGTGTCATTGCTTCTAAGAAGTGACCAGAAGGGTTTAGGCATCACTCAAGTGTATGTTGATGATCCGTGGTAGGGGATGGTGAGTGTTGACGCCTCCCTCTATTTCTATTGCCATTGCTGTTACGGGGTGACTAGAAGGGTTTAAGCAACACCCACGTGTATGTTGATGAACCATGGTAGGGGATGGCGAGTGTTGACATCTCCCTCTATTGTTATTGCCATTGCCGCTTGGTGACCAGAAGGGTTTAGGCATCACTCAAGTGTATGTTGATGATCCGTGGTAGGGGATGGTGAGTGTTGGCGCCTCCCTGTATTGCTAGTGTCATTGCTTCTAAGAAGTGACCAGAAGGGTTTAGGCATCACTCAAGTTTATGTTGATGATCCGTGGTAGGGGATGGTGAGTGTTGGCACCTCCCTCTATTGCTATTGCCTATGCTGCTACGGGGTGACCAAAAGGGTTTAGGCCATACTCACGTGTATGTTGATGATCCGTGGTAGGGGATGGCGAGTGTTGGCGCCTCCCTCTATTGCTATTCCTAACAGTGGTTTTGTCTTCTTTACAGTTATCCTTAAGTTGCCCTGATTGTCTGGAACAACCTTGAGAAAATCATAGTCCTTAGCCAATGCAATCACACTATGAATCTTATGTTATTCGAATGTAAAGTAATGAACGTATTTGTGTATCTGACTCACAAATAATTAAGCTTCTGCCTGTTTCATCTTCTATTAAATTGTTAATAATTGTTAAATCTTTTCATTTTTTTGAAATTAATATTGTTAATCCATTATTAAGCTACTAGGCCTTTATTGTTATGTTTTTACAGTGGTTAATGAGGTTAATATTGGCTATATCATCAACCATGTATAACCATGTAAATATTTTGACTTAAACTATACTAGCAACTACTTGTTTAGATGTTATGAATTTTTTCTCTAAATTTATTTGTAAATTAACAGGAACAAACTTGAAAATTTTATGTTTGTTCCGGCTTTTGTTTCGGCTCGGATACTGTCCGATATGCAGAACACACCCGGAGCACAGCTTGACGCTGAACACGGGCGAGTCGCAACCGGTAGATGTCCTTGGTGAGATACAAGATACAAGATACAAAATGCCTTTATTCAGTTATATACATAGTATACATGAATAGTGTCACTTTTACAAAGTTTTCAAGTTGTACTTAAAAAGCTAACAGAGCAGACTGACTACATATATTTACAAAAAAGTCAAGAAAGATAGAAAACGAAAAAGCAAAAAACACAGTCTACAAAATAGTTGAGGTTACTGAAAAAATTCATTAAATGAATATAAAGGTTTACTAATCAAAAACTGTTTAAGCTTATTTTTAAAAACGCAAAAATTATCTATTGATTTTATGTCAGGAGGAAGACGGTTGAAGAATCTAATGCCAGCATATGAAGGTTTTTTTTCATAAAATCTAAGATTATGACGGTTGAAAGCAAAATTAGAATTTGTTTCTTGTGTTGTAATTGTGATTTTGGCCTAAGGTAGGTAGATGTAATGAATTATTTTTCATGAACAAAACCAACTCAAAGATATACAGGCCATAAACAGTCAAGAAACCTAGCTCCACAAAATGTTGTCTAACAGTCTCATCCCAATTTAGCCCCAAAATAATTCGTATTGCTTTTTTTTTTAAATAAGTATTTTATTTAAGTTTAAAATTGAAGTGCTCCCATATAAACTTATACCAAAAATGATATGTGATTGAATAAATGCAAAATAAATATTTCTAAGAGTTGACAAGTCAGTGTAATTAGACATTTTCTTTAATGCAAATAACCCAGATGTTTATTTTTTTGTAATATGTAAAACATGACTGTCCCAATTTAAATGTTTATCAATGATTAAACCCAGAAATTTCGACTCCTCCACTTCCTCTATGAAGTGATTATTTAAGAAAATATTTAATTGATCAGGAGATCTGCTTTTTGAAGTGGAAAGAATTGTAAATTTAGTTTTGGAAGGATTAAGTAGCAAACCTTTATCATTCAATACTTGTTCTAAAACAGAAAGATGACTACAAGCTTTAGCCTCTACATCACAAAAAGTTTTTCCAGTGATTTTTAGATTGATATCATCGGCATACAATGTTATTTTATCAAATTCCGTTGTAGAAGGTAAACCCTTTAGATAGCAGAGGAACAGTAACGGTCCTAAAATGGATCCCTGAGGGACTCCATATTTTATATCCCTTAAATTAGAATTATAATTTATTAACTGGTTATGATTATTTAGGTAAGTAATTTCCACATACTGTTTGTTTTCTGTTTTCCAAATACGAATTAAACCATGAGAGAGCTCTATTTTTCACCCCTAATTTTTCAATTATAGAAATAAGTTTGGAGTGTGATACATTGTCAAATGCTTTACTCAGATCCATAAATAAACCAACCGTCCTCTCTCCCGCATCAACAGAATCTATCAGAGAGTGTCTGCTTACACCTTTGCCCCATAAAGGAGCACAGACTGGACTGGGGACATCAAGAGACGTCTTCTGCTTGACAGAGGACCCCCAACATTGGCCATCAGCCTACTAAGGTAAGAGACCACCTTAGAAGCCTTGTCCGCCGTGCAGAGCATATGGCCTCTCCAGCTAAGTCTGTTGTCCACCATGACTCCGAGGTACTTGGCGGCACGCGTTGTCTGGACCACTTCCCTCCCGACTCGCAGCGGGTCAACGGTGTTGATCCTCTTTTTTGTGAGTATCACAATCTCCTTCTTGCAAGCGAAAGACCATGATCGGCCATCCAGGCGTTAACCACGTGCATGACCTGGTTCAACTTTAGTTGGGCCAGCTCAACGTTGCGTGCGGCGATAAGAGCCACAACGTCATCGGCATACCCAACTGAGATGGTCTCCTCTGGCATCTCGGACCTTAGAAGTTCCAGAGATCTGGACCGATCTCGGACCTTAGAAGTTCTAGAGATCCGGGCCGAGTATTGAACCTTGCGTGGCACCAGAGGACCTACATTGTCCGCGCTCCTTCACGGGAATCACAATTCAGGTGTGGAGACAGTACTCTATGAGCCTCAACGAGTTGAAAGCATTATTGACATCAAGCGTAACAAGAAGCACCACTCGGACAAATGATTGTAGCTGATAAATGGTTGTAGCTCTCGGCCCTCCCCATGGGTCTCTGGACTTCGGTGATCGCGTCGATTGTTGATCGCCCCTTTCTGCAACCGTATTGCCGAGGGGACAGGTCCCCAGCAGCTACCAAGGCAGAAGTTAGACGGGAGCGAATCAACTTTTCAAACAATTTTCAAGATGTGTCTAACATACACACAGAGTACTGGAGTTTCGGAACGCCATCCTCGATCTCCTTTTTACATTCTTTGAACTGGAAGGGCCTTTGCCATCTCCTTCAAAAGAATTGTCATGTCCTTCAATATTGTCATCTCCTCCTTGTTGGCATTGTCCTGCTGCTGCCGAAGCGTTTGCACTTTGAACGCCGCGCAAAAAGGACTTCTTTTGTGAGGTATTCTTGAGGTATACCTTGATGTGACCTAGTGATGTTGATGTCTCCATCACCAGTTCAACCTCCATGTTCTCTATGCCTCATCAGGCATCATTTACCGCCTTGAATGGTGCTGTTGGAGGTGAGGTTTTAATTCCCCCCTTCGGCGTCCCTGGCATCATGGTCAATGTTGGAGACCTCAACACCATAGAGCTTCGCCTGAAGGTGACTAGCTCTGTCTCATCATTTGTGTTTGTAGTGGGTTTTGTACATGCCATATGTTAAAAGCACCAGCGCATCGTGCGGCAAGGGGTGGCCCGGAATAGCCAGGAAAGAGTATACCCTCGTGGACAAAGCCCCTACCCCAGTTCCCCGGGGCCCGACCTCCGTTTACCCAGCACCGGAAACCTGACGTGCCGAAGACACTCATCAGCAGTGCGAGACACACATTAGCCCCACACAAGAAGGGCACTCCCAAGGGTCTCCAGTGCGCGCCGGTCAAAGAGAAAGAGGAAATGACACCCATTTGGGGTCAGAAGAAGGAAGAGGAGGGTAAGTGTAGCCCAGAATAGACCAAAGACAAATAAAGGCCCTAGCTCTAAGAAGAACTGTGAGTAGAATCCCACAGCTTGGCTCAGATACCCCGGGGTCGCCAGCCTCCCAAAAGGAAGGGGAGGCCTCCCATGTAGTCGAAAGCCGACTACTCTTGAGGGCGGAAATTTTATTTTGGAGCCTACATGAATAAAAGTAAAGTGATAGGCTTCAGTCAATTGAATTTTTTTACATGGCGATGACTTGTAGTTGTTGTAGGTAGTTTTGGTCCAGACCCAACCTAACTTTAGTTAAGTAATTTATCTCTGAGCTGTTATAGTCTGGGACTGTTGGTTTAAAAGGGTCAAAAGACATTGATATAAACTAAACTGAATCAGAGACTTGAAGCCTGGAATAAAAAAACTAAATTCTATATAATTGTTACGTGCTTTTACTGCAAAATTTCAGGAACTGTATGAAATAAACGGTACCAGTGGACTGACACATACTTTCTCCCTTAAGTAAATTTAAAAAAGACAATCTGTAATAAAACTATCATGTTCTACAAAGTTAATCCAAATATCATTTAATAATTTATTGTTTCAAAAATAATCATCCAATTTCTAAAAATAAAAACAAGAGACAACGTTAAATTAATTGTTCATATTGTATGGGGGGAACCCCCCCCAAGGTAATACCAAGCTTTTTTGAGCTGGTTTTGTTGGGTGATTTGACCTTACGCTTCATACCAAGTTTCATGGAAAACGGTTGGAAAATAAGGAAGAAATTGATTTTTTAATATTCTCCATAAGAATAACATTGGGCGCTTTCAGACAACGTACTGCGTTTATCGTAGACAGTAAATTTAACTTTTCTCTGGAACCGTTAGTCGTAGACAAATAATTCAAAATACTAATTTGTTTAGTTTTTTAAGCTGGTTTCAATGGTGCCAGTCAAGTTATACTTTAATTTTATTCTTTTTGCTGAAAATTTAAAAATTTGAATTTTTTGACATTTAAAAGCCCATAACTTTTGAACCGTCATTTTTACAGACATGCGGGTGGTGTCAAAGTATTTAGTACTTGGTGCACTATAAACTATCAAATTTTAACCAAAATCGTTAGAGCCGTTTTTGAGAAAATTAGATTTTTCACGTTTTTTAAGGGTTTTTAGGGGTGAACTACCCTAAAAAATCAAAAATTCAAAAAAATGAAAAAAACGCCTGGAGATACGGTGACTATATATATACATGCCAAATTTCATCTAAAAAGGACCAACGGGGTAGGCTGTGGCAGTGTACACATCCAGACACACACACACGGACGGACAGACATCACGTCAAAACCCACTTTTTTGGATTCAGGGGACCCCAAAACGGATATATCCACCCTCAACTCAAATTCGAAAATTTTGACGAAAACAATACTTTCTCCATATACTCCATATGTATAAGGGGAGAAAGTAAAATTATAGCTTCTAGCCAACTGAAAAACATATTAGTTTAAATACTATGAAACACAGCATACAACTAAACCTGTTAATGAGCATTACCTGTTGCAACACTTACTGGTACATACACTAAAGATTGTCACATCCCTACATTATTCAAAGACTTGACTACTAAATGTAAAATTAAAGCACTATTTTTTAAGTTAAAAAAATTAGATATACTATTTTGTATTCTATTCAGTACCCGATATTTCTCTTGGTACTCAGAGCTACTTGGTACTCCTCTCTTTTTTACAGTGTGGAAGCCCATTGTGTAAATACCAACCTTAAAGTATATACAGTAGTCAATAAAAAGGGAAGAATGAGTCGTTTTTTTATTTGGCATGTTTTGCTCTCCCCTTGGATTTTGATATCTATTGTATCAACCAATCATGTCTGTCTACTGTTCTGACTGACTTGACCGGTATTTTTTGATGTAAGAAAAATGAATAAAAGGCAAATGAATAAATGTACATAATTAATGAGTGACATTTATAAACAAATCACATTCTATTGTCATAATGCTAGAATTATTGCTGTAACATTGGATTATTGACAAAGAGGGTGCTGATCCCTCGTCCCTATCTTATGTCTCACACACGCGAAGTTGCACACATACAGCTGGTGATTTAATTACATTTTTTAAAATCTACACTCTTCTCGCCCAAATAGATTAAATCATTGAAACAATTTAAAAATAACAAATATTAAAAAAAATTAATTATTTCAGTTCAAACTCAAAACATTTTATTCCAAAATTTAAATTAACAATATAACAATAAAGATAGATTTTTTACTACTCATGCTAAAATATCAAAATTTATTACTGCATGCTTATTAAAACTTTTTTAAAAATGAAAACCCTTTAAAAAAACATGTTGGAATGAGCCTACATAGGCTGGTCGCCTGTGCGTAGGCACGAGCCGCCATTACTCGTAAGCCTCATAGTTATGGAAAATTTAAGACAAGTAGTTTATTTAAAATAAAATTCAACATATTTTTAAATAAAATTGAACCTGGGAAGTAATATTAAAATTGAGAGAAAGAAATGTAAAGAGGTTGAAGACTGTAAACATGAAATAAAATATGGAATTACTAAATGACAATTGTAGAAATAGAAGTATACAAGTTACTAGCCTCAAGTCAAAATGTGACAATACATATAAGGACGATTCACAAACCTTCAAGACATTTTTCAGAAAAGTAGTGAAGGCATGAAGTACTGAAGTCAAGAGTTCCAGAGTTAAAGGTTACAGTTAAGTTGAACACGAGTTTGAACTCTGAGGTAGACCGCTAGGGGATAGACTGATTGTCCTCTCAAGTTCCCAACTCAAACAAATAGTGAAGAACCTAAGTTAGGAATAAACTGATGGCTCATCTCTTTTCTTTAAAAAAATCGGCATAGTCTTTTATTTATTGGTGCAACAATGGGATGCTTTAATAAAACTGATACATATAAGCAGCTTAATCCACAGATTTACTTTTTTAAGTTTTATGGTTTTAAAATATGTGACAAACGAAAATTAATAATCTGGTTATCACAAATAAAAAACAAAACATTTTAACACAAAATAAACCTAGGGTGAATATGATATACTATAAAATAACATAAATCCCAAAATGTTTAAAAACAACTCTCATCACCATAAAACGCACCTCGATCGTCTAAGTGATAAGGTGGCAGGTAGTCACCACTGAAAATCTTGAAGCCTCAATGAATGCACTATTGAATACTGCGTTAATCCACAAAGACCATCCTCATAATTAGACCAATTCGTAATTCAGAGGCCGTGGTTCGGATTCCACGTTAAACTGTAGGTCCATCAGTTGCCATCGGCTGTTGGGCTATTAATTAACAGTCCTGTCTAAGGAACATGTCAGCTTTAGTCAGTAACAAGACTACAAGATCGCGCCACAATCATCCTACATTCATTCCTCATTCATACTTGGCTTAAAATACCTACCTGGGTAGGTCGCCTTTCAGTTAAAAGTATCAAAGTAAATGAGTGTATTACATTATTGTATTGTGACGGGGTCACGTTTTTGTATTATGTAAACAATTTTAATACACTGTAGGATTCTTTTTATAATATTCATGCTTTTAGTTAGACGTTTATACTGGGAAAATTGATTGCTGATGGTAGTAAAACATCCAGTTCTTAACATTTTTCTCTTTTCGTTTTCTCAATTTTAAAGTGTTTTCAGTTAGTTTCTATTATTATTATATGTTAATATATCTAAAACATGTAATTTTGAATATTTGTACATTACCACATCCGTAACAAATAAGTGTTACAACGGATCGAGTTTAACAAGGTAAGAAAGTGGGTATTATATTTTACCTGGGCCTCATTATCAGCAGAGGAATCCTGAAGATCACCTCGTGACAGTCGCATGTTGGAGCCATGTCTTCTCATTCCACCTGGTTCAGATTCCAGTAGTTCTTGTTCCTCCTTGAGATCAAAACCACGCCCAAGCTTATGGGCAAGCTGCTGCAACACATCACAGCATCTAACAAATCATAATCCTAACAAACTTTTTGCATTAACGTTCCAACATATCTTTCATATGTATAGTCTAGTTCTACTACTGCTGATTAAAGTACATTAACCATCAAACAAGAATTTTTAGTTTGAGTGAGAATATATTTCATCTTTTTATTTAACATAGAAACAAATCAATATATTAGTTTGTTTCACAATAATACAAACTTTCAAATAATAAAGACCATAAAGTGAATGGTCATATGGTGATTATTATTACTTTTTGAGGTATGTGTGATAATATCTTAGATCTTTTATTATGAATTAATCATGATGGACATAATAAATCTCCATCTTGTCAAATGAAAGTATCTTATCAATGATCAGGTATTTGCTGTATTATGATTTAACATCACTGTTTGATCTCTAATAGTTTGATTTTCGTGGTGTCTGTTCTTAAATACAATTCAGTTGGTAGTACAATAGTAAGTTGGACAAGTAAAGTACAAAATCCAGTTGTTTATGACAAAAACATCTGATAGACCTAACTAATTCAGGGGGTAAAATATACTAGTGCATACATGTTGATAAGATCTACATTATTTTCTCTTCATGGAAGTACCACATTTAGATATGTATGCATAAATGTTGTGCAATTTTCATGTCATAGCCTTTGAAGGAAATTCAGATTAAGTTCATTGAAAATTTCTCATCATATGGGTGATTTTTATTTCTCTTCTCTGATGGCTAATGATCAAAATTACAATTAATTTACTTTATTTAAGATAGGATGTACCTTCTTTATGTTCACCCTTAGCCAGCAAATTTTTCCATAACAGTGTTAGTTGTGTATTAAGCCCCTATTGCTCCTAAGATTGAAATAAATCAAAATTTTAAGGTAGGGCTATAAATTAATTTTTATGATAGAATTTTGATTCTCGATTATTGTTACTCCTCAAGGAGGCAATCAAACTAAACTAAATAATAACTACAAATTAATAAGTCTATTCTAAGAACAAAACATTCAAAATTTAAAAAAACGTGCAAATCCAAACCACTGCGAACTAAGTTCCAGAAAACCTTTGCATCAAACTGTTGGGAAAATCCATGCAATAGGTATTGAAAGTTAATACATAGGTTTTTCGGTTGCTAACAGCTTTAGCAGGGTGCTTGGGAAAGAGAACCAAATGAGGGCTACAGGTCTACCAACCATGCTGTAACTATAGTCTACCAGGACTACCTACAGTACTCTATCAGACAGATACATGCATGGCCGCCTATCTCCTTACAGGTCTCTCTACCTCTACCTCCGTGAGTGATGTAAACTGCAGGATTTGTTTCATGGTGTATGTTTTATGCCCCTTTAATACCCTAATTTCCTTAAAATTTAGTAAAACTTAATTTTACTTATTAACGAAACATAAATCACACAAAGTTTAAAATAATAAAACTAGAAATGTGTCGTTCTCTTATATCTCTAAATTAAGCTACAATTTTTGTAATGTTTCAAATTATTAGATTTTCAAATCCCATTTTGAATCTTATACAACTCATATGAATGATAAAATATAGAACAATAAAAACACTTCAAAAACTCTGTAAAGTTTAATTTGTACCTAAAAACTAGATATAACAAACAACAAATCCCCTATCTTAGACAAGGTGATGATGTTAAGATAATGTTTTGTCATAAAATCGTTTAAATGCAGAAAAAGGCTGAAAAGTAGTATGTAGAAACATTCCTGAAAAAAGAAGTACTGTATTGTAGAAAAACTTGGGACCAAGTGTGTGCGATAGAAAATATAGAAGGTGCAGACATTGTAAAGAGATATGCCGGTGATGAAAACTGACTTCCACTCCTGCTTTTGTACAAAGTTATCTTTCTCTCATATTGTGATTTATATTGAGTTTTATGAAACAGCAATATTAATACTGTGATAACATAGTTGTAGGGTCTACCAGGTGGTTCCAGATGCAACAGATGTCCCAAGTGAATATTCTTTTTGTTCGATTTTGTTTAGTACATCTTTAATTACATTATATTAAAATAAAGGATTTATTTAAGTTTGATGATTAATTTCTCTAATATTTTCACATAGTAGCCTAGTTTAAAATATGTTATTAATGAAAAGGCAAAGACAAAAATTACTGTTTTATATAAATTTCAAAATAACATTTAGAGGGTTTCAAAGTGACTTGTTTTAGTTTAGAGAAATATTAAAATGAAAAATGAGGTAGTTACTCAAATAAAAAAAAAGTTTAAAATTGTTTGGTAAATTTTACTTTTATTGAGAAATTGTTGTCCCTAAAAACTAATAGACATATATGCTTTGAACATTCACATAAAATCTAGTTTTAATTAAAGAGTTTAAAAATATGCATTTAATTATTTAAATAAAATCTTAAAAATTAAAATAAAACTAATGAAGATTATTTTTGGCATGCTTATTCTGTGAAATTTCTAGAACTGATTATAAAATACCTGTTTATATTGTACATATATATTACATATATATATATATATACATATATATTTTTGGATTATATTAAGGCTTCATAATATGAAGCCTTAATATACAGTAGTTAAACTTATTCCAAATATAAAATCTTATATGTATGGCATAAGAAGTATTTAAAATCCAACAATCATAACTTTAGTACCTCTGATTACCTATTGGTATTATATTTTTTCAAGTACCATTATCATCAGTACCAGATATCCATAATTATAATATAAAATGACACCAGACATGTTAAACAGTCAAACAAATATTTTTTAATTTTAAATTCTTGGCATGATATTATGATATTTTCTAGTATAAATTCAACAAGAACATTTGCAATACACAATCTTTAGGACTTAGACCAAAAAAAGTTAAACAAACAATGATTCTTAAAAAAAAAGGTTAACGGTGTTGCCAATTCTTTATTAGTTATCATCAGGTCTAAGAATTTCAATGTGATATGATAAATGTAATAAATAAACCTGCTTTTTAAAAACCAATGTAGTTGAAATTTATCAAAATTATTTCCCTGTTCCCTGTCTTTTCACATATGTAATGTTAATAGAGAATCTTATTTCGTTTAAGGTTTAATTATATTTTAGTCTTACTTTCATTGTGTGGTTTAATTATAAAATATGAACCATGCTTATAAAGAGTTATAAGAGTTAGATCTACTGAATCATAGATTTTGAAAAATAAGTTTTTTACACATTAGAAGGAAAAAAAATATTTTGAGTGGAAGTCAGAGAATGGTGAGATGAAGGAGATCTAACTTACAAGAGGGTTTCCCCAGTACCATGACTTGACCTTCTGCGTCCACCCTCCCAGCTGGGACCTGAGCCCTTCCAGGTAGCCGCACTGAAACGATAGCCTCTCATTTGCCTCTCTCTCCCCAGAACTCATCAAACCACCCACATCACCACACTCTCTAGTCTCTACACCAGCAGCAATGTATCTTAGCTGGTGGATATTCTTATGGGGGTTTCTACCTCTTTTTTTACTTTACCAAAATATCCAATATTTACAGATCTGTGTTTAAAAAATGACGGTAAAAAAGAGTAAACTGTATATTCATCCCATAAAGCATCTATTTTCATTAAAATTTTGATTTAGGACCTACCTACCCTCTGTTTCAAAACCTTCCTGAGCCAGGGGTTGCTTTTTCCAGGGTGTGGATGCCATCCCTTCTTTGAGTGAAATTTTAAGTAAAAATAAGTCACTCAAGAAGGGTAAAAAAGCAATCCACTCCTTGGAAAATCGGTGCTCTATGGGATAAATAGATGGGAAAATGGTCATTAACCATGATGATATGAACTTTATAAGCTGGCACTTTGGTCTGCTTTGTTAACCAAGTAAAGAGATCTAGTTGCATAGCTTATACTCGTATGTGGCTGTAAACGTGATTAGTAAAAACTATGTAATGTAAATAGTTTTATCTAAGAAACTCTAAGAAAGCAAGGAAACTATAAATTTTAGAAAATGATAGAACAAAAACGTTTAGTGCAAAGTTTTTATTGATAAATTACAAGATGAATGTTCTAGATATTAAAAAAATACTCTCTTTCTGGCTGGCATTTCTTTAGCTCCTTAGAGAGTGTGGTCCATGAGTTAACATCTTCTGCTCTTAATCTTCAGAGGCATATCCTAACAATCTGCACTAACAAGGAGATAGATTGGTGCATCAAGACTGAGATTTATATACCGCCATATTCTGTATTTTTACAATGAATATAAACACAGCACAAAGAAAAACCATTAGGCATCTATGACCTACAAATGAAACTTTGAAATTACTCACACTCAACACCTTGAAGTGATATCTTCATAAAATTTGACTAAGTGATATAAAAGGTATTGATTGGCCCCTCTCTTAGAAGCCTTATACCAACCTTAATATACACATTGGAAGCTTAGAGAAAAAGTAATTATTTATCTTAAATTAATCGTCTGTAAGTTCAGAAAATAAGTACTGCTTATCTACAAAAACCACCATTTAAGAAGTCTTGGTATTGAGCATTATAAATTGGGAGAGAGAGCATAGTACAATGTATTTTAAACCCTCCCCCTAATAACTTGTGGATATGGAAAAAGTTAAAGAAATGAAATATGAGAGAGAATTTTTTAAATTTCAGTAAAAGTTACAGTATCTAATACAATCTAACATACCTAACAAAAGCAGTGGCTGATTTGTTAATGATTAACGAAAGATGAATTTAGATCATAGAATTTACTGAATTACTTGGACATGAATTATGGATGAATAATCTTTTTGATTTAACTTACACTTAAGCTATTCATATTACATATCTATTAGGTTTTGGTTATATACTCTATCTATTGGGAAATCGATATTTAATCTCAATCTAAAACTACAAAATTAGCACATTTAGACTATCTTTTTTAACAACTACCTTACTAAGTCCAAAAGATTACCTTATCTAAAGAAAACTTATCCAAAGTTATCATCCAAAGACTTTTTGACCATAAAGTCTAATCCAGTACTTAAATATTTTTAAATAGTTATTCTATTATACTAAAAACATAACTAATACTGTCTAAAATATTGATACACAGATTTTTAAGAGTGCAATTTGGAAGGCAATAAGGAAAACTGATTAGGTATAAGACAGAAGAAATAATTATCACAATAAAAAAAATTATATATATGTATATATACAGGGTGTTCATTAAAGTTGGAGGCAAACTTCGAGGGGTGATAGTACTCGTCAAAATAAACAAAAATGACATATAAACATATGTTGAAAAATCCTTCATTTAGCTGCTAGCCGCCATTTTATATTTTATACAAAAAAAGTTGTACATCAAGAACTATTTAAGATACAGGCACCAAAGTTTACACACATATTTATTGGCTAAAGAGAAAAATAACCTCAAAGTATCATTTAGTTTGCTTTCATATTTTCAAAATGGCGTTGGTTAAAAATCTTTCAATTTAAATAACAAATACCATTAACTTTAATTTTAGAAGAGATAAAAAATATTGCAATTTTAATTTCAAATCTAACGATTTTTTGATGAACGAAATCTGTCCTCGGATAGGCGAGAAAATTTAATTTTAATGTTAGATTTCAGGACCCACGCCCACCGCAGCGTGGCTGTGGCGAAGAAGCCGCTTTGTGCCCGCTGAACTCCGCTTCTTAGCCACGGCCGAATTATTATTCGAACATAGTAAATGCAATTCTGACATTTTTTAGCTTGACGAAGCTAGAAATTCCAATTATAAGATAACATGTTATGTGAGATAGATAACTATGTAAGAGATAATTTTAGTTTGGTGTGGTCGGTGTAAATGAAATACATAAGGTGTAGGTTTAAAAGGCGCCACTCTCCAAATACGCATTAAATAGATATTTAAACGAATTATACACTAATACATATATATCTTTAAATCACGTGAAAATATTTAAAGATTTCCAGAACCGTTTCATTGCTCACCAGCAGTTAGGCCTACATAGCAAGCGGCGTTACTTTCGCACTCCGGATACATTACTACAGGACTAAACTGCCTTTGAGTGATATTTCTGGAGTATATATCCAGCCTAGGCCTCATACAAACGGGGAGTGTTAAGATTTCACACTCGGTCAAAGAACGACCTTTCCACACCATTGATCTGGAAGAGTTTATGATCCATGTACTGTTGTTCAATTTACCTCAAGGCTTCTTTCAGTGTTAAAACAACTTATATTAGTGCTAAGATCACCTTCAGCGATTGTACTGAGCTCATATAAAGGAGTATAGACGATCACTAACTAAAAAGTGAAATTTTTGTGCGATGACGAAATATCGGAAACTACAGAAGCAATGGAACGTAACAGATATTAGACGACCTACAGCAAGGAGGAGGCCGAGAGAGCATGGGAAGGTGAACCGCCGAAGGCGATGGAGGAGGCGGCTCCTCTAATGGTAGAACAACTCCAAATAAACAAGCACTTTATTTCCACGATAGAGATCTAAATTGGACGAGACCCGGTAAGATTTACTATGTCCCACCCACAGTGACCCGTCAGGACCAGGGACACCACGGTAGTAGGCCTACTGAGCAGTGTACATCGGACACAGTCTGTGTATAACATTAAATGCACTGTACTGAAGATCTATCTTATAAACCTATCGTCTGGGCTTCGACAGCTAACATCTCTACCGGTAGATTTAGCACCCAAGACTGCAAAAAAGTAAAAGAATACAACTATTTAGATCATTCACATTTTCGAATGATCATTTATAAAAAGTAGTCTATGATTTAACGTTTATAAAGTATTATCATTTACGTAATAACAGAGGTTGGTTAAATTTCAGGAAATATTAGTGCGGAAATACTAACTTTAGGGGTAAGCGGGGTAATACCGTACACTGAAACATTAATGTGTTATATATATTTTATTTATTTAGAAACTGATCAACGGAAAGATCTCATTATAAAGTCTATCTAACTTCCCATCAATTGTTAGCCAAATGTTTTGATTGTTTTAAGCTATCAAAGTGTATAGTCAAGGTTACATCACCTTTTCAATGTACCGTATTGCCCCAAATCTTGGTATACCATGTTGAGGAAATACTATTCAGTACGATATTTCAAGACTGGCAAAAGCATAAAAAGGTTACCTGGTATCACCTGGTACCGTTTTACACATTTTATCAGGCTAGAGCTAGTAGGCTGCGACTTAGAGAAAAGACATTGGTGATTGGCGGAATGAAAATTACCATGCGCTCTAAGAGGTACAAATCGCTGCTGGCTGTTAGCGGGCTGAGGTAACGGCCCGCGATTCTCTGACAGAGATGTGGGGATATGTACCACTTACTGAGCTCGTGTTGTGTACGTATCGAGTACTATAGCACTACTAGTAGTCACGGCTGCAAACAGTATCGCATGCTGTTGGGGTCAGCGGTGAGCAGACTGAGGTAACGGTCCGCGATTCTCTGACAGAGATGTGGGGATATGTACCACTTACTGAGCTCGTGTTGTGTACGTATCGAGGTGGCCACTATAGCACTACTAGTAGTCACGGCTGCTACCACAGTATCGCATTGCTGTTGGGTCAGCGGTGAGCAGACTGAGGTAACGGTCCGCGATTCTCTGACAGAGATGTGGGGATATGTACCACTTACTGAGCTCGTGTTGTGTACGTATCGAGGTGGCCACTATAGCACTACTAGTAGTCACGGCCCAGTATCGCATTGCTGTTGGGTCAGCGGTGAGCAGACTGAGGTAACGGTCCGCGATTCTCTGACAGAGATGTGGGGATATGTACCACTTACTGAGCTCGTGTTGTGTACGTATCGAGGTGGCCACTATAGCACTACTAGTAGTCACGGCTGCTACCACAGTATCGCATTGCTGTTGGGTCAGCGGTGAGCAGACTGAGGTAACGGTCCGCGATTCTCTGACAGAGATGTGGGGATATGTACCACTTACTGAGCTCGTGTTGTGTACGTATCGAGGTGGCCACTATAGCACTACTAGTAGTCACGGCTGCTACCACAGTATCGACCCCGATTCTCTGAGGGATCTGTAGATGTGCCACTTACTGAGCTCGTGTTGAGTACGTATCGAGGTGGCCACTATAGCACTAATAGTAGTCACGGCTGCTACCACAGTATCGCATTGCTGTTGGGTCAGCGGTGAGCAGACTGAGGTAACGGCCCGAATTCTCTGACAGAGATGTGGGGATATGTACCACTTACTGACCTCGTGTTGAGTACGTATCGAGGTGGCCACTATAGCACTACTAGTAGTCACGGCTGCTACCACAGTATCGCATTGCTGTTGGGTCAGCGGTGAGCAGACTGAGGTAACGGTCCGCGATTCTCTGAGGGATCTGTAGATGTGCCACTTACTGAGCTCGTGTTGAGTACGTATCGAGGTGGCCACTATAGCACTAATAGTAGTCACGGCTGCTACCACAGTATCGCATTGCTGTTGGGTCAGCGGTGAGCAGACTGAGGTAACGGTCCGCGATTCTCTGACAGAGATGTGGGGATATGTACCACTTACTGAGCTCGTGTTGTGTACGTATCGATGTGGCCACTATAGCACTACTAGTAGTCACGGCTGCTACCACAGTATCGCATTGCTGTTGGGTCAGCGGTGAGCAGACTGAGGTAACGGTCCGCGATTCTCTGACAGAGATGTGGGGATATGTACCACTTACTGAGCTCGTGTTGTGTACGTATCGAGGTGGCCACTATAGCACTACTAGTAGTCACGGCTGCTACCACAGTATCGCATTGCTGTTGGGTCAGCGGTGAGCAGACTGAGGTAACGGTCCGCGATTCTCTGACAGAGATGTGGGGATATGTACCACTTACTGAGCTCGTGTTGTGTACGTATCGAGGTGGCCACTATAGCACTACTAGTAGTCACGGCTGCTACCACAGTATCGCATTGCTGTTGGGTCAGCGGTGAGCAGACTGAGGTAACGGTCCGCGATTCTCTGACAGAGATGTGGGGATATGTACCACTTACTGAGCTCGTGTTGTGTACGTATCGAGGTGGCCACTATAGCACTACTAGTAGTCACGGCCCAGTATCGCATTGCTGTTGGGTCAGCGGTGAGCAGACTGAGGTAACGGTCCGCGATTCTCTGACAGAGATGTGGGGATATGTACCACTTACTGAGCTCGTGTTGTGTACGTATCGAGGTGGCCACTATAGCACTACTAGTAGTCACGGCCCAGTATCGCATTGCTGTTGGGTCAGCGGTGAGCAGACTGAGGTAACGGTCCGCGATTCTCTGACAGAGATGTGGGGATATGTACCACTTACTGAGCTCGTGTTGTGTACGTATCGAGGTGGCCACTATAGCACTACTAGTAGTCACGGCTGCTACCACAGTATCGCATTGCTGTTGGGTCAGCGGTGAGCAGACTGAGGTAACGGTCCGCGATTCTCTGACAGAGATGTGGGGATATGTACCACTTACTGAGCTCGTGTTGTGTACGTATCGAGGTGGCCACTATAGCACTACTATAGTAGTCACGGCTGCTACCACAGTATCGCATTGCTGTTGGGTCAGCGGTGAGCAGACTGAGGTAACGGTCCGCGATTCTCTGACAGAGATGTGGGGATATGTACCACTTACTGAGCTCGTGTTGTGTACGTATCGAGGTGGCCACTATAGCACTACTAGTAGTCACGGCTGCTACCACAGTATCGCATTGCTGTTGGGTCAGCGGTGAGCAGACTGAGGTAACGGTCCGCGATTCTCTGACAGAGATGTGGGGATATGTACCACTTACTGAGCTCGTGTTGTGTACGTATCGAGGTGGCCACTATAGCACTACTAGTAGTCACGGCTGCTACCACAGTATCGCATTGCTGTTGGGTCAGCGGTGAGCAGACTGAGGTAACGGTCCGCGATTCTCTGACAGAGATGTGGGGATATGTACCACTTACTGAGCTCGTGTTGTGTACGTATCGAGGTGGCCACTATAGCACTACTAGTAGTCACGGCTGCTACCACAGTATCGCATTGCTGTTGGGTCAGCGGTGAGCAGACTGAGGTAACGGTCCGCGATTCTCTGACAGAGATGTGGGGATATGTACCACTTACTGAGCTCGTGTTGTGTACGTATCGAGGTGGCCACTATAGCACTACTATAGTAGTCACGGCTGCTACCACAGTATCGCATTGCTGTTGGGTCAGCGGTGAGCAGACTGAGGTAACGGTCCGCGATTCTCTGACAGAGATGTGGGGATATGTACCACTTACTGAGCTCGTGTTGTGTACGTATCGAGGTGGCCACTATAGCACTACTAGTAGTCACGGCTGCTACCACAGTATCGCATTGCTGTTGGGTCAGCGGTGAGCAGACTGAGGTAACGGTCCGCGATTCTCTGACAGAGATGTGGGGATATGTACCACTTACTGAGCTCGTGTTGTGTACGTATCGAGGTGGCCACTATAGCACTACTAGTAGTCACGGCTGCTACCACAGTATCGCATTGCTGTTGGGTCAGCGGTGAGCAGACTGAGGTAACGGTCCGCGATTCTCTGACAGAGATGTGGGGATATGTACCACTTACTGAGCTCGTGTTGTGTACGTATCGAGGTGGCCACTATAGCACTACTAGTAGTCACGGCCCAGTATCGCATTGCTGTTGGGTCAGCGGTGAGCAGACTGAGGTAACGGCCCGCGATTCTCTGACAGAGATGTGGGGATATGTACCACTTACTGAGCTCGTGTTGTGTACGTATCGAGGTGGCCACTATAGCACTACTAGTAGTCACGGCTGCTACCACAGTATCGCATTGCTGTTGGGTCAGCGGTGAGCAGACTGAGGTAACGGTCCGCGATTCTCTGACAGAGATGTGGGGATATGTACCACTTACTGAGCTCGTGTTGAGTACGTATCGAGGTGGCCACTATAGCACTACTAGTAGTCACGGCTGCTACCACAGTATCGCATTGCTGTTGGGTCAGCGGTGAGCAGACTGAGGTAACGGTCCGCGATTCTCTGACAGAGATGTGGGGATATGTACCACTTACTGAGCTCGTGTTGTGTACGTATCGAGGTGGCCACTATAGCACTACTAGTAGTCACGGCTGCTACCACAGTATCGCATTGCTGTTGGGTCAGCGGTGAGCAGACTGAGGTAACGTCCGCGATTCTCTGACAGAGATGTGGGGATATGTACCACTTACTGAGCTCGTGTTGTGTACGTATCGAGGTGGCCACTATAGCACTACTAGTAGTCACGGCTGCTACCACAGTATCGCATTGCTGTTGGGTCAGCGGTGAGCAGACTGAGGTAACGGTCCGCGATTCTCTGACAGAGATGTGGGGATATGTACCACTTACTGAGCTCGTGTTGTGTACGTATCGAGGTGGCCACTATAGCACTACTAGTAGTCACGGCTGCTACCACAGTATCGCATTGCTGTTGGGTCAGCTGAGCAGACTGAGGTAACGGTCCGCGATTCTCTGACAGAGATGTGGGGATATGTACCACTTACTGAGCTCGTGTTGTGTACGTATCGAGGTGGCCACTATAGCACTACTAGTAGTCACGGCTGCTACCACAGTATCGCATTGCTGTTGGGTCAGCGGTGAGCAGACTGAGGTAACGGTCCGCGATTCTCTGACAGAGATGTGGGGATATGTACCACTTACTGAGCTCGTGTTGTACGTATCGAGGTGGCCACTATAGCACTACTATAGTAGTCACGGCTGCTACCACAGTATCGCATTGCTGTTGGGTCAGCGGTGAGCAGACTGAGGTAACGGTCCGCGATTCTCTGACAGAGATGTGGGGATATGTACCACTTACTGAGCTCGTGTTGTGTACGTATCGAGGTGGCCACTATAGCACTACTATAGTAGTCACGGCTGCTACCACAGTATCGCATTGCTGTTGGGTCAGCGGTGAGCAGACTGAGGTAACGGTCCGCGATTCTCTGACAGAGATGTGGGGATATGTACCACTTACTGAGCTCGTGTTGTGTACGTATCGAGGTGGCCACTATAGCACTACTAGTAGTCACGGCTGCTACCACAGTATCGCATTGCTGTTGGGTCAGCGGTGAGCAGACTGAGGTAACGGTCCGCGATTCTCTGACAGAGATGTGGGGATATGTACCACTTACTGAGCTCGTGTTGTGTACGTATCGAGGTGGCCACTATAGCACTACTAGTAGTCACGGCTGCTACCACAGTATCGCATTGCTGTTGGGTCAGCGGTGAGCAGACTGAGGTAACGGTCCGCGATTCTCTGACAGAGATGTGGGGATATGTACCACTTACTGAGCTCGTGTTGTGTACGTATCGAGGTGGCCACTATAGCACTACTAGTAGTCACGGCTGCTACCACAGTATCGCATTGCTGTTGGGTCAGCGGTGAGCAGACTGAGGTAACGGTCCGCGATTCTCTGACAGAGATGTGGGGATATGTACCACTTACTGAGCTCGTGTTGTGTACGTATCGAGGTGGCCACTATAGCACTACTAGTAGTCACGGCCCAGTATCGCATTGCTGTTGGGTCAGCGGTGAGCAGACTGAGGTAACGGTCCGCGATTCTCTGACAGAGATGTGGGGATATGTACCACTTACTGAGCTCGTGTTGTGTACGTATCGAGGTGGCCACTATAGCACTACTAGTAGTCACGGCCCAGTATCGCATTGCTGTTGGGTCAGCGGTGAGCAGACTGAGGTAACAGTCCGCGATTCTCTGACAGAGATGTGGGGATATGTACCACTTACTGAGCTCGTGTTGTATACGTATCGAGGTGGCCACTATAGCACTACTAGTAGTCACGGCTGCTACCGCAGTATTTCATTGCCGTTGGGTCAGCGGTGAGCAGACTGAGGTAACGGTCCGCGATTCTCTGACAGAGATGTGGGGATATGTACCACTTACTGAGCTCGTGTTGTGTACGTATCGAGGTGGCCACTATAGCACTACTAGTAGTCACGGCTGCTACCACAGTATCGCATTGCTGTTGGGTCAGCGGTGAGCAGACTGAGGTAACGGTCCGCGATTCTCTGACAGAGATGTGGGGATATGTACCACTTACTGAGCTCGTGTTGTGTACGTATCGAGGTGGCCACTATAGCACTACTAGTAGTCACGGCTGCTACCACAGTATCGCATTGCTGTTGGGTCAGCGGTGAGCAGACTGAGGTAACGGTCCGCGATTCTCTGACAGAGATGTGGGGATATGTACCACTTACTGAGCTCGTGTTGTGTACGTATCGAGGTGGCCACTATAGCACTACTAGTAGTCACGGCTGCTACCACAGTATCGCATTGCTGTTGGGTCAGCGGTGAGCAGACTGAGGTAACGGTCCGCGATTCTCTGACAGAGATGTGGGGATATGTACCACTTACTGAGCTCGTGTTGAGTACGTATCGAGGTGGCCACTATAGCACTACTAGTAGTCACGGCCCAGTATCGCATTGCTGTTGGGTCTAAACACAACTGAACAATAGGAAATAACTGAGGACACAGTAAGTACATTTGTACAGCCCCGCGTTACTAAACCAACTTTTGACACTCTAGTTGGTTGCAATGGGTCATTAAACAAGAACGGGTCAGTGCCAGGCAAGAGCTGTAAAATTGAATAGAAAGGCAGGAATTGAGTCTACTTTCGCTTATTGCTCTTTTGGAAAAATTAAATACTGTATACTCGGGAAGAAAATTTGCTGATCTATTGCGTAATTTATTTCTCTGTAAAAGGGTGTGCAGTTATTTCTATTCCTTTAAGTTTTAATCAATATTATAACAGTGAATACCGAAAGTCATGACGTTGCGGGGGAACTAAGGCGAGTGAAAGACGGACATGGAAGGGTTTATGTGGCTGTAAATCATCAACGTCTTGTAAATAAGTCTGGGAATCGCTCTTGGAGAGGCGAAAGTCAAGGCGAGTCGCCTCTCAAGACTAATCCGCCATTAACTGTTACAAACTAACAGCTGTCTCTCCTCTAAGATAATCGATCTTGACGTTTTATTATAATTTGGGTGACGATTTCAAGAAGAAAATCAGCTGTAGTGTCCCATGTATCCACTACACAGTATTAAGTAACATTTCTCTTCTTTTGACTCTCTTCAGATAATTATTGGTTTTTATTTTCGATTGGGGATTCCCAATCGAAAATAAAAACCAATAACTGGACTAAATAATCCCGATCCAAATCACCAATCTGCACTAAATATATCCTATCTGGCATTTGTAAAACGCCAGATTCAGGTCACACAATTGGCAAGATCAACACGTTTGAACGAGATCTGTTACACTGGCTCCTCTAAAACAACCACCCTGAGAATCTCTGAAAGCCAAACATTATAACATCCGAGAGCCAAGTCGTGCAAATTGCTAATCAACGAGAAAATGAGCTGTAATGACAGAGCGGCCGACCACACTGATGCACTGATGTACCAACCTCGAAGGTGTAAACATCATGGCCAACCTTGCCGAACAAAAACCCGCAGTGATGTTGGCCCATATCCGCTTACTGTGAGTAAACAAAGCGGGATGAATGGATCAGGGACTGAGACGGCCCCATTGATAATCGTTAGGTTGGTACAACTGGTTGGGTCGGTTCTACTGCCACTCGCCACTCGCCACTTCGCCAGTCGATGGCTGGAGTCAGTGTCAGTAGTGGCAGAACTGGCGGCAGTGGAGGCTCGGGTGATACTCATTATACATCGGGTGAGCTTGCGTTTACAGTAATAGCATTATGTTAAAAATTCAATGTTTGTGAATGAATGACATTATTTATTCTGCACTTTTTATACATTTTTGGTTTATTTCGTCTCTAATGTTACAAGCTTTTAAGTCAAGAAAAGAATAATTTTAATATCAATTAACAGTAGTATAACTACAAACGTACGATACGAGATAAATTGTAAAAAGTAATTATGCTGTACACCGTAGTAGATGAAGCTGGATCAAATTTATGGAGGTGATTATTCTCTTTCGGTTTACTCAAGGTTTGGCGGGGTTTTAAAATGGGATCAACATTTACAAGTACTGTACCTACATTTGGACATTAACAGCCAATGTCAGTTTTTTAAAACGGAAATCTACCAATTCCAATGTTGAAGAATGTTTTTAATTGACACCTGGCAAGAAGGTAAAGCTAGGCCTAGTACAAAAGTCAATAAATCTCGAGGGACTGGCACTAAAAAATGGCATAGAAAAAGTCCACGATATAAGCGAAAATAAATTACAACCACCAACGAAAGGAATTATTGTTTTTTGTTTAGCGTTCTCCTAGTGAGTACTGAAATATCTTATCTGTAAGAGACTATAATCTTCAAACCTGTGATTGGCACGTGACCGAGGGTGACGTAGACTGACTGGGCCTATGTATATAACACTCATAGCCAATAAATATTATAAGCAGCGCTGATATTCCATTATTCAGAGGTTTACAGCTGGTTTTGAGTTGATTTCATATATAACTGATGTTCCGAATTCAAACATGGCATCAGTTTTTACCGAAGAGTTTTCTTTTTTTTATAGATTTATATGCATCAATACATGGAATCTTAATTATTGTAATCTAAATAGATAAGACACATTTTTAAACCAAAATTGTTTTGATTTTTAGGACAGTAAATAAAACCCAAAACAATAGAAATCATTGAAGAAACACTATGCTAACTAGCTGTAGTTCAGTGAAACCTAAACTTAGTTAAAAGTATAGCTTAGTTTAGTTAAAAACCTAAAAATGTTAAGTGACTGCAAGTAAAATCACTACTGAAGTTTCTTTTTCATGACGCTCTAGAATGTTTTTGTGTGTCTCTCAACGCCTTTTAACATTTTTAAAACTATTGAATTAAAACCAAAGAATGTGGTTAATTTATTTAGCTTGTATTTTTTGTCGATTCACTTAAAAAGTTAACTTTCTTTCAGGAATTATAGTTATGTCTTTAAAAGAAGTGACAATAGCAATGTGATTATCCAATCTTACACCACCGAAGGTGCTATCCGAAATTCAACTAATGAGTGGACTCAACTGGCTTTGGAGCGTGCAAGTGCTCTAGTGCTAATCTCATTATGAGGCTGGCTACGTTTGATTTTGACTCTTACACCACCGAAGGTGTAATCAGGATTTAACTCGTGGCTTTGGAGTACGTAAGTGCTCTAACGCTAATCTCATTATGAGGCTGGCTACGTTTGATTTTGACTCTTACACCACCGAAGGTGTAATCAGGATTTAACTCGTGGCTTTGGAGTATGTAAGTGCTCTAGTGCTAATCTCATTATGAGGCTGGCTACGTTTGATTTTGACTCTTACACCACCGAAGGTGTAATCAGGATTTAACTCGTGGCTTTGGAGTACGTAAGTGCTCTAACGCTAATCTCATTATGAGGCTTGCTACGTTTGATTATCGACTCTTACACCACCGAAGGTCGGGATTCAACTCGTATGGCTTAGAAATATGCAAGTGCTCCTAACACTAATCTAACACTAACACTGCATGAAACAATAATCTCATTATGAGGCTCGTGGCTTTGAGATATTCAAGTACTCTAACGGTAATGTCATTATGAGGATTGCTACGTTTGATTATCGACTCTTACACCACCGAAGGTGGAATCAGGATTAAAGTCGTGGTTTTGGAGCGTGCAAGTGCTCTAGTGCTAATCTCATTATTAGGCTGGCTATAGAAACTACACCACCGAAGGTGTAATCAGGATTCAAGTCGTGACTCAGAAGTATGCAAGTGTCCTAACGCTAATCTCATTATTAGGCTGGCTATAGAAACTACACCACCGAAGGTGTAATCAGGATTCAAGTCGTGGCTTTGAAGTATGCAAGTGCTCTAGTGCTAATCTCATTATTAGGCTGGCTATAGAAACTACACCACCGAAGGTGTAATCAGGATTCAAGTCGTGGCTCAGAAGTATGCAAGTGTCCTAACGCTAATCTCATTATGAGGCTACGTTTCCCTTGTGGTCGTTTTATAAAGACAAATAAATTTATGTTTTACATAGATGCTCGTTTGTTGTGAATTTGTAAAGAATTTATTTTCAATATTTTATATCATGGCAATCTGTGGGGGGTATTTTTGTAACCAAGCGCAAGCCTAGAGTTTCACCGACACAGACGCCTCACGTCACAGTTGGACGGCCGCGGCCAAATGGTGATGGGCTCAATATTCAGTTTCGCCGCTTCTCACTTTCTAAGAGGACTGACAAGACGGTTGAGAGTAGACTGGAGCAAAGAGGAAGCGGAATAATAGTTTTGTCGAAGCTTGGCAATGACAGTTTTCACTACAACTTTGCTGTTATCGAATCAAAACTTTCAACGATAAAATGACATTTCGTAAATTACTTGTAGATATTTTAACAGATAATATAGTGTTTAGTTTTTTCCACGGTATGTTATTTTGGTTAAAAACATAGATCGGTTTTTACATTGAAAAATATTCGTCTGATGTTGGACCAATGAATATGCAAACTGTTTTGTCGCAAATCCCCGGAGAGGCGTCTTGTGCCGTGTGTCATGTGTGTGCCAACACTTTACTCGTCCGATGTCCCACTGCGCACGCTCTCGTTTAAAGAACAAATTTAGATTAGAATTTATGTAGGCCTTTCCAAATGTATATATTTTTGAGTGATATTCCTTAACATCCATAACATGTAATTTAGGAAAGTAATAATTGCCTAAACAAAGCACTTAATTAACATATAAATCCTTTAGGATTCAAAGTAAATCCTAAAATCAATAAATTAAAAAATATTACAACTTTAAAACTAATTAAATTAAATTAATCAAATAACTGAATTAAATTAATCCTAATAGGCTTGTTTTATTTGAACACTTTGGTATTCATAGAATAGTTTTTTCATCATTTTAATACAGTTTCTAGTCTAAATTTATCTCGAAACACTCAAGATAGTCGCTTGAAGGTGATAAATAAAAGACAAACGATTGGAAAATGTATATTACGGACAAATTTACATAAACTATAGCAATTACTTTTTTCGGTTGAAAGGGAAATATGAGATAGAGAAGCGAGAAATGGGTGAGTTTGTTCGGGCATATAATGAGATACAATATTCACCGTTTGGCCAAAGTTTCATGAAGCCATTGACTCCTACTCTCCAACGACCACGCAACGAACAACTTTGTAAACCACAAAATAAGTATAAGTTTATAAGTAATGATTAATTCAACAATCTTTGGTTCTTAAAACCCAATAAACTACGAATTAAGTAAAAAAAATATTGGTCTGCGTTATAACGATGAAAATATATAAAAAATGGACTTTTTAATATTTAATTTACGGAATTCCAAAATTAATTACGTGAAATATCATAAATATAATCATATAAAGCAGGACAAGTTATAATTTTTGGACTTTCTACAGTTATTTTTTCTCCTAAGAATTATAGAGAAACAATAACAATAGAGAATCCCTAAACATGTATATATCGATATTATTTTAGTTGCTTTTGTAAAGAGAGAAAAATTGTTATCATACGCTGTATACTTTCAAAGTACACAGCAAAGTATAATGGTTGAGGAAAACATTGTTTTCAGTTATTTAACATGCATGTAAGGGAAGTAAAACAATGATGGTCTAATATGATCTGCACAGGATCGTGGAGGAAGTGTAGAAAGCCATTGTTTGACAATGGCGCCGCCCTCCAAGGCCGGAACTATCTCACATGGACCATCGCTAATTTCACTTATTTTATTAATGAACGAGGTACGTAATTATTAGAGTATGAGGATTTTCTCGTGATTGTTGGGTATAAACTTCCCAGTTCATTTTACTTATACAACGAATGCCCTCGTAGGTTCCACTACAGTTGAGTAATACAGTTGTAGTTACAAAAACCAACATACGCCTTTGGATATACTTCTTATTATCCTTATTAGCAGTCAGATAGCACAGAAATAAGATACTGTATACAGTTATATCCTAGCAATGAACACCGATATTGTTGACATGGATTTTGATTTGTCTAAGCTCGGGGGAAAGGGGGTGTTATCAATCCGCGTCATGCGAAAATTGTAACGGAAATGACGTAATAAGGTTATAAGGACAGCTGTTTAGATGAACTGAAATTATTCCCTTTAGACATATCCATGACAAACTATTTCCCAAAGGGAGGTAGATACATTTTTTATCAGTTGAGGGTTCGCATTAGTTTGACACAATGCACATCCGAATAGTTTTTTCTCTCCCAGTTCTTGACAAGTTAAATTACTTAAAACGTGCCTTGGCGTTATGGCATAAGGGAGCCGAGTGGTGTTCCAGCCCGAGATTAGACGTATTGGAGACTACGTAATAGAGTAACTAAACCTCTTCTCTCAAATATTAAACACATAGTAAGTATTGCTGTTTTTTTATTTGATTACAAGCAACTTATATCGAAGAAAACCAATTTTTTATTACGACTTTTGACAAAAACATGTTACTTTAATGTAGTCGGATACTAAATCTTCATTGTTTGAAGGAATCTTTATAATTTTCAATCTCAAAAGAAAATTTGCGAAAACTCTATAAAGTGTCTTTTTATCAGATATTGTCCTATAAGGGAAGTAGCTATTAGAGTGGGAGGGACCGTAAGAGGTAAGCCCAGCCCTGGTCGACTCTGACTGATTTGCACAAGCTCATTGATCAGAATTGGATAGATTAAAAAGAAGCAGTCCAATTACTGGTGTGTAAGAAGTTTGGCTATCCCGTTTGACAAACTTCCCTATGATACCCTGGAGGAAGAGTGCTTACATGTGATGCTCTCGTGGTTGTCCTGTTCTAGGGTGTGCACTCTCAAATGACAGTTGAGGGAAACCTTTTACTTTTCTTTGGGATTTAGGAGTTGTTGAGTTGCAATATGCTGGGAGTTGTGCCGGCGGCCTCGGTACATCTCGCACGCCCACCGCGACACATTTACCCGGAATGTCGCCAGCGGTTGTCAGTTCCAAGCTGTGCCACACCGGGAGACTGTGACTCAACATCATCAATAGTGATCAACATCACAACCCTATCTCAAAATGTGCTGGGAGTTGTGCCGGCGGCCTCGGCACACCTCGCACGCCCACCGCGACACATTTACCCGGAATGTCGCCAGCGGTTGTCAGTTCCAAGCTGTGCCACACCGGGAGACTGTGACTCATCATCATCAATAGTGATCAACATCACAACCCTATCTCAAAATATGATGGGAGTTGTGCCGGCGGCCTCGGCACACCTCGCACGCCCACCGCGACACATTTACCCGGAATGTCGCCAGCGGTTGTCAATTCCAAGCTGTGCCACACCGGGAGACTGTGACTCATCATCATCAATAGTGATCAGCATCACAACCCTATCTCAAAATATGATGGGAGTTGTGCCGGCGGCCTCGGCACACCTCGCACGCCCACCGCGACACTTTTACCCGGAATGTCGCCAGCGGTTGTCAGTTCCAAGCTGTGCCACACCGGGAGACTGTGACTCATCATCATCAATAGTGATCAATATCACAACTCTATCTCAAAATATGCTGGGAGTTGTTCACAAAATACGTTTGTGATTGGTGGGCCTATAGTAGAATCACAAAAATAAATTCTATCCAGTTAAATTTTGCAATAATGTACACATTATTGCTTATGTTCTGTACAACCATGAATGACGCAGACGCTGGAGTAATGAGTAATCATCTGGCGGGACTATACTTACTCACCTAACGCTGATTACTCACAATAGTAGTAGTAAGCAGCTTTCGCTTTGTGTCTTGATGCTGTTAAACGAAGTTGATATCAAAGATTCACTAAGATAGGCCTACGTTCCGCCCTTATATTCATTAACAAGTTAAATAAGTAATATTACATAAAAACTAAAAGAAAAATAGTTGTATAACTGAACAAAATAATCAAGGAACTGTGACAAATTAGAGTACTAGTACTTATAATCTTATAATTATAATTTACTTATAATTTTGATGCTTCATGTGGTGGAACATCAGTGACTGAAGGAAACGCTTTCACTGTGAAGCGTTATCATAAGCTTTGAAAAAAAATTACAAGGTTAAATATAGAACAAAGACAAATTTTCTTAATCAACTCCGTTTACGTACTACTTGGGACAGTAACAATCTCTTTTTCAATGAATATTAGCTATGTTAAATATGAAATATTGTTGAACTCTTATGATATGGGGGTTCGATTTCATCGGATAAATTGATTGCTCTGCAATAGACATGCGATATTCGGTCACTGGACCAATCAATATACCGTTACAAAGCACCGATTATAATCGGCGGCAAATGGACCAAGCGCCTCGTTCGTTGGGTCACCGTCCAGCTGTTGAATGACGGATATCTTCGATAATCAACTCTCGTAGGCAAACTATTTCTTAAATTGAGACTCGAATATTTATAAAAAGACTACTGGGGATAATCATAAATGTATGCTAAATTCGTGTGTTTACCTTCTTTATACCCATTATACAACGTAGTACCACAGCATGTCAGCAGCTTCTTCACTAGAGCCCCTCATGTAGAGCTAGCTCTTCAACAACCTGTTGCGCTAGAAGAGGTCCGCTCATTGTGACGAAACGACTTTTATGGTAATAGCAGAGGCCTACACGTAACAGCCCGTGTAGTTACATGTTGCGACTGACCACCGAGCAGACCACCGCCAACAGTCAGACCACCGCCACCGGACAGACCACCTAAAGACCAGCAAGACAACCTCAGGCGCTAGAAGAGGTCCACCACCAGACAGACCACTACCACCAGGCAGACCACCACCACTGGGCTGACCACCACCACAGGACAGACCACCACCACCAGATAGACCACCACCACCGGTCAGACCACCACCACCAGGCAGACCACCGCTACCGGGCAGACCGCCGCCACCAGGCAGACCACCGCCACAGGACAGACCACCGCCACCGAGCAGATCACTACCACAGGAGAGACCACCACCAGGCACACCACCACCACCAGGCAGACCACTACCAGCAGGCAGACCACTACCACCAGGCAGACCACCACCACCAGACAGACCACCACCACCAGATAGACCACCACCACCGGTCAGACCACCACCACCAGGCAGACCACCGCTACCGGGCAGACCACCGCCACCAGGCAGACCACCGCCACAGGACAGACCACCGCCACCGAGCAGACCACCACCACCAGGCAGACCACCGCCACAGGACAGACCACCACCACCAGGCAGACTACCGCCACAGGACAGACCACCGCCACCAGACAGACCACCGCCACAGAGCAGACCACCGTCACAGGACAGACCACCGCCACCAGGCAGACCACCGCCACAGAGCAGACCACCGGCACAGGACAGACCACCGCCACCAGGCAGACCACCGCCACAGGACAGACCACCACCACCAGGCAGACCACCGCCACAGGACAGACCACCACCACCAGGCAGACCACCGCTACCGGGCAGACCACCGCCACCAGGCAGACCACCGCTACCGGGCAGACCACCGCTACCGGGCAGACCGCCGCCACCAGGCAGACCACCGCCACCAGGCAGACCACCACCACCAGGCAGACCACCGCTACCGGGCAGACCACCGCTACCGGGCAGACCACCACCACCAGGCAGACCACCGCTACCGGGCAGACCACCGCCACCAGGCAGACCACCGCTACCGGGCAGACCACCGCCACCAGGCAGACCACCGCTACCGGGCAGACCACCGCTACCGGGCAGACCACCACCACCAGGCAGACCACCGCTACCGGGCAGACCACCGCCACCAGGCAGACCACCACCACCAGGCAGACCACCGCCACCAGGCAGACCACCGCCACAGAGCAGACCACCGCCACAGGACAGACCACCGCCACCAGGCAGACCACCGCCACAGAGCAGACCACCGTCACAGGACAGACCGCCACCACAAGGCCACCACCACTGGACAGACCACCGCCGAAGAAAAAAGCGCTTTAATTGTTTCACATCGCAATGATTATGTGATTATCGGTCACTATGTTGTATAATGATGGTCTGATATTGGGAAAATAATGATTTGTATTACGTCCAAATATTATAAAAAACTAATTTTAATAAGCTAATATAATATTAATCAGCGATGGTAGGTGCATGTAATATTACCTGGCGAATATAGTGGATTAACGTCCACTATACTGAATACTGCATTCATCAGAAAAGATCATCCTCTTAATTAGACTCATTCGTAATTCAAAGGGGAAAGTGTTTCGGATCACACGTTAAACTGTAGGTCCCTTAGATGTCAGAAGACTGTTGGGCTATTAATTAACAATCCTGTCTAAGGAACGTTTCCGCCTTAGTCAGTAACAAACCTACGAGATTACCCTCATTTCTTATTCATAGATAGAATCTTAGGCTTAGATATAATACTCTTATAGGGGTTCTTAGCTTATTTCAACCAAAAAAACTTGCTTAACCTAAATGTTTATTGGTTTTCAATTGGGTAGGATAATTGGAAAAATTACTTGTTAACGACGATGAAAACCCCTGCCATCCAGAAATTGGCAAAGTTTTGGCGAGATCTTGCTTTAATCTCCTCCACGTCAAGGACGCCACAGAATGTCAATTACCCCTCTAAGTATAGTCGTCGGTTGGCATAATAATGAAGTAAAAGTTAACAAGTGAAATGGATAAAATAAAATATTTTAATCAATGAGTAGTTACTTATTACCTTACAATACTATAATAACTCTTTACTTATACTGTGAATGAAAATAATGTTTATTAATTTTAAAATCTTTATTAATAGAGAACCCAAATTATTGTTGTATGTGTGTATGTTACTACTTTGAAAGAGAGTTGATTCAATTTCAAGATATTATTTGTGTGGGTGATACGACGACCGTCCTGTCCTTTGGTCCGGGACTGTCATGTTCCCGACCGATCAATGATCGATCCTATGTGATATTTCTGTAGATTATCACAGCTAACAACTTTTGACTAACACACATTATTTGTGTGAGTGATACGACGACTGTCCTGTCCTTTGGTCCGGGACTGTCATGTTCCCAACCAATTAATGATCTGAATCTTTTACGTTGGCCTCCATGAAGCTGCTCGAAATAATACTGCAGTACAAAGTGTCAATGAGTACATTCTTGAAAAAATTTGGGCACAATTTGATTGTATGATAGATGTATGTAAAATAAGTCAAGGACGACATATTGAGTAATTGTAATATATTGAAAAACATAGCTTTATATATTGAATCTTAGCTTTCTAATGGTGGATTTCACTTTCTACTAGGTATTGTAGTATAACTTTTCTGTAATCCTTGAAAAACGTGTACGTTTCTTTTGTGTTCACCCTGTATATTTTAGAGTAGAATAACAAAATTATCCTATAAAGATACCGATCGATCCCTCCTCAGAGCGGCCGTCACCTGTGAAACATTCCGCTGGGCAGCTGCCGTCTAACTGTTGGGCAGCTGTTGACCGTTCCTTAAGTCTCAGCCACAAATTGTTGTCGGTGATTTCCGATTGTTATTAGAGGAATGCTTTGAATCAAAAAGCTTTCGCGCGTTAGTGTAGTATATCATACATGTTTTTTAGCGAATTTTCCATAGGGAACAAGCTATACCGTAGGTCTCATGGAGAGACTTAAGCCCGGGTCCATGTTATTTTTTCTTGTTTAGATGCCTAGAGACCAATAACAATAGTCGTCGTTAATATATATACGAGATATATATTGTGAGCGCGCGCGCGCGCGTGTGTATGTGTGTGTGTGTCTGTGAACACAATAACTCTCGTAAAAATGGTCCGATCGCGACCAAATTTGGTAGAGACGTGTATTCCTGCATTTGCTCGGACGAGTTCGTAAACCAGACATATCGGACAATCAGAACGGGTAGTTTGGGGGGGTTTTGTACCCCAAAATGTGGTTTTTGCGTTTTCCCATGTATTTTTGAAAAATTTCAAATTTTTTCCTTCAATATTAGAATCACCTTAAAAACTACACAGTTTAGTTTCTTAAAGTTTTCCTCTATCTCCAACTTACTTACTTACTCCATGACGCTACAGCCCATTTAGGGCCTTGGCCTCCTCTAAGATGCCTCTCCATTCTTCTCTATCGGTAGCTTTCCGTCTCCATCCCCTGACGCCTAGTTTACGGAGATCATCTTCTACATCTTCCAGCCATCGCTTCCATGGACGTCCTTTCAGCCTTCTTCCTCCTGGGTTTTCCCTGAAGACTCTTCTAGCAGCTCTTGCATTACTCATCCTCTCAACGTGACCTAACCAACTTAACTGTCTTATTTTTATGTCATCCACAATTTGAGATTTTTTGTATAGGTCACACAGTTCTTGGTTTGAGCGAATTCTCCATTCTCCATTGATGAATACTGGACCATATATTCTTCTCAGTATCTTTCGTTCCCAGATATTCAATAAGTCTCCGTCTTTCTTTGTTAATACCCAGGTCTCAGCCTCATATAAGACCACTGGCTTTATTACTGTTTCATAAATCTGAATTTTTATTTTCCTTGATAATGTTCTTGCCTTCAAGTATTGGCTTAGTGCATAATAACATCTTTTCCCTGCAGCTATCTTCGCTTTTATATCTACTTCAACATTATTATCCTCTGTGATAATTGAGCTATCTCCAACGTTTACCGAGATATTAAAAAACACAGTACGTTGTATTTTGGGGCTCCAATGTTAATCTTATAGAGAATAAGGAAAAATTAATATTTCCCTTACTAACCAATAGTTTTGGATGAAACTTTGTATTTAGCTTCATGTGGTTGGGATCCATACGTTTATGCTAAAAAATCATAGTTTATGTGTTCCTCACAGCAGAAAACCTGCATACTCTTTCCAATGTTAATCTTATGGAGCATACGCAAACTTTATTTATGTCCAGATAATGATAAAACTTGGTATATGGTCAGAATGAAAATAGTTTATGGTAAAAATGCCTACCGTACTTTTACTGTTCCTCAAAGCAGCAACCTGCATACTCTTTCCCATATTAATTTTACAGAGAATAAGCAAATACTCTAATTTATCAACAGGTATTGATTGATCAATCTTGTCATATACTTGTACTCTTATTGCCATATTATTGATTTGTAAATTCGCTGAGTACGCAGGTCTGCTGCAATGGTTGTATTTTTTAATATCTCGGTTTAAATGTTATAGTTTTTAACTACATGTAGATGCTCAGGTTGCTCTGAGCGGATGACAACTTATTAGAAAACGCGACCTCTCTCAACATCAAAATTGCTTAACAATTTCTGTAAGTATCCAAGTATTTGGTTTGTGTTCAGTTTTACACGACTGCACTGCAAGGCCCTGAGCAAGACGTGGTATGGCTATCGGAAAAAGAGTCGAAAAGTTAAACGGAAGCTGAAATTAGCTAGTTGAGTATTATATAATATATTCCAGGCCCGACAATAGACACCACGGCCTACATTCAGCGATCAGCTCAGCTAGGTAAGCGGACGTCTCACAGTTTACTTTGGGAAGAGGAGCCTCTCCCAGGCCCGACTATAGACACCACGGCCTACATTCAGCGATCAGCTCAGTTAGTTAAGCGGACGTCTCACAGTTTACTGTGGGCAGAGGAGCCTCTCCCAGGCCCAACTATAGACAGCACGGCCTACATTCAGCGATCAGCTAAGCTAGTTAAGCGGACGTCTCACAGTTTACTGTGGGCAGAGGAGCCTCTCCCAGGCCCGACTATAGACAGCACGGCCTACATTCAGCGATCAGCTCAGCTAGGTAAGCGGACGTCTCACAGTTTACTGTGGGCAGAGGAGCCTCTCCCAGGCCCGACTATAGACAGCACGGCCTACATTCAGCGATCAGCTCAGCTAGGTAAGCGGACGTCTCACAGTTTACTGTGGGCAGAGGAACCTCTCCCAGGCCCGACTATAGCCAGCACGGCCTACATTCAGCGATCAGCTCAGCTAGGTAAGCGGACGTCTCACAGTTTACTGTGGGCAGAGGAGCCTCTCCCAGGCCCGACTATAGCCAGCACGGCCTACATTCAGCGATCAGCTCAGCTAGGTAAGCGGACGTCTCACAGTTTACTGTGGGCAGAGGAGCCTCTCCCAGGCCCGACTATAGCCAGCACGGCCTACATTCAGCGATCAGCTCAGCTAGGTAAGCGGACGTCTCACAGTTTACTGTGGGCAGAGGAGCCTCTCCCAGGCCCGACTATAGACAGCACGGCCTACATTCAGCGATCAGTGGGGCGGCTGCTCTGATAACTGGGACACTCCCGTCACGCTGTTTTCCTTCTTGTTTGACACGTCTTGCTTTGAATTATCCGTTAAAATCTGCCGAAGAAGGCAGAAACGAGATTCTAGAGATCGTGATTGAGAGTCGATCCGTTGTATAGTTTACGAAGGTAATTTTATTGCGTTTTAGCAAAAAAAACTATGATAGTAGATCCTCTATGTAGGTTAAATAAAATATATTATTAAGTGACTTTAATATTTTGACTTGGATATGTCTTAGCTCTGGGGGCGGAAGTGTTGGCGATTTGTAAGCTGGAAAATATGTAACAGAAACCGCCTGAATTATTGTGTTGAATTTTTAATATAAAATAATAAGAACAGGTGTTTAGATTAAGTGAAATATTACAAAATAACAAAATATACAAAATTTATATTCATGGTTATAATAATAACCATTGTTATTATTATGCCACTTATTGGGCTGAAACGAAATATTCTGCCACTAATGAAGACTTAACAGCTTTAATTAAATTTCAGAGCAAATACACGTGTTTTTAAACCCAAAACATTTCTATGTTTTCAAAATCCGTAACCTTGGTAAGATACGTTGACCAACTTGTGGCAACCGTTGCAACAATGCAGGTGTGGCAACGCATTGTTATGGTTACGGTAACCGCCGACGCCGCCGCTACTGCCTGCCCTCTACAGCAGCTGAACAGAGGACATGTTTGGCGTTAGTTTTGCAGTCATCTGTTTCATGAGCTTTATACTCAGTCCATGCCGAAATTCACAATTCCTAATTTACGATCATAAAATAAAGTACCCCCGTTGCAGCAGACCTGCGTACTCAGCGAATTTTGAATTCAACAATATAATAATAATAATATATGGCAAGTTTCATTAATATCTTTTGATAGGTATAAGAGTTATTTGCCTATTCTCCATAAGATTAACTTGGAAGTAAGTATACAGGTTAGCTGCCATGATAAACACATAAACTATGATTTTAAGCATAAATGGATGCTAAAACAGCACCTACATATAAAAATTATAAGTATATAAACAATAGAATAAAAAATAATTTGAATTAGGAAAATGACTACAGTATAAATAATAATGTTAGATCTATTATGTAGTTTAATTTCACAATATTCCTGTGTGGGATCTTTATTAAGTCTAATAAAGTTGTTATTATTGATAAAGGATTGGACTTTTTTCACAATAGTTGGTTCTTTTTATGACTGCCGTTGTATTTCCTTTGCCTGCTTTCACTATTAAAGAATCGTTTTGTTTCAATTTATGTAAGTTTTAAAAGAGAAAATATACATTTCAAATTCACAGAAAGACAACTCAAACTTATCTCATAATACCACACAACTCAAATCATCCTTGGAAACATGAAACAGCCGCTTTCAGATCTATACTTAATAGAATTCTAGACATACCACTACAAAAAGAGGATTATTATTTAAAAGAAATCAAAACAATGAAATATATAGCACACACAAATGGTTACAAATCAGATCTAATTGACGAAATGATTAAAAATATTAAAAGACAACGAAGCAAGAGTACAACACAAGAACAAGGAATAAATTAAGATAAATTATTCAGTATGTCTTTTAACACCATGTTAAATAAAGCCACGAGAAAAATTACTAACAGAAAATATCAAATCGGCTACAAAACAAATATCAACGTTTTTATCTTAATACTAAAGTACACCTAACCTAAGATAATGAAACACCACTTGACAAATTTGACACAACCGGATACATCTATCAATCAACTGTTCAGACTGTCCAAAATGTTACATAGGTCAAACTGGTCGTTCAATAAAATCACGCTTCGAAGAACACATTCAATCATTCAACAATAACAATAGAACATCAATGAATCCAACTCCGCAGAATATCTATTGCATACAGATCACAATTTTAAAGGCATTCATGAAAACTTTCATATGTTATAACCCATTTACAAAGGACCAATAATGGACTCTACAGAAGAATACATAATTTACAAAGGACATAAAGAACACCCACAGGTCATATTTAATAACAACATAAACATGAACAACCCTTTATTTGAAAAAAACACACAATTTGAAAGTACAACACACTAGTCTGTCCAGTATTAACATATGATACAAATTATATCTTATCAACTTAACACTGTAAAAAAATTGATACAAATTTTAATTTAAAATAGGTTAGGTAAAAATGGCTTTAAAATGGCATAAACGCCAAAACATGTTGCCAATAAAGAAAGAAAGAAGGGTACTAATTGTTTTGTTATTTATTATATATAAAAATTTCAACGACTATTGTTTTGGCCTCTGAGCACCTCAAACCGAAAAAATAACATGGTCCGGGCCTTAAGTCTTGCCATGACGGTAATAGCTTCATCTCTATGGGAAATTCGCTAATAAAAAAAGGAAAACCCCGGATTTAAAAGTAACGTTTCATACAATTATGAATTAATTGTAAACCAACAATTTCTGTAAGTTATGGTGCAGTAAGGTGACAAACCTCACGTAAATAGAGAGCACGCCTCTACAACATAATACAAATTATTTATCAGGTATAACACTGAGGTAATAAAACATTTCATCAAAGATGCAAGTTTTCAATTGAGCCACAATATGTTATTATCTGTATTAAGTTATCCTTGTAAGCTCAGTGAGCCAGTGTACTGAGTCAGCAGTTCAGATTTAGAAAAGCGCATAAAATCAAAACCTAATTTATTTGTGAAGCTAATATTAAATATTATCTGTATTCTTTTAGTTTAGATTCCCATTAGGGTCAAAGCGAATTTTTGATATTCATAATAGTAGTTGAGAAGTTTTTATGTATATATTTGATGTACAAGAACACAAACCCGATTTCAATCCTCATTCACCGTGTTTAAAATTTACATTCTCAAACTATGTTCAACTATAGTGTTTATTTTCCTTTCAGTCGTAAACATGATTTTGTTGTTTGAAACGTGATTTATTTTATGTTCAAACTCAGCAGGTGGACTGATAATGCGCTGCTGCAGCACTGGTTTACTAATCCACCTGTACCAGTGTCGTAGTGTTGGTACGCTCTGAAGCTATTTATTTATTTATTTTAATGTCATAAATTATTTTAAATTATAAATTAATTTATAGGTTAATATCTTATAGCAACTGAATTTCTCGTAGGAAAATTATTTGCAATTTATAGAAGTAAAAAAAATTACCTTATAAGTGGAAAAGTCCTCTGCAAAGGACTGGTGTATAGACGAGTTCATTGTAAGGGGAGGAAACATTACTACAACTCAGACACTATCGCACACATACTCTGATAGCTAAAAATAGACAAGCGTAGTACACATAATTGTAAAAATCTGCGTATGAGCCGCTATCTTACACTCATTAAGAACAATATTTAGTACGAACATGATGTATTGCTGACGCCAACGTGACCGTCATCCAGAATATACAAATATATACTTGTAAAACCCCCGGCCCGACGCCACACTAAGGACGGCAGAGAATAGAGCGAATGCATCTACACTCATTTAGGACACACGAGGGCCACGCAATTAATGCTAACTGCATCTACACTCATCTAGGACACACGAGGGTCACGCGATTAATGCTAACTGCATCTACACTCATATAGGACACACGAGAGCCACGACGGGTGATGTTAACTGCATCTACACTCATCTAGGACACACGAGGGCCAAGCGATTGATGCTAACTTCATCTACACTCATCTAGGAGACACGAGGGCCACGACGGGTGATGCTAACTGCATCTACACTCATCTAGGACACACGAGGGTCACGATGCCTGATGCTAACTGCATCTACACTCATGTAGGACACACGAGGGTCACGAAGACTAATGTTAACTGCATCTACAATGAGGTAGGACACACGAGAGTCATGACGACTAATGTTAACTGCATCTACACTCATTTAGGACACACGACGGCCACAACGACTGATGTTAACGGCATGTAGACTCATCTAGGACACAAGAGGGCCACGACGGCTGATGCTAACTTCATCTACACTCACTCATCCAGGACACACGAGGGCCACGCAATTGATGCTAACTGCATCTACACTCATCTAGGACACACGAGGGCCAAGCGATTGATGCTAACTTCATCTAAACTCATCTAGGAGACACGAGGGCCACGACGGGTGATGCTAACTGCATCTACACTCATCTAGGACACACGAGGGTCACGATGCCTGATGCTAACTGCATCTACACTCATGTAGGACACACGAGGGTCACGAAGACTAATGTTAACTACATCTACAATCAAGTAGGACACACGAGAGTCATGACGACTAATGTTAACTGCATCTACACTCATTTAGGACACACGAGGGCCAAGACGACTAATGTTAACTGCATCTTCAACCAAGTAGGACACACGAGAGTCACGACGACTAATGTTAACTGAATTTACACTCATATAGGAGACACGAGAGCAACGTCGACTGATGTTAACTGCATGTACACTGATGTAGGACACACGAGAGTCACGACGACTAATGTTAACTGAATTTACACTCATATAGGAGACACGAGGGCCACCCGATTGATGCTAACTGCATCTGTACACATCTAGGAGACACGAGGGCCACGACGACTGATGTTAACTGCATCAACACTCATCTAGGAGACACGAGGGCCACGACGACTGATGTTAACTTCATTTACACTCATCTAGGACACACGAGAGCAACGTCGACTGATGTTAACTGCATGTACACTCATGTAGGACACACAAGGGTCACGACGACTAATGTTAACTTCATCTACACTCATATAGGACACACGAGGGCCACGAAGACTGATGATAACTGCATTTACACTCATTTAGGAGACACGAGGGCCACGACGATTGATGTTAACTTCATTTACACTCATCTAGGAGACACGAGGGCCACGTTGACAAATACTAACTGCATCTATACTCATCTAGGACACACGAGAGCCACGTCGACTGATGTTAACTGCATCTACACTCATATAGGACATACGAGAGCTTTGTGATTGATACTAACTTCATCTATACTCATCTAGGAGGCACGTGGGCCACGTTGACAAATGCTAACAGCATCTATACTCATATAGGACAGACAAGGGCCAAGACGACTGATATTAACTGCATCTTCACTCATCTAGGACACACGAGGGCCTTGCGATTGATGCTAACTGCATCTACAATCATCTAGGACACACGAGGGCCACGCAATTGATGCAAACTGCATCTACACACATCTATAGATCATTGTTAAAACGCGAGGGCCACGCGATTGATGCTGACAGCATCTACACTCATATATGACACACGAGGTCCACGACGACTGATGTTAACTGCATCTACACTCATCTAGGAGACACGGGGGGCCACACGATTGATGCTAACTTTATCTACACTCATCTAGGAGACACGAGGGCCACGTTGACAAATACTAACTGCATCTATACTCATCTAGGAGACACGACGGCCACAACGACTGATGTTAACGGCATGTATACTCATCTAGGACACACGAGGGCCACGACGGCTGATGCTAACTTCATCTACACTCACTCATCCAGGACACACGAGGGCCACGCAATTGATGCTAACTGCATCTACACTCATGTAGGACACACGAGGGTCACGAAGACTAATGTTAAATGCATCTACAATCAAGTAGGACACACGAGGGCCACGTCGACTGATGTTAACTGCATCTACACTCATCTAGGACACACGAGGGTCACGACGACTAATGTTAACTTCATTTACACTCATCTAGGGCACACGAGGGTCACGACAACTAATGTTAACTTCATTTACACTCATCTAGGACACACGAGAGCCACGTCGACTGATGTTAACTGCATCTACACTCATCTAGGACACACGAGGGTCACGACGACTAATGTTAACTTCATTTACACTCATCTAGGACACACGAGAGCCACGTCGACTGATGTTAACTGCATCTACACTCATGTAGGACACACGAGGGTCACGACGACTAATGTTAACTTCATTTACACTCATCTAGGACACACGAGAGCCACGTCGACTGATGTTAACTGCATCTACACTCATCTAGGACACACGAGGGTCACGACGACTAATGTTAACTTCATTTACACTCATCTAGGACACACGAGGGCCACGTCGACTGATGTTAACTGCATCTACACTCATCTAGGACACACGAGGGTCACGACGACTAATGTTAACTTCATTTACACTCATCTAGGACACACGAGAGCCACGTCGACTGATGTTAACTGCATCTACACTCATCTAGGACACACGAGGGTCACGACGACTAATGTTAACTTCATTTACACTCATCTAGGACACACGAGAGCCACGTCGACTGATGTTAACTGCATCTACACTCATGTAGGACACACGAGGGTCACGACGACTAATGTTAACTTCATCTACACTCACGATTCCAAGATTTTATAAAGGCGTTTATAAAGTTTTATGTGTTGTATGATTAACGAGAGATCAATGTATTACCGTATTGAAAACGTGACGATCTCCCGATTATAAAATTTTATTTTGGAAAAGATAGTCTTTTCGCCTAATATCTTTGATCTGTTTTTTTAAACGGAGTGTTTTAAAACATACTTATTTATTATAATTGATATAATGAAATTTAATTGTTGTATCAATTCTATACTAGACAAGCCACTTTGTTAATTATCCATCCAGAGTTGCTTGATCGTCGTTCAATTTCTTATTTTAGGCGTCGTTTACAAATCATTAACTCTTGAAATCACTCCACAAAAGAAACTTTCCAAATTAAGTAGGCCTATAGTAACAATAATTGCAGTTTGAACCATTCCACGCAATTTCATCGTGAAACCTCATGTATTGTAAACAATTACAGTAATTTTACGATAACGGATGCATAATGGGAATATCAATCAATAAGTGCCATTTCGCCAAAAGCTAATATGTACAAAGCACTTTAAAGTTACCTTCCAGGAGGGTCATCCGGTACACCTATAATTGGGCAAAATATAGATCATTGTTAAATCGCACTTTTGAACATCTGTAACAATATTATCGATAGAACTAAATGCATGCAGTAAAGCAAAACGTGTGTTGTTTTATAATAGTGTGTTTTATAAGAGTGTCGTTGTTATCAGTAAAATATAAATGAAAACTACTTTATGAAAAATAAAAATCTACAAAATCGAATAAAAGAAGTCGTTCTACGAGGAAAGACGGGTTAAATTTGCTAATCTCTCACCAGATGCGATGTTGTAGGGAGTACTAACTGATATCTCCCGAGGAGGGGGAAAAGCTGCAACACGGAAACATCTGATTCGATATCAAAATCAGGACATTGCAGCAACAAGTTCAAAAACACTACTAAAATACTTATATACAAGAAAATCATGACCATGAATAGATGTGGCATATCGGATATGTATTATATTGAATATGAAAAAATAAATATCAATTAAAGTGTTAGTTTGAGAAATCATAGTTGGGATTATATTTTGTTTCTATAGTCTGGAGGCATGCAAGCTCAATATCGTAGATTAGCATGGGAAAATGTTTATTATAAAAAGATTTAATGAGTTTTAACTCATAATTAATTATTCTCAATTACCGGTACGTGTGCTTAGGTCGTAGACTACAGCATTAAATTCCATTTTGTTTATGACATCTTATCTGTATAACATTCCTGCATGATATCGTTCTCGTTTTAAATTGTTAGGTGAAATTCACATTATCAGTGGATAGGCCTATATCCTAAATATACGTGTTTATTCGCACGGAAAATATATTATTATAAGTAAACGGGAAAATCCCGGTCAAAATTATTGATTTCATAATTTCTGACAGTTAGAGTTCGTAGTTAACCTGTTGTGAACGGATCGTTGCTACGGTACGGATGCGCAGACGTCAAGACTCATGGAGGACCTAGGCAAACACTCCGCTGCGTTGGGTTAGGACACACACATGTCCGGCCTAGTCTATGACTGTGGTTCCCCTATTCCTTACTCCCGTTCTTCTACTACTTAAATACCTCCTATAAAACAAAGCCAGATATTCGTTTGGGCGTGGGAAACAGATCCCCGCTTTCTTCTGGTCTTTGATAACATCCCCCCACCACACCCAGAAAATTAAATAAACATAGACCTCCTAAACCCTAACCCTCCCAGCACAAAAATCAAAGCCAGATTTTCGTTTGGGCATGGGATGTAAATCCCTGCTTTCTTCTGGTCTTTGATACCAATCCCCAAGATAATAAATAAATAAACTAATCCACCCTAAAACCTATTCCACCCAACACAACAACCAAAGCCAGACACTCGTTCGGTCGAGCGCAACCTGCCCTCGGCTAAGCTCTGGTCTTTGTTCCCAAACCGAAACCATCCATTCACTAACCATAACCTCACTCAACCCGCAACCAAAACCTAACCTCAAATCCTATCCTTGGCTGAAGAGGACATAGTCCTATAACAGCCGCAGTGGGCCTTCAGCCCACTGAAACCTCACGTCCGTTCCGCGTTGGGGTTAAAGTTAAAAACCCTCCTGTGGGCTACTCTTTTATCGGTTCTTAACAATATTCCGTAAATATGGAGCGTAAATTGGAGGTAAAGGTTTTCGAAGGGGTTTGTTTAATTATACGTAATCTAAAAAGGTCTAATGACGTGATAGCCGAATAAGTAAAATGGCTTGAGTAAAGACGTAAAAAAATACTTAATATTTGGCCAGGGATAAATATTAAACGGGACAGGGCGTAATTATATTCAAACTTTAGTACAAATGTAATTTTAAATATACTTATATTTAATCTACATTATGTTTATAAGTTATTGATATTATTAGCGAATTCCCCATAGGAAAGAAGCTGTTATTGTAGGTCTCATGGTAAGAGTTAAGCCCGGAACCATGTTAATTATTCGTCTTTAGGTGCCCAGAAACCAAAAACAATAGTCGTTGAAAAAAAAATATATATTCATCTTATTACTTAAGGCAAGGAGGGCTAGTATTATAATTGTTACTACGTTCATATACATTTGAAAGACAGTGCCCTTTTTTAAATTTTAATTAAACTTAACATGTTTTGGACCATATTAGGTTAAGTGTAACTTGTGAACATGGCCTTATGGTCTTATGGGGTTTTCACGATTATAATCAGCTTTAAAAGCTACACGTTATGGTTCCTCTAAGTTGTTCTCTATCTCCAATGGTTTCCGAGATATTAAAAAATCTAAACACAGCATACATTGTGTTTTGGGGCTCCAATGTTATTCTTATGGAGGATAAAGGAAAATTATTATTTCACTTAATCAATATCTTTTGATTAAATTTGCTATTTACCTTCATGTGGTTAAGATCTTATTATTCAAATGCTTAAAAATCATAGTTATAGAAAAAATACAATCTTTTATTCTAATAAAAATACTATATCTACATATATATTATATATACATGTATATACGAGGGTATAATAGTACTATGTTATAACAAACATTTTATATCTAAAACACGTTTATACACACGTTAAAATACGTTTATGAATACAATTTTATAGTAAAATACTATATATATATATATATATATATATATATATGTGTGTGTATGTATATGTATATACAGTTTAACAGTTATATATTATAACTATAATTTTATATCTAAAACACGTATGAGTACGATTATAGAGAAGAAGTTAGTACAGGAGTGATCAATAATACAGAAAAAACTAAAATAGTTTAAATTATACTTTATTCGTTCTTATGTATTCAACGTTGTAAACTCTATAGCAAGGGAATGAATAAGAAATACATGGTATAAAAATACATCTAAATATGTATTAATTTCTCTCTTTTATCAAAACTAAAACTACCACTTGAGATTTTTATTTTGAAAAAGATTATTTGTTAGCACATTGGGGAGCGCTCTGGTCTAGGGGTAGAGCGAGAGACTATGGTGCCCAAGGTCCCGGGTTCAAATTACCAATGGCGTTTCGCTATGTGACATTGTAACACTTGAAGTAATGTGCAAAACGGTTCCGGGCGATGACCTAGATCAAGTCCTGGGATGAGAAGGGAGGACAGTAAACAAATACATCAACATCATTTTTAATAATGATAGGTGATTTAAGATACTGGTCGGCATGTAATTGAAGTTTCCGAAACGCAAGAGAATGATGAAGGGCAGACTAAACACCTATACCAGAGGTTACAACCGCGGCACAAACCTTCCTCCACTTCCAAAGTTGTTACCCTATCGTGAGGGTCATGAACCTGAAACACTTTCGTCACTAATCAGCTGAGAAAAGAGAAATTCCGGGAAGAGAGAGTGAAAGTGATTCATTGTCCGCATGTAAATAAGCCTCCTTGTGTTATTGGCTCGAGAATCGAATGACGCGATGAATCGCAAACACACACTCGTACATTCACGTGAAAGGGATTTGCTGAGCGACAACCTTGAACCCAATTCGAAATGCATGTCTTTTCAACTATTCACCCCATTTTTAAATTTATCATTTTACAATTTACTTTTCACCGATCTGACACTTTTTAAATTTATTAAGTAAACGATTAATAAGAGAAGTAAAACAAATGAGTTGCATTACTATAATTATATAACTTAAAACAGTGTCCATATCCGTATCTTCGATGCTAATTATTCGAGGCTTAAAGCTACTCCCGAATGCTCACAAGATACTTTCTCTGTAGAAGTGAGAAGAGCGTGAACATGAACTGTGTCAAGTTATGGCGTGGAAATGAGGCAAACCGGAAGCGGAAACAGTGGCTCGGAAATACGCCGGAAACGTAATGGTTTCCCTGCACATATTGGTCACGAACGCATGAGTCAATTACTCCTTCCATGTAATGGTAAATTACAAAATATTCTACGTGTTCACGAACAATCTCGGGTTCATCTTTCATGAAACTGTCTCCTACAGATAAGTGCTCAATATGTTACGCCCTTTTTTATAAAAAATATTTTATTTTCAAAATAGAGAACAGTTAAATTTTATTAAAGTTTCCCATACATATCCACATGAAATCTCATGACTAGATAAATAAAATTTGACCACGCATCACAAAACGGTGTGGAGTACTGCGTCATTCTTATTCCGAGTAGAGACAATTCAAAAGGTAGATGGTTATATTCGGAGAAAATGTTTTAAAACCTCATTTTTTACGAATTTCTCAATGTAAAAGGTAATACTCGTTCAATTTAAAATTAAGGTATACATCAGAAATGTAAAATTAAAAACATCCATCCCATATAATATCTGTGATTACAGCAATGCATCAAGAAATAACAATAATATTTTTATTGCCATCAAAAAATATTTATCATAAACTACAACCAAAGAACCAACAATTTTGTTTGAAACTGACAATTTAAATAGAACAAACAAGAAGATTACAGATATATGAGAACAATGAGTCAATATGATGATGGATGAGTTCCAATACCCAATGGCACTGACAAAATATGATAATTGAAATGTATAAAAATATAAGTAAATAGACGGTATCGGTGAATTACACATACTTTCTTTCATACTTTATCCCCCAGGACAGTATTTTTAAGTGCCTTAGTACATATATTAAATGATATTTTTGTCTAATACGATCTATGTGATAATTCGAGGTCAATTCATACCTCATTCATACCATATATGTCTAAGAATACCCGAGATATTTCATGTTATTGTTTTCTTCTATTTCAAAATTATGAATAATTATAGTGGGGACAAATTTGGGGCCAATATTGATTTAGTATTGAAACTTATCTATAGTATTTTGGTTTAAGAACACTCACATTTAAAACTTAATACGTATATATTAAAATGATCGAGGTAATATAATTAGTGGATTTTATAAGGAAAATTTATTAAAGACAAAATATAAGGAAATTTATTTAGAAGAGAAAGTAATTAAAGAAGGTAAGTTAAGTTAAGAAAAGTACACGTGCTAGTTAAGTGGCCGGGATTTCCGACCCAATCGTTGATTAATGTAAGTGATATATTATCAAATATTAAAAATATTTTCTTAAGTTTTAGTTAGGGGAGAGCGGGGCAAGTTGATACAGATGGGTCTGAGAGCTAACACGCATACGCAGGGTGGCCATGATTGAGTTGCCGATTTTTGCATCGCTACGCAGCGCCACACGGCGTCCACCTGTCAACAGATTACTTCACGTGTTTTTATTGTTAAAATTGTGTTTTATGAGTAGAAAGTAATTTTTGGCTGATGTGTTTGAGTTAGCATACATGCAAGAGGATATGCTATCCTCTTTTATATATATATATATATATATATATATATATATATATATATATATATATATATACAGTATATATATATATATATATATATATATATATATATACAGTATATATAATTGGAACTGTTAAGTGCGTGAATACTATTAAATATGTAGCAGGACAACAATATTTAGATCATTGATAACATAGTAATCTGGCAATGAAACCCGCCAACACTGTAAACTGTACTGCCAACAATGTCAAGACGATCCTAATCCCATTGGGAGCGTTTAGGGATTGGATGGAACAAGGTGGATTGCCCATTCCAATCAGAATACATCCAGCTTATGCTCTGCAACACAATGTGATTAGCTTAAGGTCCCGGCGGTTCTACCTAGTTGCCCCGTGTCACGGTAGATGTCGTGCGTTGTAGCCATGGTGTGTTTGTTCCAGTCAAGTCTCAAGAAGGCACCGTTTACAATTTAGCGTAGTTCCATAAACACGAGAGTCTATGTGAAGGGGTGTCTCAAGAGAAAATAATACATGTTTTTTGAGTATTTAAAAGGTATTTAATTCTATTTAACTCATTGTAAGATGGGACTCACTCGAGATACGAGATTTGTGGGGGAAGCTGAATTGGAACACATTTTTGGGGTCTTACAAAGGGTTGAACTGAAAGATTCATCAGTGAGGATTGAGAAGGGTCAACTAGGAGCCTCTGAGAACGGCCAACTGGTACAGCCGCCCGGCCAGATAGTAGTCTCAACACGAGGGGAAAAGGGAATTTTGAATTCCCACGCAACCCACCAATCCACGTATATAAGATTTCACGAATTAAGATGTTGTGTAATTATAAGTTCAGAACAATTTAAGAGCCATATATGACAATATTTGAGCCATATATTGTTATATCAATATAGCCAACAAAATGAATATATATACATATATAATATTAGTACCTGCCTGGTGACTTGAGGAATCGCAATTATTGCAATGCTGCGTTGTGACGTTGACGATGTCGAGTGCCAAGTTACAACAAGACGACAATACGTTCGGAGTGGAATTTGAATATCGACATTATAGCGTTCATTTAAAGATGGACACCGAGATTTACTACAGTCAGAAGTATACTGTATACACTGACTAGTAGACAGTGTAACAGTATTTAAGAACCTCGGCTAACAGTTTTTGAGCAAGCATTTAAACAACAGTGACTCAGAATTGAAACAGGTTCATTGAATCTCCACCACTTCCCACTCCTCTACTATCACTGTTTGGCGTTTGCCAGTGTAACATTTCTGTGGTTTCCTCTGTAGTGCACAAGACAAGATTCTAGATTGGGAAAGAAGATAAGGTGCGCAAACACAGGAGATGAAGTAAGGTGTTAAACCGTCTGGAGCACAATCCACTGAAATAAATGCCATCGCTTAGGAGTTCAATATATCTCCAAGGACTCAAGCTATAACAACAAAGAAATGTGATGAGGCAGATGGACTTTCAAAACTGTATAGACTGGTGAGTATGGGGATCTATGAGGAACCTCCATAAGACGAACAGTGGTGATAACAAGAACCTCCAGACTACAAAATATCTCCATGAGTAGAATTTTCCCCATGAGATTCTTCTATTTGAGGTTTGAATGCGTTGTTTAGGGGATTCAAATCGTGCCTTAATAACTTTGCGTAAACTAGGTCTACTGTAGGCTATATTCTTTCTGAAAGTATAGGTTCTAGTAGGCCTACTTGCCCGCGCCTTGACACGCTTCGTTTCAAGAGCGTTCCATTTTACAGCCTTTTAAATGGAAGTGGCAAGACCCAATATTTATAATGATTACAATTAATATTTTAAAATAATAATATAAAAAGCTTGAGACAAATAAGGTTTTATCATCGTATCTATGATGTAAATTTTAATCCAATATTTTTTAGATATATAACATATATTATGTAATAAATATTAAGTTAAGTCTTATATTGGTGTCTATTTTTTACTGGACAATCTATTTAAAGCGCTTTTTTAATTAAACGGTCAGATGAATGAATTAAATGAGAATAAGTTTCGAAAGGAAAAAAACAACGATTCCTCGAATTGTCAAATCAAAGACGACGTGCTGTATTGTTGCTAACAAGAAATTCAGTAGTTTTCGGATGTAAAATTTCGCACACATGTCACTTTGAAGTCCACAGTGTTAACAAAGCTAACTCCAAACTCTTTCCTTTCAAGGTCTGCTACGTTTGTCGGAGGCCTCACCTACTATTTGTTCAGGGCTTAACAAACTTTTAATTTTTAAGTCGGCATATGCTTTACTTCTGCAACAAAAGGATAGTTACACCTATAAAAATACACCACAACCTATGACTACACTGGTACAATTATGGTTGATTATTCAACAACAAACTGTGTCATGAAGGTATAAGACATTTCATGACACAGTGTTAAAGTAATGTTTTATAGCCCCCAAAGATTCTATGGGCCCACATCATTAGTAAAGAACATCCAGTATAGTAAGGGGCTTCTGAATATCATATGTTATAATATTCGTATAACACATATGATTGAAATACAATTTCGCTTAACATAGATTTGAATGCGATGGAATTTATGGTGCTCATTCGTAAGATTTGTGTGCATTGTGTTTGTATTCCCGAAATTGTATTGTATTTTTCTTATACTTACCTACAGACTTTAATGACATTGGATTTATTAATAGTATTTACAACACAGCACGGCGGCTGCAGAGGGCTCCTCTCTGAATTACCGGAGTTGGAACATTATAATCAGATCGAGCAGCGAGGTCGTTGTGGCCGGAAATGACACCTCCCAGAAGAAATAAAAACTTAATTAAATCGATGGTCAAGAGAACTGATTTTGGTGTTACTTTCTACTACCATTTACCTTTCGTTACGCGTCCCTCGTAGACAAAACAATCACATACTGTATGGTTATTTCAGCCGATCGTAAGAAGATCTTTTCTCTCGGTTCGGTTTGCTATTCACAGTAAGGTTTCGCTGTATTCAATAAGATGAAACGACCCGGCGCAACGTCTTTGACGTCCGACGCTGTTTAATGTTCGTTTAAAAAACGAAATACTGGAGATTTGGACGTATGCATTCGTTAGGTTATGTTCACTAGTAAAGTAAAACTGGTATAAATGAAACAGACTAAAAGAGAATGATGAAGATAAATATTTCCAAAACAGAGCGGGCGAATGACCTTGGCCGGCGCCGCCGCCGCTAATGGACGAGTTAGTTCCAATATTGTCTTTGTCTTCGCCCAGACTTAGGAACTAGCGTCTCGGTGTTTGTAAAGCAAAAGCAAACGAACAGTTCTGAAATATACAACAAACTGGTTGTATTGGTCGTTGAGGCTTAATGTCTGATCATATGTTCTAAGGATATTTTAGGGTCATATTTTTTAGTACATTGATATAATTTAGTTGAATAGCCTATAGCGATTAGCTATGGATCCATTTTCCCACTCCTTCCAAGTTAACTTGAATAATAACTTACTTTTAATTCTTTTGTCAATTCAATGACAGCTCCTACATGATTTAAAAAATACAGTTTCTTTAAGCATGTCTTTACAGTTCCCTATCTCTCCACATAGGTCATATATCCCATCATCCACGAACATCCTCGTGACCTTTGGTTGAGCTTAAGTACACACATAATCTGCTCCTAGTTCTAGGCTTTACTTGGTCATGGCTCCGCAAAAGATTTGGATTGAAATCCAACTTTTCCTCACTAATCTTTTCATAACAAATTACCTCTATTTCATATAAGTCATGCCTATGTCGTTTAGGATTTCTTTTAGTTCCGATGCCCAGTAATAGTTCATTTCGCCATTTTTATTTAAGCATGTCATTTGAAGTTTTTATTGTCATCAATTTTTATCTAGTAAAATAAGTTATCAATCTCTCTTTGAATATGACCCAATTCATATTCAAAGAATTAAGAATCCAAGTTAAATGTTACAGTGGAAAGCAAAGTAATGGATAGACCCTCGCCATTTACTTCACCAGGCAGCACATCTTTGATAAGCATGTCGTGTTATCCGCATTGCTGAACCGGTTGCAGACGTACGTTACGTTCCGGTACCAGCCTGTTGCATTTCTCTTCTCTCTAGTCCGACCGGCCGAAATGATTATGCATAGAAAGTGGGAACGGGATTGATCTGCACTGATCAAAGACACCTAGGTATAGAATAGGCTATCAATGTTCTGTCCTTTCCTATACAACTAGTGTAAAGCACGATTGACAAAGAGAATTTTATATTCGCACAGTGTCTCTTTAAACATTCTATTTTAACTCAAATATCGAATAAAAATAAATCCTTATTTACGCTATTATTTTCTTCTCTGTCTCATGATTATCCTAACGTTTCCAGGAACAAACACAATGGAGAGCTGGCTGTTGGAAGTGAAGAGGGTGCGTATTCCCAGACCTAAGTTTCAAACCGGAGCCCTGAGGTACCCCACCGAGCCTCCCAAAGACTACTACCTCTCCGAGGAGGCAGAGAAGACTAAGAGGAGTCTAGAAAAAGTAACCGAGGAGCTACGGAGAGGGATACAGGAGAAGCTATAAACCGGGATGGCGAAAGTAGCCTCTCTCCAATTGTCACTTAATACCTGGTTCAATTAGACAATAAGCGTCTAAGAGCCCACACAGCAATAAGTTAATGTGGTTATATGTTATCTTTACTTTTATATTTATTTATAGTTACTATAATAACCCGCAGATTATAATAATCTGATCCATATATTAAATTATGTCAAAATACGAAAAAATAAATACGTTGTGTTGTGAATAAATATTTGTAAAGCAATTAGAAAACACATTAAAGTTGGGAAACTTATATTCATCACACGCCGAAGCGCTATGTAATTTGTTTCAAATGAGGATTTATGAATAAAGAGAGGGAATAGTCAGCCCGGAGCTATAACCCCTTTTCTGAGAAGGGCTGGAGGAGAAGAGAAGTGTATTCAAATTGAAGTCTTGTTTTTGTTTTTAAGTTACGTAATTACATTTTCCACGCTCCTCATTATTGAGGGAAACTTTCTAGTTTCAGTGTAATTAAAACTTTTATAAAAATATTATACATTGTGTAGCTTTATATAATTATTACTTAAAACCAAATAAATCCATAATATATAGTTAAGGATTAGTTATAATTTATATGCAATTCTATATACGGCGAAACTAATCCTTATACACTGATATAAAAAATGTGAAATAGCTTAAATATAAATTTAAGATAATTTAATCGGAAAACACATTACAAACATTAATAATCGTGTGAGACGGCAAGAGACGAAAGAATACTGTTTTAAATTTAAATACACGAATGATACTTTTAGGTAGTCTTAGTTTCAATTTGTAAAAACTTCCTTTTAGATATAAGACTGTTTAGTATATTATTATATATTACTGTTATTGTATTATTTAGTAAAAATGTGAGCTAGAATTTGACAGTTTCAATTTTTCCTCGTATGTGGTATGATATGAAAATAATGTTGTATATATAATTAAGGACTTGTATATTAATTATGACAATTTATTATTTGAAAACTATTTTTTAAATAATAAGAAAAAAACAAAAAAATAGAGCTATAATATAAATCACAGTAATTCAAAGATTGGAAATAGGTTCATCCTCACATTTATACATGCAAACACATCGAATCTGGAACCAAATGAAACCATTCTGAAACTACCTAGTTATATAAAATACGCTTAATATAAATGAATCTTTAAACTATACCTCAGCGTTTATGGTTATATACTGTAGTATTAAATATATAAGTAATAATTGAAAGGTATCTCATTAGTATATTTGAGCGAATTTTCAATAGAGAAGAAGCTATTACCGTAGGTCTCATGGCAAGACTTAAGCCCGGGACCATGCTATTTTTTTCTTTTTAGGTGCCCAGACACACACACACACACACACACACACACACACACACACACACACACACACACACACACACACACACACACACACACACACACACACATACACACATATACGAGGGTTGTCCGTAAAGTAAGGTTCCCTGTGATTTTACTCAGTGAAAAACATGTTTATTTGCATAAACCAGTACATATTCGGAAAGTTCAGACTTTTTCCTATTTTTCTATGTAGTTGCCACCGAGGTCAATGCATTTTTGCATGCGGTGTACCGGCTTTTGAATTTCCGAGTCAAAGAAGTTTGCCGCCAAGTCGCGCAGATAGCTGAGAACCGCTTTTTCCTTTTTCTTCTCGGCCGCCGAAATCCGTTCCATCCAGGTGGTTATTCATATCAGGGAAGATGTGGTAGTCGCTGGGGACTAAGTCCGGGCTGTGGAGTGGGTGTTTGACGATACCCCATCCAAATTTAGCGATGAGTTCGTTGGTAACGTTAACAGTGTGCGGTCGAGCGTTATCCTGATCCAAACGCACCCCCTTGGACAGCATACTCCTCCTCTTGTTTTGAACGGCACGGCGAAGTTTTTGCAGTGTCTTGCAGTAGCGGCCAGCGTTGATTGTTTCACCATTGGGCAAGAATTCGCACAACAATACGCCTTTCCTTGCCGGCACTTTGCGCTTGCTTGAATTTTCGTGGAACGCTTCTCGTCATGGACGTCGGTACGTCCGTTCTTGAACTCCCTGTACCATTTGCGTACATGTTGTACGCTCATACACCTTTCTCCATATTTTTCGCACATCTGGGAATGAATTTCCCCGGACGGAAGGTTTTTGGCAGTCAAAAAACGAATCATTGAGCGCAGCTCACACCTGGCGGGCCAAGCAATGGGAAGCTCTTTCTTATTCGGCTGTCAGGCCAAGACTAAGCGCCGCAGACACTTCGCTGCGGTGGGGATTTGGAGTGGGGGAACCCAGGAACACAACCAAACCACGCGAACCCCCGTCGCAGCACTATTGTCGACTGCAGCGCTATGGGAACCTTACTTTACGGACAACCCTCGTACATATATATACATATATATATATATATATACATATATATATATATATATATATATATATATATGTGTGTGTGTGTGTGTGTTGTGTGTGTGTGTGTGTGTGTGTGTGTGTGTGTGTGTGTGTCTGTGAACACGAACCGGTGATATTAACTGTAATATAACTAATATATCGTGCATTCAATTGAAGAAAAATATATTGATATGTTGTCGGAATCGGGGCTTATATCTTGCATTGACAGAGTGACTAGGCCGAGCAGTAATTCGTGTATTGACCATTTCTTTATTAAAAATTTAAACTATGCAGAAGTCACTCCCGTTGTTATTGAGACTAGTGTAACTGACCACTATACAATTGCTTTAGAAATCATGCAACCCAGTGTCACTTCGAATAAAGAAAATTGTACCTTTCAAAATAGTATGAATTGGACCAAAGTGGAATTCTCTCTGACCCATTGCAGTGAAATTTTGAATTGCAATGATGTTGACGAGTGTGCTTTGAAATTAACCAACCATATTAAAACTGCTTTGGATTTAGCAATTAATTGAAAACGTTCAAATTAACTCAAAATATCGGAAGCTGAAACCATGGATATCGAAGGGAATTATAACTTCAATTCGTAAGCGCGACTTGCTACATAATCAACTGAAAAGGGAATCCTTCAATGCTTCGTTAAGAAATCACTACACGCGATACCACAATATGTTAAATTCTTTGATTAAAAAAACTAAGTACAGTTATTACAAATCAAGATTGATCAGGCAGGAAGTAATGTTAGAAAATTCTGGGCACTTGTGGGAGAAGTTGCGGGACGTCTTAGGAAAGTGGACCGGTTTCCGGTTGAGGGCTTCTGCGATAATGGCGAGTCTGTCTCTCAATCTGATATTAAGAATTTAAGTGATAAGTTCAATATTTTCTTTGCAAATGTTGGAGCAAATCTAGCTAACAATATCAACCCATTACATGCAACTGAGGTGGAGGATTCCGACCATGCCTGCGATTCTCAGTTTGTTCTTGTGCCGATCAACATTGATCAGCTTTTCAGTATTGTCAAAAGCATTAAAGGTGGATCTGCTCCAGGATGTGATGGGATTTCTGCTAAAATCGTAAAAGATTATTTCCATTTTTTTGCACCACCGCTGCTTCACTTGATCAATCTCAGTATCCGAACTGGCAAATATTTTCAAAATTGCTAAGGTCATTCCAATTTACAAAATTGGGTTAAAAACAGTCATGAATAATTTTAGACCAATTTCTCTCTTGACTACTATGGATAAGATCATTGAAAATGTGTGAAAATCCAATTGTCGAACTACTTGAGCAAGGAAGGAATCATTACTGATATGCAATACGGATTTAGAAAAGAGAGAAATACTTCGGACGCATTGTTTGACTTGAATCGACTCATCTTCGAGAAACTTGCATGTAAAAATAATGTTATAATAACTTTTTTGGACCTAGCGAAGGCTTTTGATTCTGTAAATAGAAGTTTGTTATTGGCCAAGTTAAAATATATTGGGGTTAAAAATAATACTTTGGATTGGTTTTCTTCATATTTTGAAAATCGTAAGCAATACGTAACAATTAATGGTATCGACAGTGAGACTACTGAGGTTGATTATGGTGTTGTCCAGGGCAGCACTTTGGGCCCTCTGTTATTTCTTATATACATTAACAATATCTCTAAACTAAATATTGATGGCACACTTTTTCTTTTTGCGGATGATACGGCTTTAATTTCACACGGGATCACTTGGGACAGCACGTATGACAGCGCATCTTCGGACCTTATCCGTATCAAGAACTGGTTTGACCATAGCATACTATCCGTCAATGTTAATAAAACAAAGTGTTTACCTATCTATTTTAAGAGTTACTGTGGTCCAGGTCCGAGATTGCTCAGGATGCACCCCTGCGATGATCCGCGCTCAGTGATCTGTACTTGCGAAGTGATTGAGAGTGTGGCACAATATAAATACTTGGGAATAGTAATTGATCATAAGCTGTCCTGGGAGCCACATATTCAATATACAAAGCAAAAATTGATGAAACTTATCTATGCCTTCAGGCAACTTAGTAGAGTCCTGACAGTGGATCGCTTCAGGGGTGTGTATTATGCCTACGTGCAGTCTCTTTTGCAATTCGGTATTCTGGCTTGGGGAGGGTTAAAACAAACCAAACCGAGGGCAAAGGTTAAAACCTTTGGCAGTATTACAGAGATCCATTATAAAAACTATCCTACAAAAAACCCAGAGATATCCAACCAATTTAATATTTCTTGAATTTCCCGTTCTTAATATTAGACAACTCTTTTTGAAGACTTTACTAATTTATATAAAAGAAAACAAAAATTCTATTTTTACCATAACTACGCATCACTATTGAAACCAGAAAATGAGGCTTTCGAATTCCTAAACTAATCCACAGAGCAAATTTATTTAATTCTTTTTATCTAGCACATCAACTTTACCGTAATCTTCCCTGCCAGATTTTATTGGCCGAGGGAGACAGTCTCGCTATTTTTAAGCGAAAAGTGGAGGAGTGGCTGCTCCATATCGGTTCCGTGGCATATCGGTGGCTGCAGAACAACTTATTGTTTCTCCTTATGTGTAATGTGGTTGACTATATTCGAATCTAGTGACTCAAATAATTTTCATTCTTTTTTTAAATTTCGTTAACTTACATAACTTTATCTTGTCAGGTCTTACTCAACAATTTCTTCTATTCATATTTCACCTTTGCAATTTGTCTACCATTTGTTCTGGTGACACACTTTTACGCTGTTCATTGTATTCATTCATTCAAAGGGGCGGATTTACCCAAGGCGCTTCAGCCGTAGCGGCTTTTTGCGCACCCCTAAAAATTCTCATTCCTGGAGAATTAGGAATCTTCTAGATGAAGAGACCTGGAAAACTGCAGCAGCCTGTCGACGAGCTCGTCAGGAGGCAGAAAACTACCCCTTACCAAATTGCCCAGAGTGGAGGACCTTACCTCTACCAACTCTATACAATCAAAGAGTAGATGATCTGCAGTTTTCTCCTGCAGATATCATTTCCTACACAGAGGGTCACCGTTGAAGACCCCATGCGTAGTTGGTGCTTCCTCAGATTACCGTGACCAGTGACGATACCTGTGACAAGTTTGGCATCCTTCCTGCCAAGTTTCAGGAACTTCATTGTATTTTTTTTCTTCACATTAATAGCAGCAATAGGATTATATTTGTTTTCCCCTCTAGACGCTATAATATTCTAGATATATGTTGTTTATTTTCATTAAACATGAACTGAGAGACTGTTCGGCTCATCCTCACACTCAGACGCATAGTCTTGTGGGGGTTTCCAGTAATAATAATGTGTTTGTTATGACAAAATTGTACTTTTTTATTATGGAAATAAACATCTTGAATCTTGAATTCTCGTAAAAATGGTCCGATCGAGACCAAATTTGGTAGAGACGTGTATTCCTACAATATATAATTTGTGGCTCCAATGTTAATCTTATGGAGGATAGGGAAAAGGGAATATTGCAGTTATCAATCAATATTATTGGTGTAAACTTGGTATTTACCTTCATGTAGTTGAGACCTTATGCTTCAATAGCTAAAGAATCATAGTTCATTTTCATAGTATGCAGGCAAACCTGCATACTCTTTTCCCATGTTAATTTTATAGGGAATAGGTAAACTCCTTTATTTATGGACAGATGTTGATGAAAGTTAGTATAAACGTTAAAAATAACGATAGTTTATGGTCGAAATGCCTGCTTTCAGTGTTCCTCACAGCAACAATCCTGCACACTCTTTCCCATGTTAATCTTAAGGAGAATAGGCAAATAATTCTCATGTTTATCGACAGATATTGATAAAACTTGTCATATATATTATTACTATTGTTACACTCTATTATTGTTATTTTTGAAAATTACGTAAACAATCTGAGATGTCTCTCAAATAGCCACTTGAGCTAGAGAGACAAAACAATGAGCTCTGCTGTGTAAAACTTTGCGCTTGCGAGAATAAAAAATTGAAATTTGAAATTAATATTATTATTATATTATTGATTTGTAAATTCGCTGAGTATGCAGGTCTGCTGCGATGAGGGCATTATATTATTATTTATTATTAGTCACTTAGGCAAGACGATGAATACATTTTTTTACAATCACATTCTTTTTCCTATCCAGTCCCTATGTTCTAATTCTAGCATAGGAGCTTACGAATCCACGAAGTACAGCACAATGTTCTTTTCTACCTCCGTGAGGTTACAGCAGGTGCGGTCTAGGAGATAAACGCCTCATAATGGACTATATGGTAACTGGACCAACGCAATACTGTGAGCTTGCCACCGCCTGTGTGGTGCCAGAGATGGTAGCTCACGTTGGATTACGTGGGCTAACTGGGTCAAATTGTTATTGAGAGCCTACCGCAAGTGCAGTGCCTGATATAGCTCACGTCTGACTATATGTTAACTGGGTCAAAGCGTGACTAAGAGCCTACCACCGTGGTGGTGCAAGAGATGGTAGCTAAAGTTTAACTATGTGCTAACTACGTAAAAGCGTTACTAAAAGCCTTCTGCCAGTGCGGTGCTAGAGATGGTAGCTCACATTGGACCGTGTGGTAACTAAGTCAAAGCGTTACTAAAAGCCTACTGCCAGTGCGGTGCTAGAGATGGTAGCTCACATTGGACCGTGTGGTAACTAAGTCAAAGCGTTACTAAAAGCCTACTGCCAGTGCGGTGCTAGAGATGGTAGCTCACATTGGACCGTGTGGTAACTAAGTCAAAGCGTTACTAAAAGCCTACTGCCAGTGCGGTGCTAGAGATGGTAGCTCACATTGGACCGTGTGGTAACTAAGTCAAAGCGTTACTAAAAGCCTACTGCCAGTGCGGTGCTAGAGATGGTAGCTCACATTGGACCGTGTGGTAACTAAGTCAAAGCGTTACTAAAAGCCTACTGCCAGTGCGGTGCTAGAGATGGTAGCTCACATTGGACCGTGTGGTAACTAAGTCAAAGCGTTACTAAAAGCCTACTGCCAGTGCGGTGCTAGAGATGGTAGCTCACATTGGACCGTGTGGTAACTAAGTCAAAGCGTTACTAAAAGCCTACTGCCAGTGCGGTGCTAGAGATGGTAGCTCACGATGGACCAAACTTGGCTCGCTCGCAAACTTATTATGAAGCCCACTTGGGGTATTAGCAAACTATCCAAAAAAACGGTAATATCTCACATCAACATTACATCAGTCTCTGATTCAATATAAACCACTTATAAAACCTCTTTTATATTTAATATTTACGTTATTTTATAATTTTAAACTATTTTTAAAACGTTCATCCCATTTCTTTAATTTGCATCCCGCTTAGGGAAGAACACCCGTTTATTAATATTTTTAATTGATGGTATTATTTAGTTGTGACATTATAAAATTAAATTGCGGATGAAGCTGGCTCTCATGTCCCTGTGGCGAAGGTTACGCTGATTGCTGAGAAACTTCCTTAATGTCTCGATCAATTTAGCCCTATCCCTAAAAAGATAAGTTAATGGTGCGTTAATGGACACAGATATGTGAGATAATGTATCTGCAATACAAAGAATATTATTAAGCTCTGTACCATAAAAACTTCAAGGTTAACTTAATAATTATTCACAATTTAAATAAAATTAACTAAGAAATTTCGGTTTACGCAAATACAAGATTATAATGAAAATGAATTTATCACTTTTTCGGTTCTATTTAAAGGGTGTTTTAGGTTTAAAGGTCCCACAACCGGAATGATGAAACCTTTTTTAACCTGCACTGTCCATGAAGATGGGCCAAGGGCCTGCGCCGTGAATACAGCTACTAAATCAACTAATGTTAACTATTTCATTTGCTTTTACTATTTTTTTATAATTTAATTTAAGTTTTTAAGTTTAAGTCATAATATTAAATATAACAGCTTATAATATACCTATGTCTTTATAAATAATTTAGCTTCCTGTCATGAAGATCTTGTTTGCAGAAAATACATTTAATTAGTGTTACATTTTATTATTTATTAGTGTGACGACTGATATGATTTAAAGTAACAATGTTGAGTAAACTACCCATCCTTATGTGCTCAGTAATAAGACTTCAGTCACAAATGTGGAGAAGAAAACCATCTTCCTTCTGCTGGTGGAGAGGCCACACCGAGACACACCGGGAAGCGTGTAGCCGCACCAGAACGCAAGGCGTTAGTCAATCTGCCTGTCGTAGCAAATGCGATGAATGTCAATATAAAGCAAACTAATCGGTCTACTCTCAGATTGATTGATTTGATATCTTCATTATATTTACGTTTTAAACTTAGGTCAATGCTTCTTTAATATGAATACAAACAAATTACTACAGTGTTAAGATGATTAGCTTAAATATTTGTCATAGATTTTTGTACTTTATTTGTTATAAAGCATATTCATATAAGAGCCAAAATAAAAAAGAGACTAAGTTGTAAGTAATGCCAAGTTTTGCCAGCGTATTGCTGACTACACTTTATTTAACTTTTCTTTTTTTTCTTGGGGGAGAAGCGGAAGAAATGCTTTATGCACATAGCATGTAGTGTGGGACTAAAAAACGGGGTTACCCACTAAAAAACCTACTCTACTCTTTAGGATTATAACCTGGAACTGGTTGTCACATTACACCAGGCAATGCCTAAATTTGGCTTACGCTCTTGGGATTCCCTCCATGTTCAGGCACTTGTACAGGAAATTTTGGCCACTTCGTGGTCCAGATCGCTATTCCTCTAGAAGAACGCGCCGGACGAACTGTAACAAACAATCCCAGTTTTCCTTGTCCTCAATGATCTTGTGACAGACTGTGTCCACAGAGGAAACACCAAGTTTTCGTGTAGCCTCCAGGCGTCAGGAGCCTTTCTCACGGGAGCTGCCGAAGAAAGTGTGCTCCGCATCATCGGAAACGCCCGGGCAGTAAGTGCAATCCGGTGAACCGGTTTTGCCCATCTGATGCAGGTACGACTTGAAATGGCCATGGCCTATCAGAAACTGAGTGAAGTATTAACCCACCTCGCCTTGCCGTCGTTCCACCCACGGTTGGAGCTGCTCGATGAGTCGCCCAAGTCCATCGTCTCCGGCGATCGTGCTACCAGCTGTGTTGTCACTGCTGGAAGGTTTGGGAGCGCTCTTCAGATCTTACAACATCATTGCTGATCTCTTCTTGTCTCTGATAAATCGCTCTCTTCTCCCCTGCCAAAGGCTTGACAGGAATGATTCTAGTGACCACTAGGACGGCAGGCTCGGATACTGCATCTGCCCTAACCTCACGGACTGGACTGCGGACATCAAGAGACGTCTTCTGCTCGGCCGAGGACCCCCGAAATTGGCCATCAGCCTACTAAGGTAAGAGACCACCTTAGAAGCCTTGTCCGCCGTACAGAAGATATGGTCTCTCCAGCTAAGTCTGTTGTCCACCATGACTCCGAGGTACTTGGCGGCACGCGTTGCCTGGACCACTTCCCTCCCTACTCGCAGCGGGACGACGGTGTTGATCCTCTTTTTTGTGAGTATCACGATCTCCATCTTGTTCATTGCAATCGAAAGACCGTGATTGGCCATCCAGGTATTAACTACGCGCATGACCTGGTTCAAATTTAGCTGGGCTAGCCCAACGTTGCGTGCGGCGATAAGAGCCGCAACGTCATCAGCGTGCCCAACTAACATAGTTTCCTCTGGCATCTCGGATCTCAGAAGGCTGTCGTAAGCGACGTTTCAGAGATCCGGGCCGAGTATTGAACCTTGTGCAGCACCAGAGGTGCCCTCCATCGTCCGCGCTCCTTCACGGGTATCGTAACTCAGGAGTCTGGAGCGGAAATAGTTTTCAATGAGCCTCAGCTGTTATGATAGAATACGAAAGATGTTACGAAGCGCAACCAACACATCAACCCAAATCACCGAATTGAAAGCATTCTTGACATCAAGCGTAACAAGAAGCACCAGTCGACGAGAGAAATGGTTGTGGCTCTCGACCCTCCCCACGGCTCTCTGGACTTCGGTGATCATGTCGATTGTTGATCACCCCTTTCTGAAATCGTATTGCCTAGGGGACAGGTCCCTAGCAGCTACCAAGGTAGAAATCACACGGAAACGAATAAATCTTTCAAAACATTTCCTGGCGTGTCCAACATACACAGAGGTCTGTGGGTTGACGGCAGCTCTGGATCCCCTTTTCCCTTACTGATAAACACAAGCCTGGCGTTTTTCAAGGGTGTCGGAAACACCCCTTCCATCAAGCAGGCATTGTATATTTTCAGCAGCAGCTCGGCCTGGGATGCTTTATTTAGCTTACACTTAATTTAACTTTAATGAAAGGATTATTCGTATTAATTTATTTTTTTCGATTTATTTATTACAAATGTAATTTACACTGTTTACGATTTATTTCGTATTTAGTTTTTCACGAGAAAATACTTGGTTTAAAAACAATGAGTACATGTTATTTGAGTTCATACTTGAATACCTCTTACTGGTTAATAATTTAATTCATGCACTTGTATACTACTGAAATAATAATAATCTCAAATTTTGATATTTATAGTTAAAAATGAAGCGGTAAAAACTATAAACTCTGTAAAAGTAGAAATAAAATTAAATAATACAGTTGAAAAGAGGTGACGGAATAATAATAATATTAGGGAAAGGATAAACAGTTTTATTATATCACAGACCAATAAATAAATAATAATTAATATTTTTATAAATTATCTCACCTTTTATTTTACAGCTTTAAAAATTAGGTTTGTCTGTTATTGTCTATAGTTAAAAGTAAATCGCACAATTAATTAATGGAGTGTTTATTCTAGGGTTTACATTTAGTTTTTTGTGTTTACTCAACTGGTTATGGTTATAGTATTTAGAAATGAAAAATTTCCATAGTAATAAAATCGCCACAATATGGCAAACCTAAACAGGAAGATAAATATGTTTAACTTACTTTAGTTTGCATGTTTATTAATTTCAGGAATGTCATCAATATTATTAGTGAATTTCCTATGGAATAGTGAGCTTTTACATGACTCGCATGGTCACAGTTAATTCCGGGAATAGTGATTTTTGGGTTCGAATCGAATATATTTATTTACTACTCCGAATATCGAATATTTTCAAATCGAGTATTGGTGTAAGGCTTTATTTTAATCCATTTTTGATTTGCTATTCAATCCTCTCAATTAAAAAATACAAAATCTTTTTTAACCATTGTTACAATTAAACAAATCAATCTCTTAAAAAATAATACAAATTGAAAAATAAGTAAAATTTGACTTACCGGTATTACATATAGATACTTTTTATTTTGCTCAAACTAGAAATAAAATAAATTGATCAAGTAATAAAATTGCAATATAGAAAATAGGAACATTTTTGGAATATTGGGTTTATTCTCAAAACTTACAAATTTTCCAAGAAATAATGAATTTGTTTGTCCCGTGATTGATATAAGTATTACCTTTAGTCAATCGACTCTTGATACCATTACCAATATCCAGCAATTGGTGGTATTAACAATCAATATTACAAAAATCAACAACATATTACAACAGTATTAACAATCAATCGGCATCGAGAAGTAATATTCAACGTTCATATCTTTATCCGTCTGTAGTCAGATGATAAAGCATTGGTTACATTTAGTTTTCAACTGAATTGGCTGCATAATGGTATGCTGATTCTGAACTTTTAAATGGAAACTCTATAGCTTTGACAGACGTCACTTAGCTAGCCCGCGCAAAGCAGAGCAGGGCAGGGCAGGAAAACGTGTCGCACAGTTTTCTACGCCGGTCCACGCATATTGGAAAGCAGTCTCGCACGGTATTCCATCGCATGTGGATGTGTTTATCTCATAAATTCAAGTTGTAAAACGTGTTTTCAAAACTACTTGATTTCAGCTCAGGATCAGATTCGGATACCGAGCAACTACTATTATATTAGAGGTCGAGGAAGACAAAACGAGGAAACAGTGCTTACTTGAAAAAAAAGTCACGCTCATGGGGCATTCATGATGACAAAGGAAGCTTTACATGAACAGTTTAAAAATTATTGTCGCCTTACGAGGGATTTGTTTGAAGAAGCACAGACTAGTTCACCCGTTAACCTCAGAGCGATGAAACGTCCAAAGACTCATTGGAAGCACAAAAAACCTAACTGACCGACTGACAAGTCCCCTGTACGACGCATGCACACGTGCGGGCCAGATCTGCGTCGGACTGGCGAGTGTCGCAATGTGCATGCTCTCGTGCTAGACGTGGTCCACAAACACTGCACACGTGCGGGCCAGATCTGCGTCGGACTGGCGAGTGTCGCAATGTGCATGCTCTCGTGCTAGACGTGGTCCACAAACACTGCACACGTGCGGGCCAGATCTGCGTCGGACTGGCGAGTGTCGCAATGTGCATGCTCTCGTGCTAGACGTGGTCCACAAACACTGCACACGTGCGGGCCAGATCTGCGTCGGACTGGCGAGTGTCGCAATGTGCATGCTCTCGTGCTAGACGTGGTCCACAAACACTGCACACGTGCGGGCCAGATCTGCGTCGGACTGGCGAGTGTCGCAATGTGCATGCTCTCGTGCTAGACGTGGTCCACAAACACTGCACACGTGCGGGCCAGATCTGCGTCGGACTGGCGAGTGTCGCAATGTGCATGCTCTCGTGCTAGACGTGGTCCACAAACACTGCACACGTGCGGGCCAGATCTGCGTCGGACTGGCGAGTGTCGCAATGTGCATGCTCTCGTGCTAGACGTGGTCCACAAACACTGCACACGTGCGGGCCAGATCTGCGTCGGACTGGCGAGTGTCGCAATGTGCATGCTCTCGTGCTAGACGTGGTCCACAAACACTGCACACGTGCGGGCCAGATCTGCGTCGGACTGGCGAGTGTCGCAATGTGCATGCTCTCGTGCTAGACGTGGTCCACAAACACTGCACACGTGCGGGCCAGATCTGCGTCGGACTGGCGAGTGTCGCAATGTGCATGCTCTCGTGCTAGACGTGGTCCACAAACACTGCACACGTGCGGGCCAGATCTGCGTCGGACTGGCGAGTGTCGCAATGTGCATGCTCTCGTGCTAGACGTGGTCCACAAACACTGCACACGTGCGGGCCAGATTTGCGTCGGACTGGCGAGTGTCGCAATGTGCATGCTCTCGTGCTAGACGTGGTCCACAAACACTGCACACGTGCGGGCCAGATCTGCGTCGGACTGGCGAGTGTCGCAATGTGCATGCTCTCGTGCTAGACGTGGTCCACACACTGCACACGTGCGGGCCAGATCTGCGTCGGACTGGCGAGTGTCGCAATGTGCATGCTCTCGTGCTAGACGTGGTCCACAAACACTGCACACGTGCGGGCCAGATCTGCGTCGGACTGGCGAGTGTCGCAATGTGCATGCTCTCGTGCTAGACGTGGTCCACAAACACTGCACACTTGCGGGCCAGATCTGCGTCGGACTGGCGAGTGTCGCAATGTGCATGCTCTAGTGCTAGACGTGGTGGTATATGCGGCTGGCCTTAGCTAATATCTATCGTCTTCGAATATTCGACCGACATCGAACTTTCCAGAAATTTCGAGTCAGACCGAATAACGCGATTTATGCATACATATGTGTCACCACGATAACGACCGCAATTATTGTCTTATTATTATAAAATTCGGTGGAGTTTTCTGTAATATCTTGGATGAAATCGTTGGGCTACGCGATCGGACTATATTACACTTTTGGGGGGATTTTGTACTCCCAAAATGGGGTTTTAAAATTTGTATGTATAATTTTTGAAAAAACCTAATTTTTCACCATTGTATTTGGCTAAAAAACAAACAATTTTGTATTTTAAATCATGACTCTAGATCAATTGGTTACTGAGATATCCAATACTATAATACGAGCAAGGTTTGTATATATATATATATATATATATATATATATATAAAGTGTATATTTATGTATATGTATGTATGTAAAATTTTTCAAATATTTAATCCATGTGAGGGCTCCAATATGAATTGTTGAACGTCCGCGGTGGACATCCGAAACCGGTGAACTCCCCACCGTATAAACAAAGTATGCAGGAGAGACAAGAACTTAACAAATTATTAGACCAATTATTAGAAGCTGACATTCTAGAAGAATTTCCGGACTTTTGCGAATACTCATCACCTGTTTTTATAACTAGAAATAAAGATAAATCACCAAGACTTGTAGGTGACATGAGGAAAATAAACAATATTTTAAAATCCAGTGTACACCCAACACCGAGTGTTAATTTGGTATTAAATTGCCTAAACAAAGCTACAACATTCACAAAGTTGGACCTCAAGGGAGCATTTCATCAATTATTGTTAGTAAGGGAAGAAGATAGAAATTTATTAGCAATTAAGACACAAGACAGACTATTACGATATAAAAGATTAACAATGGGACTAAAGGTATCCACAGCATTATTCAGTAAAGCACTGTTAGCGCTACTAAACAAACACCTCTATAATAATAATAATACGTAATTGTATATGGATCGACATTTGAACAGGACATTGACAATTTAGAAACTATTTTAGAAATTTTGTTTAAAGCTAATCTAAAACTAAACACAAAGAAATGTAAATTCTTACATCAGCAGGTTGATATATTAGGCTTTACCGTCTCTAAGCAGGGAATACGGCCACAAGAATCAACAGTAAAGGCAATATTAGAATATAAAACACCAAATTGTGTGAGACGGGTAAGACAATTTTTAGGCGCATCATCATTTTTTAGAAAGCACATCAAAAATTATGCCCAGATAACATTACCTCTAACAGAGTTAATTAAGCAATCAAATAAAAACATACCCTTCAAATGGACCAAAAATTGTAATGAGGCTTTAAACAAAATAAAGAATATACTAACTAATCCACCGATTTTGTCACATTGGAAAGACGATTGGGAATCGGTCATTTATGTTGATAGTTCACTTTATGCTATGGGCGCTTGTTACCTCCAAATCAATCCAGAAACAAAAAATTTACACCCGGTGAGTTATTTATCAAAAAAGTACACCGATATTGAGACCCGCTACTCGAATTGTGAGAGGGAAATGCTAGCTTTAGTTTACGCAGTAAACTACTGGCGAGAATTTACACTAGGTAGGAAGACCACCGTTTACACAGATTGCCAATCTCTCATACACTATGCAAATTTCAAGAACACGTCATCACGACTAAATAGATTAGCACTATCACTAGTTGATTATGATATCGATGTAAAATACAAAATACCCCCGTCGCAGCAGACCTGCGTACTCAGCGAATTTCCAAATCAATAATATAATAATTATAATATATGACAAGTTTGGTCAAAATCTGTCGATAAACATAGGAATTACTTGCCTATTCTCCATAAGATTAAAATGGGAAAGAGTGAGTAGGTTTGCTGCTGTGAGGAACACTGAAAGTATACCATCAAAAATTTTATTTTTAACATTTATACCAACTTTTATCAACATCTGTCCGTAAATAAAGGAGTTTGCCTAATCTCCATATGATTAACATGGGAAAAGAGTATGCAGGTTTGCTGCCATGATAAACACATAAACTATGATTTTTTAGCACAAATGTATGGATCTCAACCACATGAAGCTAAATATCAAGTTTCATCAAAAAATATTAGATAATAAGTGAAAAATTAATTTTTCCTAATCCTCCATAAGATTAACATTGGAGCCTTAAAATACAACGTACTGTGTTTAGATTTTTTTATATCTCGGTAACCGTTTAAGATAGAGAAAAACTTTAAGGAACTTAATTGTGTAGTTTTTTAAGCTGATTCCAATGGTGAAATATAAAATTTAAAATTTTTAAAAATTACATGTGAAAAACGCAAAAAACCCCATTTTGGGGTACAAAACCCCCCCAAAGTACCCGTTCCCATTGACTGATATGTCTGGTTTACGAACTCGTCCGAGCAGTTGTAGGAATACACCTCTCTACCAAATTTGGTCTCGATCGGACCATTTTTACGAGAGTTATCGTGCTAACAGACACACACACACACACATATATATATATATATATATATATATATATATACATATATACATATATACATATATATATATATATATATAAAAATTTTAACGACTATTGTTTTTGGTCTCTGGGCACCTAAAGAAGAAAAAATAACATGGTCTCGGGCTTAAGTCTTACCATGAGACCTACGGTAATAGCTTCTTCCCTATGGGAAATTCGCTAAAAGGAACCAATAATTCCTTAGCTGATAGTCTTTCACGAAACCCACCGGATGAAAAGCTAGATTCTGAATTAATTGAGACCGCATTAAATGTACAGGAAATAAAAACTGAAAATTTTGAAGAGCTACAAGCAAAAGACCCGTACTTAGCAAAAACTTAGCGTAAATTAGCAAAAATATCACCTGAAGCTGTATCTAAAAAGATAAGACATGATTCAAAAAAATACCTAGAACGTGACAATTTGTTATATTATAAACATTTTAACGGAAGGGAAACTGAATATTTGCTAGCAATGCCACGAGAAAAGGTGGATGAAATATTAAAATTATTTCATGACAACATTTACTCTGGGGGGCATTTTTCACAATTTAAGACAGCAAAGAAAATAAAATCCAAATATTTTTGGCCAGGAATGAATGGGGATATAGAAAGGTATACACGAACGTGTGAACAGTGCCAGTTAAAACGATCGCCTACATACAAACAATTTGGAAAATTAAAACCACAAATTCCATCAACAAAACCTTTTGAACGCATAATTATAGACTTCATGGGACCAATAACACAATCTCACGGAAACAAATACATTCTAATTATAACTGATCCCACAACAAGAATGACGTACACTCGAGCTACACGTTCAGCGGACACAAAAACCGTGGCAAAGGTTTTATTAGATGTCATTTGTCTATTCGGCTGCCCACACACTATTTCTCACGATCAGGGAACACACTTCATGGGAATAGTATTAAAACAGTTACTTCAAAGTTTAGGCATAGAACAACGTCCTAGTCCACCTTATATGCATCAAATTCAGGGATTAACAGAAAGGACTAACCTAGTTATAAAGAAGGCAATTTCACATTACATCGAAAATGAACCACATAACTGGTCTGACATTTTAAAGTATGTCACCTTTGCTTACAACACAACAGTAAATGAAAGCACTGGCTTCACGCCATTTTACTTAAATTTCGGAAGGGAAGCAAATCATCCATCGGATTATCTCTATATTCATTCTAACCAAGACACCGACATTATCAAAGAAATAAAAAACATTCAACGGGTTAGGAATGAAATTCCCCAAATAATTAAAAAGGCTCAAGATGCCCAAAAGAAGTATTATGACAGAAACAAAAGGGATTTAGTATTAAAGCCTGGGGATGAGGTACTAATTAAATATGACACAGATCACACCAAGAAATATTCCAAGTTCCAAGACAGATTTAAAGGTCCATATTATGTTGTGGAAAAATTAAATGATCTCACATACTTAATTGCTATCGAAAAACGCGGGAAAATAGAAGAGGAACCCGTACATATTCAAAGAATAAAACCATTCCATAGAAGATAATTTAATTACAAAAAAATTAGAATTTCCCATATAATTATTTACCTGAAGCACCCTAAATATTCTCACTTCACTTATAACCAAGAACACGACTGAGACTTCACATGGTATTAAATAAAAAAATATAAAAAAATTAAAGCGAAATACATTTCATATAAAATTCCAAAAAAAAAAATAAATAAATACTCCCATGGGACGACATTAATATTGAGATTCTATTAGTAATGAAGAAACATATACAAAGTGCTTAGTCATCAATTCAAGAAAAGTTACATAATTATTACAAGAAAGATGAAATAAACGATCGAGACCCCAGTTACAGATTTACTAACATTTATAAGCTACTTGATTCATACATTAAAAACATTAAAAATTAAAATAGACGATACCTGTAAAAGATATCCAAAATATAAAAACTCCATAAACACCATCCATATTAAAGAGAACAAAAAATGTACAGAATCTAAGACGCGCGAGGTGAAAAATTCCGCGGGTTATGTACGCAAGAGACCGAGAGACTGTACAGTATTTCTTGGCTTGTCTATAGGCAGCTAGGAGGCCAGAGATATAGTTACAAAATTCTCTGAAGTAAACTCAACGCTCTCAGTACTGCTGAGATTGCTTGTAGTGAAGCTTAGGAGTCTCCACACTAGAAACAGTTCTCTACCGTATTAACTACATTCGTTTTAAACACTAAGACGTGATGGGAATAAGACAATTATAAATATAAAAAAAACTAACTATTAAAACTTAGAAAGATGTCTGTTCTTCAACCGGCCGGAGAAGATTAGAAGCTTTATGACTTTTAATAGAAACAAATTTGAGAGGAAGCTTTAAGAAAACATTTACTAATCAAGGTCAATATTTAACTAGCGGTCAAACTTAACTGTAATATACATAAAAACAAATGTATAAAAAAAAATTAACATAATTATTTTAACACAGGTTATTCCTGGAGCGAGACGAAATGAGTTTTACAATACGATGAGAATTAAAATCCCAAACACATTAAAAAAAGTAGGTTCCTAATATTTCCTTATGCTGAATGTATGTAAACTTAGTATGTTTTCCAATGCCATTTTGTATAAAGTAGGAACTATGTATATTTTAGTGTAGCATAAATATTCATTTCATTATTATATCATGTATATCATCAAATTTTATAGTCTAGTAGTAATCACGATTTCATATCTTAAGAATTTTTCGGGGACGAAAAATCTCCCAGGAAGGGGAGTATAAAGTGTATATTTATGTATATGTATGTATGTAAAATTTTTCAAATATTTAATCCATGTGAGGGCTCCAATATGAATTGTTGAACGTCCGCGGTGGACATCCGAAACCGGTAGTCGCACTCAGCGTTTTGCTCAGCAAGACTGCGAGGGGGGCTGACCGGGGACGGACCGGACGTTCGACCAAGGCCTGACCGAATCGACAAAACAAAATGCAGACCATGCACTTCAACGGTTGGTCACCAATCAAAATTGGAGGGGGAAAAAAAAGAATTTTTGAAGGAAAAGGAGGAGACGAGCAGTGTGGAAGAAGCCCTGGTGTGAGGAGGACTGGATTGGGGAGTGGATCGAGTAGCTCCCCGTGAGATCCAGACCCATCTTCGGACTTCGGACATCTCCATCGGTGGCAGCCACGAGGACCTGGGAAGAGGACAAGGACGAGCGGCAGGAGCGGATCCCGATACCACCGGCTGAAGATCGCCTCACGCTCTCCGAAACCATCCTCACCCTCCTCCAAGAAAATTTGACTATAAAGGTTGGACATTTTATCATTTTATCTGGACAAAATTTCAGACATAAAAAAAGGGGATACAGTAGATTGACCAATTAAAATTCAACAATCAATTAAAATACTTTAATACGTGAATCTATTAAACTTGTTTTGAATTTGATGATCTTTGTGTATAGTAACATGTTTAACATATATTTAAATTAGATTGATATAGAGATAAATACTATATAAGTAGAAGGGGGCCTCCATTTATCCATTGTTTTATAGATATATTAACCTTTATTGTTTCGTGTACATTTCTTGATTCAGATCACATGTTTATAATGAATAAAAATACAGTATAATCATTGCTCTGAAGTTAGTTCAATTGGTATCCTCACCTGCCAAGCGAGTCAAATAAAAAAAAAACACTATCACAGTGTACGAACTTTACATAGTAAAAACTTTACAATATATATATATATATATATATATATATATATATATATATATATTTGCACACGGATCTCGAAAACGGCACCGAGGAATTTCTTTAAATTTTGGAAATAACTAATTTACAAGTAGATAATAAGTTCTTGATAGGTCTAATGTCCAGGAAAATTCGTGTTTTACTGTAATATTAAGTTTAAAATCTAAAAATTTAACATTATGCTTATGGAGAATAAAATGTAAACAATACAAACCAAAACAGCTGTTTATAACCGTTTGACAGTTCTTGATTGAAGACGGCAAAGAACAATATGTGAATAGAGGTTTTTCATAAATATTTATTTTATGTATGTAATAAATGTAAAATTATCAGGTTACTAAACAATTTGTAACAACTTAAGGGTAAAGGGTAACTGTTAAAGGGTGCGAAATAAAAGCAGGAAAGAGTATTTCCAAAATATTCCGTGTTTTGATAGAAAACGTATTTGATGTATTGCTTGAAGCTACTGTAACAAACCAATTAATATGTGTAAATTAAATTTCTCTTTTGTTTTTCAATCCTCATTCCGTTTATATCAAAATCAGTTGGTCACAGGCTAATAATAACTGTATGGATAGTTAAATGATCGGCTAAAACAATTGAGGTTGGCCAAAAGACCTTAACCGGCGTTACTCATTTGACAGACGCTGTCGTCCAGCGGTAGTGTGTTGGCCTCGTACTATGAAGGTCGCGTGTTCTAATCCCATCAGGGGCAATACTTTTTGTTCAGTGCTATATGGTCAGTAATTATGGTATATTAAATCGGTTTTATTTAAACCACATAAATGTTTTCATTGAGTAATAAATGTGTTTTAATTTTTCTAATTAATTTTTATAATACATGTATAAACGAGCAAAGCTCGGTCACCAGGTACTTTAAAATAAACACAGAACATTGTCAAATGTTAATTTTATGGAGAATAGTTAAAAATCAATAACTTACTTATTTACTTAAAACTCTTTCAAAATGTTGTATTTCTAGTTAAGTTTTACCAATAAATCGATAAAACCCCAAAATTCAATCCTTCTTACGGCAGCAACCTACGTACTCATTGTACATGTAATTCTTATGGAGTAAAGATAAATTGGTATAACTCGCTTAGTTATTGACGTAATTAAAAAAATGGACTGTGCTTTCCTTAATTAATACCCTTTATATACACAATGTAAAATAGCCCTTATTGCAGCAAGCCTGCATACTCAGTCCCATAAGGAGTATTATTCCTTAGTAAAACTGGAGCTTCACAAGAAACATAATTTAATATTATTATTGGTGGAGTAAAGTACATTAGGAAGTTAGATGTGTAAAATAATTACCGTAATGAGCAATACGTTGCGCTGTGGCCGTTCAATTATGCCTCAAATTTGTTGATTCTTTAATGTGTATTGAATAAGCTTTCCTCTCTCTCTCTCTCTCAAAAAAAAAAAAAAAAAAAAAACTAATCTGTAGTATACATCGTATCAACTCTATTAAATGGACGAGAAACACAGTTTCATAGCTTTGTTTCTCGTCGATGTGTATTTCATAACACACATCCTTCACTTTTGTCGTCTGCGGGTTCGATTTTCTGCCCAACCGCGCTATAACTGCCGGTGTTCAGACCAAGAAACCGGCGCTGACATTGTTCTCAACATATGTAGTCTACCTAACTCTCGGAGAAGTAAATGCCATCCAAAGCAATCCAAATCCGGACAATGGCTAAACAACGCACATGGGTCATCGAACCCGAGGGTATAATAGTAGGCTCTACAGCTCCCAGTCCGGCTCCAGATGGACTGTAAGGAGATGCATCCCTCAAGAAATCGGATAAACTTCAACCAACGGTGCATGATATAGTATTTTAAACTGGTATATTGGAACATATATTGAATATTTAAGGTACTAAATGTTTAATTTTTTGATATCCTATTTATGTATCCATCCTATCGGATGGAAGCCTTAAATATGATTACTACGTATTCCTATTGTACTCGAAATAAACCTTAACAAGTCAATATTTTAATGACATAAATACATTTTTGTGCATTTTCAACCATATGGTAAGGAATTCTTTGGTTCAGTGGATGTTACCTCTTCGTTCAATAAACACACATAGTTTTAATAGTCACATGAGAACCAACAGGGATTCAAAATAAAATTTCCCGAAAAACTAAACTTCTTCTTCTAACTTCTTCTAAACTAACTTCTAAATCCGAGTTTAGACACTGTTTTAAAGGATTATTCCAAGTTAAATTTGTTCAAACCGTGAACATAAAATATTTATGAGTGAGTGGTGGGGTACTCACCATGTTGGCGTCGTCGTACGGCTGGTTGAGCGCTTTGACCGTGGGGGCGAGGGCCGAGTGGTGACGCCTGGTGTCCAACTCCTCCTCGTGCAGCTCGCCGTACTCCTGGTGACAGCCATACCACCTCTGTACCACACTCTACGACTACCTCTACCAGCAGCCACCTCTATACGCCGCTACAGCGCTACAACGTCCGACCAGTAGCTAGCTATCTTACGAGAAGGCTATGCTAATGAACAGTATGTTGAACAAGATCCATCTACTCAGTTGCTATGATGGCTATATCATTTCCTATGGTAACAAGGTTGGAAACTATGGTAACCTGTGTAGTTAGCTATGGCTACGGATGTATTTTTTTTTATTCCAAATCGAAAACGCGCCATTTCCTGAGTCATTATTAGAATTAAAATCCTGGATTTATAAAAAAACAAATGCTTAAAGCAAACTCCGCGTAAAAAAATTAATATTAATTGTATTGAATATTTAAAACAATACAAATTACTCTAGTTTTGAATGTTTTCCTTTCCTGGAAATTTCTGTTTTAGTAGCTTCTTGATTCCTAAATTATATAAATTAATTTAGGGCTATGTTTAAAAGTCCTTGAAAAACGCAAAAAACGAAAATGGAATTGGAAGGCTTTTAAATTTTGAATTTTCAACCTTCCTTAGTGTTTAAAACAGTGACTTTTAACGTTTTTTATGTTATCGTCTACTATGTTTTTATAGATCATTTTATAGAAAAGTTGATCATTCAAGCAAGTATATAATAATTAGTACTATTATAGATCACAAATTTACATCCACTGACATGTACCTAAAACTAGAACTGTTTTTCAAGAGATCAGTAGACACTCGAATGTTTTAACAAACTACATCGTCAAGACTGGATGGACCAATTATTACATGTCACAAGTTACAACACACCTTCATGCAACAGCCCTAAACAACACATGTCAGATGTTTAATAACTTGAGTCTACTACAACACATCGTATTCCAGGTTGTTGGTTTACTATAGTAATTTTTACACGCCTTTGTAGTATCATAACCTTCAGCATGCACTTGAAGCTTTGTTATCCTATTTACATCTCTTAGATATCAGTAGCAATGTCTGAAATTAAATTTGAAGTTAAATCGTTAGAAAAATACTTGCATAATTAACGGCACACAATACGTACGTTAATAGCTTGAAGTATTTAAAAAATAAAGTAATTTAATTTGTTATCTACCCTTTACGTAGTTATAGCTACTTTGTAAATATATACTAATGTCAGTTAACTATACACAATAAACACAGTAGTTAGTTAAGTAGAAAAAAAACATAAAACCGGTAATGTGTGTAAGAGAGCAATTCAACAGGTTTCACGTCAAATTTGAGTTTATAACGAGAGTTTGATAGTTGGGTACGTACATGTAATTATAATGATAGTAAAAATGACATCATTATGAACAATGGTAAACTATTAATTCAGTGATGTCACTTCCGGTTCTGCCCTTGACATCCACTTAGATTATGGGTCACCACAAACCGTTTGCATGAATAATTATACTAATAGTGCAGTTATCCATGAACTGTGAAGTTTAAAATAAAAGAAAATACTATAACTAAATGATGAATGACGGATTTTCAATAACATGAATATGAAATTCATTTATTCTAAACTAGAATATTTTTTCAATACGTTGAAGTATAATTTGAAAAAACTACATACCTTTAATAAAAATACAGTATAATATTCTTCAATATTTATTTAAATAAAATTAAAAATGTATTGTTTTAAAAATTACAATCCAATTTCTTAAACTAACAAAATAAAACATTTGTTGGAATATTGGAGACTAACCCACCACCATTCCTAAGGTAATAAATACCCTACAAGGTACATTTAACTTTTATCTGGAACCGTTATTTATAAACTAATTATTCAAAATACTAATTTCTTTAGCTTTTACCTTGGTTTTAAGGGGGCTGACCCGTTTTGGCTATTGATTTTGCATAGTTTTGGAATTTGGAAAATAAGTCTCTTACAGATACCACTCAAGTTAATGAAACTTTATCATAGGATAAAAAATAAAAATGTAAGAATTAGATTTTTACTGTGTCAGCCCCTTGGAGATGGTCAAACTATTTTACGAAATTTATAGTTTTGCCAGAAAATTTAAAATATGATTTTTTGGACTTTTATAAACCCATAGATTTTTAACCATTCGTTTTACAGACATACGGGTGCTATCATATTATTTGGGACCTAAATAACTATGAACCATGATTATTTAATCAAAAATCTTTAGAGCGGATTTGAGAAATTTACATTTTTACAATCTATAATGGTTTTAAGGGCAAACTACCCTTAAAAATCAAAAATTCTAAAAATAATTTTCTGGAGATATAGCCAAAGTGCACCCGTGTGCCAAATTTCGTAAAAATTGGGTCAATTCATGTGGTTTCGGAGTTTGCGCACAGACAGACAGACAGATATCAGTGCGAAAATCACTTTTTATATTCAGAGTGCCTTAACACGAATATCCCCATCCACTCACAACTCAAAAATAAAAAATGTTGACGGAAACATTAGGCCTACTTTCTCCTTGTACTTTTTTATTGGCGAAAAGTAAAAATGTTTTCCAATCTGCAAACTTATGCGTTAGAGTAAGTTCATTTTTTCACATGTAACTAAGATAGATTAAAGGCAGCTCAAAGGTGACTGTCAGCAACTGTGATCACGTATTTTGTCATTTTACCAGATGGTACAACCATTTAAATTTTGTAAAGCACATTGCGAAACTAACTTGTTGCAACATTATTTGTCTGAAACTTAAACACTAAAATAAATTCAAGTTTAAATGACGTTGACGACGTAATTATTGTGTTTCGTTTAAATAAATGCTCCTAATAATTGAGATGAGAGAATTGGGGAGAGAGAGCGGCTGGAGAGGTGGTCGTGGACCCTACCTGGTGGCCGTGGTCGTAGTCCTCGTCGTTGGAGAGTGCCAGGTCGGACGTCCTCTTGTTGAGGTAGGACGGCGACGGTGACCAGCGCTGGGGCTGGTTACCGGGACAGTCCCGCTCTCGGCATACTGTGTCCCTCCCGTACACGCTAGGAATACAGACACCAACATTCCTTGTTCAATACGGTAACAAGTCAATCGTCATTTGTGCTAGGTAAGCACATTTGACTTCATAACGATGACCGTCAGGGTTTTGGCTCAAACAGAGCGTAGGAACAAATGTTCCTAAATCAGAGAAAAGCTCGTCAGAATTTATTTCAACCATAAACGGAAAAACCACTAAAAATCTTGTGGGAATACTTATTATTAGTTTGCTATTAGTTTGCTACCTATACCATAGTATGCTATTAGAAAGGCCATACATAGTATCTTGAAATTTTTATAGCGCTTTTTACAGAGTTTATTTTACTCTGAAGGTTCACAGTTACACATTTACGAACAAAAAAAACGATGAAAAGTGTCTAATCTGCTATTGATGAAATTAAAATACAAGATAATAATGTTTGATTATTTGTTAATTATTTTAATGTCTGTTTTTACCACTGTATAACTAGTAAAAACAAACATAACAATAATAAAAACCATAAACACAAATAAATGTAAACAAACATTTACTAAATAATAACATATGATTATTAAGGGCAGTACCGTACAAGAAGAATATCAATATATCAACTCAATTTTGTTTGGATGCATAATTTTGTGCTTGAACCTGCTGCCCCACATGGAACTCCCCTACGGCCTTCTGGACAACCAACTTGTCAATATTTTGTTCTATTTCACCTCACTCCCCCGCAATTAAATGTAATCCCTTCTTCACAGTCTACAAATTGCTCTGCTTGTCCATTAATGAGGGATGAAATAGTGCACATGTCCATATTCCATTCTCTCTCAGGTACTCCGTGGAAACTGTGCGTGTAAATTGGGTCCCATTGTCTGATACGATTGTCAATGGTAAACCAAACTGAAAACAGATTCTGTAGCTTCTTAATACACCAATCCGCTGTTGTAGTATTTCTAACCATTTAGTGTAAGCATCAATGATGATCAAATAGTAACTTCCATTCATGGGTCCATGAAAGTCGAGGTGATTTTTTTCCCATGGCCCGGATGGTTCTTCCCATGGACGATTCTTGATTTTTGGAGGTTCATTTCTCTTTTGGTCGCATATTTTACAGTTTATAACCAGCTCTCCGATATCACTGTCCATATTCTTCCAATACCACATGTATTTCATTTAGCACTTCTTTTTTAGGAGATGGGGGCATCACAACCCTCATACCCCAAAATATGCATCCTTTGTGTAAGGTGTACTCATTATTGTTAAGTCCAAATAACTCCAGGTCATCCCCATTTTCGAGAGCAGTAAGATGTTTGGAGAGTAGCGGGTCCTTCTTTGAGATATCTGCAATTGTTTCTTGGGCAGCACTGATATTTGGTTCATTTGAAATTTTGAATAAAGGTCACCTTCTTCTGAGATTTCAACTGGAAACCTTAACAGAAAAACTGCATTGTAGTGATCTGAAGTTTTTCTGTATTCTATAGAGTAATCAAATCCAGCAAGGAAAAGAGCGTAGTTCAATAAGCATGTGGCCGACATTGCAGGTAGTGATTTTGATGGGTGAAAAATAGATACAAGTGGCTTGTGGTTTGTCTCAAGTATAGACTTTTTTCCGTAGCAGTATGGATTACTGTTTTTCAATTATTGTCAGGGATCTACATGCAAATACTTACTCATCTGGGCTTTTCCGATTGGCTTTTCCGGTCTATCTTTCAGTCGGTGTGAAATCACGGCTCCCAGCCCACTTGGTGATGTCTCCGTTTACAATATTTGAGGCAATGAAGCGTTGTAGTGGATTAAAGTTTCATCTTTGGCTAATTCCTCTCTGGAAGAATTTACACTTTTCAAAATTCAATCTAAGGTATTTTTCTATAAGTTTACTCAAGACGAGCTTCAGCCGTTATAGAGTTTCTTGATAGTTGGATCCTTGAATGATAATGCCATTCAAGAAACATTTAACGCCACGTATTCCTTGTAATATTTTGTCCATCAACCTCTGCCAAACTGATAGTACTACCTTAATACTAAAAATCATTTTTTTACCTTGTAAAGACCCTTTTCAGTACTGATGGTCTGCATAATCACACTCACCTCATCCATTGGCATATGTAAGTAAGCATTGCTTATGTCAAGTGTGCAAAAAGCTTTTGTTCATTCATTTCCGTAAACATGTCCTCTTTTCTAGGGTATTGGATATTTTTCGTCTTGTATCACTTTTCAAGGTAGTTTTGTAGTCTACACATATTCTGACAGATCCGTTGGGTTTTACCACTGGAACTATTGGTGTTCCCCACTAATAACTGTCCACTTAAGTAATTACCAGCATTTTCTAGTCGATTGAGTTCTTCCTCCACTTTTCATTTCAGTGAGTATGGGACTTGTCTAGGTTTTATAAAAATTGGTTAGCACCCTTATTGGAGTAATAAACGAACTTTCTCCTCTGGAATGCAGCCTATCTACTTCTTGAAAACATCAGAAAACCCAGTTAGAATCTCATAGAGGTCGTTTGGTGTTTCTTGAACTTTCCTAATGTCACCAATCCCTAGGTTGAAGTCTCTCAAACACTCTCTTCCGAAAATTGGTTCAACATTTTGGCCATTGATGTATAATTTTACAAAATAAGATTTGCCTTTGAAGTAAAACTCAACACACACTACTACCCCCTTGGGTTTTATTAGTTCACCTGTGTACGTTCTGAGTTGAAGATGAGTACGAAATAGTGTCTTATTCAGATTGAGTTCCTCATAATCCTTTTAAGATATTGACGATAGTGCTGCTCCAGAATCAAATTCCATTTAAATCGGTTTTCCCTCTATTTTAACTTCAATCATGAACTTGTCAGATCCATTCGTGTGTATCTTATTTGTACGTTGTATGGTCAATATCGTGTAAGTTTTCACCACCCTCAATGTTGTTCAGATTTCTAGCCCTGGTCATTGCCATGCATTCTCTGCCGAGGTGGCCTACCCTATTGCAAGCATTGCAGAATTCATTCTTAAATCTGCACGTCAGCCTTATGAGATGGACCCCCACACCGATAGCACCGACCTCGCAGTTGTTCAAAACTGGAGTTAACTTACGGATATGTGTTGCTCGAAATGCTCTTGTTTGAGTTAATGTCACACTGATGAAGTTTCGGTTTAAAAGGATTCTGCGTGACTTTGAGAACATCATTTTTAGTCGGTTTTGATATCATATTGATTTCAAGTTTAGAATACTCTACGGAGATTGCTACTTGAATTGTGTCTTTGGAAAAACTTAACCATTTTTTCTGTAATAATTGTCCTCTCAAATCATTATCTCTAAATCCTCTCACAAACTGCATTCTCAGTAACATGTCAGATGACATGAAACAGATTTTTCCACGATCATATTGCAAATTGCAATATTTTGCTAGTATTTTAAGGTCCATAGAAAATTCCATTGTTGTTTCATCTTGTTGTGCACGGCATAAAAATTTATGTTCAAGAGAAAGAAAAAGAAAAAATTATGTACGTTAGGTAACGGTTCCAAATAGCCTTTCAATACCTAGATCATACTCTCGTATTCCACCATGTAAGTGGCATAAGGAGAAACTAGGTCTTTAAGTTATTGATGTATTTTGGTGGCAAGAGCACAAGCAATCAATGTACACTGTCATCCAAAATGTCTTTAAGCAAAATGAAGTTTTAAAATCTCCGTATTAAGGTCGTAAACGACTCTTCATCATTATAAGGAGAACAGTTAATGTTTGATGCAACGGAAAGTTTTGCATATGACTGATTCACTACAGCTTGTAGTATTACAGCTGATGTTAATTTGTTTTTTCAAAGCAACTTCAGTCAAGATATAAAGTTCTTCTGCATTTCTCCTACTAACTGATAATTGTTCAATCTCTGTGCCACTAGCAGCGGCTTCAAGTTCTGACTGAGCACTTTCAAATCGCTCTCAATATGTCCGTAAAGATGACTTTCATTACTATTTGAATTTTGTTTACAGTTATTTTTTTCAACTTTTGTAATATTTGCCATCTCTGTCGCCATTGTCCTATCTAATATTATTGAAATTAAAATACAAGATCATCGAACGTTGTGTAATTGGTCAAAACAAACATGATAATAATCATAACCATAAACACAAATAAATGTAAACAAACATTCACTAAATAATAACATATGGTTATTAAGGAAAGTATGAGAGGAATATCAATATATCAACAAGCAATCATGGTGACGTCAGGTACTTTGATTACGTCAAAAATTCAAATAAAAAATAATAAACACTTATTTTCTTTCTCTTTTAAGTAAATTAATGTACCCATAAAGCAACCCACATCAAGCAATACAAAGGGGCATTAGTTCAAAATTTAGGTTTTGCGATTTCTACGATAGAACATTATTATTTTAAATATAAAACACGATTAAATTAGGATGACCTGTTGTGTATTATTGACACCAAGTAAAAATTCCATTTAATATTATTTCGGGATAACATTAATTTATTTTTTGCCTTTTCTGAGGTTCTATCTGTCTACGGATATGATCGCTTCCCAGCTTCTGGACGTGACACTTCGGGCTAAACATACAGATGAGAAAGATAAAACCGACTACAATTTGACTTTAAAAATTTCATAACATCAGATATAAAGCTTTATATTTTATTTGAACTGTCAAATTGTAATTGGGCTTATCCTGTATGTTTGACATGTAAATAAATGAATAAATAAAACCAACAGTCTAGCTACATATCTTTTATTCTTATTGGTTAGTATCTAAGCATTAAAAATTATTATTTGACGAATTCTATAATCGGCTTGTAAAATTATATTGGCTATTTAAACAACAATTTTTTTATATTTAAAAGAAAATAATGTATTCAAATTACGGAATTTTGATACTTTGTGATTTAATTGACAATTAATGAGTAAAGCACAATTGAAAGTACGAATGTTCGGAAGTGTCAATGAATAATTCAAATTTTACAGCAACTGAGTAAACATCCGAATTCAATACAAAACACTACCACTACAGCAATCATGAGATTTAATAAGCTGAGTAAGCGAAATAAGTGACTGTTTATTAATAACAATCTAAAATGCAAATCCCACTTAAAATTGTGAAAAAATCGAAAATTATGATGAGGACGACAATATAATACTGAAAGAGTTTGGAGTTTGATTACGCAACATAATTAAATAATCTCATAATGCAAAAAGGGCCCTTACCTCTAAACCAACATGTAGAAGAAAGGTCCGAGAAATTAGTTGACCGTTACGGTTTAAATATTTCGCATTCAAAACTAGGAAATGTATTTGTAATATATAAAAAACCTGCATGAACCAAGTTTTAGATTTTTGTATCACTGAGGATATATGATATTTTTAAATGTCATAAATTATGACTTTAATTTTCTTGAATGGCTTTTTTGATTTTACATTGACAATACAACACTCACTGGGGCTTTAAATTTCTGAGATAATCTCCCGTCTTAGGGGCATGACAAATATTTGTATTCTACAAAAATGCCACTTTTATTACTGTTACTACTATTACTGTGTTTACTGAAAGTTTATTTACGTGTTTTATTACCTGAAAACTCCTGACACGCAATAATTGAAACTTAGCTATGTACACCACAAATAATTTTAACAGTTTGTATGAAAGAAATATCAGTTATAGTTTTAAACTCATACATTTTTTAAGAACTGATTTTACGAGATTTAAACAAGTAAACTATTTTGCTTAAGTAGTTGGTAAGTAGTTTTGCTTCGGTCTGGAGTTTCGTTGAAGTTATGGTCGTGTTTCAGATAATTTAAGATAAGTCACATTGAACAAGTCCGGAAAATCCTGCGCTTTGAATAAATTTATTTTTAAACCAATGAACCACAAAACGTTAAAAAGTCGAGAGAATGGTTTGAATTGAATGCCTGTTCTAAACTTTCTCTTTTATCTTTTTATTTATCTTTTTCGTTGAATATATATAAAAAATATTACACATGAAAATAAAAAAATGGGAAGTCATATCAACAATGCAAAAATACAATGAATTTCTTTGAGAGTATTTAAGAGTCAGGCTTGTTTGAAAGAGGTTTTAAATTTTTTGAAGAAGGGATTCTTTGAACAGTTGAGTGCTTTGACATCAAAATCACTGGAAGTGAAAAATTTTCGTATTTAGTCGCATAGTGATTTGTAAAAGATATTACTAAGTTTGTGAGAGTTTAAATTAATTTGAAACGAATTAAACTGTAAAACAGTTGTATGTGCTCTGCATCAATATATATACATATATATATACACATATATATATATATATACATACATATATATATAAAATACATCAATATATATGACTAATATTTAAAGAAAAGGTGTCAGTGGACTGACATACTTTCTCTCTTAAGTAAATTTAATAAAGACTATCTGAAATACTTTAATAAAACTATCGTTCTCTTTCAAGTTTATCTAAATATAATTTAAAAATGTAATATTTCAAAAAAAATCGTCCAATTTCTGAAAATAACAACAAGAGAAACAAAGTTAAATAAATTCATAGAACTTTACATAGGGTCCCCTAAGTAATAGCAAGCTTTTTTGAGTAGATTTTGTTAGGTGATGTAACCTTACGCTGCGTTCTAAGTTTCCAAGAAAACGGTTGGGAAATAAAAATTATATTAAATTTTAATGTTCTTCATTAGAATAACATTGGGCCCTCTTCGACAGCTTACTACGTTTACCACGGACAGTAAATTTAACTTTTCTCTGGAGTCGTAGACAAATAATTCAAAATACTAATTTGATTAGTTTTTAAGCTTGTTTCAGTGGTGGTAGTCAAATTATACTTTACATTTGCTGTTTACGCGAAAAACTTTCCGGAGTTTCCTGGGTAGGACAACATGTACGTACAGGTCAGCCACGTCGCGTCAAGTCGGGTTAGAAACCTCTGAGATACGGCCTTTACATACCAAATGTGGTATGAACCAATTCTGGGAGGGCATTTTAAAACCAAAGGTAAAATATTTCAGACTATTCTAGGTTTTAGATTTTTCAAATCGTTATGCAAAAATAAGTAGCTATCTTATTTATATGTAGGCCTATATTTTCCTATATTTGTAGGTCTACATTGAAACCGTACAAAATAAAATGAAATTTCATAATAAACACTGTGGGTGAAACGATTTTTTCTCTTAATACGAAATAAGAGTCTATAATATTCTGATGACGAATCGGTGTTAACAGCTTGTTCATTATTATGTGTTTATAACAAAACAGCAACGATAATTTATTATAATATAATTCATAATATTCATACGGAGAATTGAATAGAAAATCCAAACTTGACAGTAGTTCGAATATTCTAATCGAGTCAGAAGCCATAGAGGTAGATTTCCCCGGAGAAATACAAAATTAGTTGGTTCGCTGGGAATGCCAAACCATTAAATCAAAATTTTAAGCTAATTTTTTTCTTATGTAGACCTATATAATTAAAGAAAATAGTAAAAATAAAAAAATTCTCAAATCTACAATTTATTTTATGTATTTAAAATCTAGAGAACGTATTGTATCATTTTTATATAAAAAAGTAATGTAACTACTATATTTGCTATAAAATGACTATAATATACCTTTTTTGATGAACCTCTGAAACCTTGTACCCTAAGATCTTATCTAAGATCTTTGTATTTAAACCTACTTACGTAGTTGTACTTATTAAATGATTTCGTGACCATTATTCACGATTATTATTAACGTATTGTTTTTATTTTCAAACTAATTGCCAACTTACATTTTCTATTGAGCCTGATAAAAGCCATTTTTAGTGTTAATGGCCGAAATCCCCTATACCACCTTTAGTGATATAAGAAGCATTTAAATTATTAGTTATGCATACTGTAGTATGTCAAGGCCTATTATGCGATACAAAATGCAAAAATATTTCCCAAACACATTCTTGTTTTGTCCTATAGAGATGTGGTAATGAATTAACTGAAACTATCTCGTTGGGAAAATTCAAGTGGAAACTCTTTTAATGAATTAGGAGAACTCTCATCATGTATGTATATAGAAAGGAAGGATAGCTCAAAAGGAAATGGATAACATGAAATTTACAAAGAGTTATAAAAACATAAAATTAAGTTCATTTTATGGACTTAAAAAGTATTTAAGAAAGTATTTGGCAAGTAGACGGAGGTGATCCTAAAACCTACCAAAGTAGACTTAATAGAATGATCTATGTCTTTTGGAGCATGGTCGTATTGTGATGACAGAACAACTGAAAAGTCGACAGAAGTAAAATAACGGTTATGAAAACACACACTAGAAATACTTTACTAGCATAAAATATTCGAAGAGTGGGAGTAATGGGGACTGACTACGATTGCTTACTTTAAATAATTTCTACAAATATAAATCGGGATCAAGGAATTATATTGAAAAATGTTTTTACGAATAAATGTTATCAAGACTACGGATGGAAACGAACATCACCGGAGCTTGACCGTAGTAGGATTAAGATATGTTACGCCGGGGAAGAGTATTAGTTTTGTGGTATGGCGTAAGTTTTGAACAAAGTAAGAAATGAAATGTCAAAGAAACGTTCTGGAGTAATTCATCAAAGTTCTTCTCGTCTTATTAAGATTGACTTTTGTAATGTATCATCAGAAGAAGTGGCACAATCAATTTCAGATAAGTTGAAGACCTCATCAAGACCTCAATAAGACGATGAATAGAGTCCTTGAACCAAGTCCTGATGAGCCGGAAAGGATTTAGGAGAGGAAGGAAAATAATAAAGGAAGAAAGAAAAATATTAGAGATAAAGATCGATGAAATGAAGGACGAATAAAAGGACGGAAGGCTCACCTACGACCTAACTCGGACGGACCAAGTCCCAATCCGCTGTCTTCACTGGGTGTCCTGAAGTCCTCGGGTTCGCTATAGATGGTCTCTGAACCCACAGGAACCCTGCATGGCCTCGAGGTCGCGTGGTACTCCGGCTGTAAGAACCCCATAACACATCAGTCCACATGCTGGTGCTACTAACAGAGCAAGGGGGAGAGATCAGTGCAAATGCAAGAAAGAGAGAGAGAGAGAGAGAGAGTGTGAGAGAGAAAGGGATAGTGGAGAAAGGGTGGAAAAGGAGAAGGGTTCTAGAGCCCTTTGTGTGCCTCCACGCTGTGAATCTTTTTGGTTGGTTTGGATGGCTGATTGGTTACGTGAGAAGTGAAAGGCGACAGAATCAGACGATGAAAAATATAAAATACGATGCTTGATTTGAATTAAGTAGACTAAGAATATTCAATTGTGTCTTCATAGAGAACAGGTAATATTGGCTGATTTTCAAGATAAATAGCAAAACAAACATAACCTTATAGAGAATATAAAAATATTTAAGCCCAAAATACAATTTTACAAAATAAATAAGTTCCCAATATAACTTTTAACGTACATATTCAAAGTCATCAGGGGACTTGTGCAAGGATTCAACCAATGTGAACACACGTGATGGTAAAGATATGAGATAACTGACACACTACTCTTTCCTAATCTAATTACTTAACAAAGGATTCCGAGAGTATTAAATCTGCTTGTACATAAAAATTTAATGAAATGCTTACCGACCATGCATCTTTATGAAAACTAAATTAATTATTGTTGTCTAGAGCTCTCATGCATCAATGTTAAAAGATCTTTTAATGTTATTATAATCTGCGTCTTTCATTGTAACAATGCTTTTTTGGAATCAATGTGTTATTTAAATGTATTAGAATTTAGTACTGGAGGATGAAAACTAACAAAACTACTGTTGAATATTGGTTCAAATAACTGTTTGAACAAATAATTTATCTCCACATTGTTTCATATTGTCTTTGTACTTTTTTTACCTTTAAAGTTTCAACGGGAACGTTTCATTTATTTTTATTTAACTCCCATACTCTTACGAAAACGCCGATCCAACACAATGTCCAAATCGAATCCTTAGTTTGTTGCTCGTAGTTTGTGTGGCGGACTTGAAACTGTTTTTGGGTCAGGTAAGGGGCAACTCCACTCTTTCACTCTTTTGGCGGCCCGCCAGCTCCAACCCTTCCGTTCGGCTCTGACACTTTAGTGGGTCTTAAAACCTCCCTTGTATGAACAGTTTCAATTCTCCCTTTGTATCCACAGGACAAAAGTTACTCTCTTTCCTATTCATCAAATACGTGATGGTTTTGACCAATTATGACCAGTTACAACCCTAGTTGTAAACTTTTCATAGTTCACCGTAAAATAGGGATTCAAACTTATAAAATTTGGAGATTTATAAGATTTTGTTATTAGGCCGTGTATAAGTGAGAATATACGGAGTCTCCAAAAGTCCTGAAAAATTCCCAACCGATTTAGAGTTAAATTTGTAATCAATATAGTTACAAGTTACAATTTGTATCAGTTGTTAGTTGTTACTTTTCTTCTAATACTGTCACCGTAACATTGTTCTATCTCATCTCTTCGTAATCATCAACATTCATATAATAAAACATTAAGCCTTTTAATGTTGTGTGCCTTAATTGTATATCAGTTACCATATTATCACTGTTTTGCTTGCCAAAATTTATTGTTTTAGATATTTCATTTTATAAATAAAGTAACTAAATATAGTTATTTAAAACAAATAGTAACGAACTTGTATTCAGTTAAGTGCCCTATTGATATCCGTCTATATAAGGATGTACTAGCTGTAAGTATACGATTTATTTAATAACTAATAATTTTGACAAGGATATGTCTTAGCTCTGGGGGGGTGGTGGTGATTTTTAAGACGGAAAACATGTAACAGGTTTCCATAGCAACTACCAGGGCTATTATTTAATTTTTAATACAAAAGAATAAGAACAGATGTTTAGATGAACTGAAAACATTCCCTTTAGACATATCCTGATCTAACCTATTTCCCACAGGGAATTAAATAAAACACTTTTTTTACTAGTGATTTTCACACTGGCATGTGAACAAGGGGTTTCATAATCTTAAAAATCTCACTCGTCTTTAGAGGACTACCGCGTAAAGGTCATCTAATGCTATTCTCATGGGAGAACATAGAGTTCTCTTACCCTTTCCCTTACATTAAAACTATCTGAGGTATTAACTTGAAATCTTGTATACTCATTCCTTATTTTGCTTTACATGAAATGAAGTGATTTTACGGATGATATCTGAATAAGCTTTATGTAAGAGTAAAAAAATGAATTTTTACTGTAATTTAAAGTGTAAAATTTTTAAATTTAAATTTAACTTATTAATAACATCCAAAAAAGGAATGAAGATACTAAATATAGTAACGTACAGAATTGTACCAGATGTTAACTTGTCATGTTTCCTGGTTTTATTTTTAATTGTACCTAAATACAAAACCCTAACTTTCAGGAACTCGCATTCAAGACCTCGCACTGTCACACAGCACCTTAGACAAAAAATTCCTAATTTCATACATAGATGCTTTTGGAAATGCATTTTTGTGGACGTAGGTTTCACCTTGTTGACATATCAGGTAATCATGGGTGTTGTATTGTTAATGGTAATCCAGTTGATGATGATTTATAAAAATACGTTGCCAAAATTGTTTTCATACATTTTTTACTAACTAAAATTACTATTACAGTATATTCTGTATTGTTAAATATTTTCTTTAATAGCATTAAATGAAGAATATATTTAAATAATTTGAAAAAATTTTACGCCGTGGTCCCTTTACTCAACATCTTAACTTTTGAAAAAAGTTTTATAATGTGGTAACTATGTTTTCTAATTAATTCTAAAACGTTGTCATTATAATATAAAGTTGAAAATTGCTATCATTAAAAATATTATGCATTCAAAATATGTTCAAAGATATTTTTCTAGTTTAAAATACAAAAAAATTAAAAACTAAATAATTTAAAGATTTATTAAATCATATAAATTGAATATTTATTATATGTGTGCTCTATAATTGTGCCAGAAATCACTTAAGCTTTTTGAACAAAAAATCATACAAAACAGTATTAAGATAAATTAATTATTTTAATTAAACTTAATTAAGGATCATTAACCTATAAAACTTTTATTGTTTTCTAGGAGATTTGTTTGTTGTAGATTACTATCATGTTTCTATGTTTCAACTGGTCAAAACTTAAATACATAACATAAGTATTTACATTAACAATATTATTGTAAATACCGCAGATAATTAAGCATAACAAATCAACTTACGTATTACTTAATATTCTTTATGCCATACAATTTAGTAGAGTAGTAGAAAATTACTACAGTGTTATCATGTATTTAGCAGAAAAATATTCATTTACAAATATGTATCAAGAAGAATATTATAATGTTATTTAATACTTCTTTTTAGGATGATAATGAAAATTTTTTGATATATATAAATTAAAATTATCTTACACAGTAAAAGTATAAGATTACTTTGTATTAGTTTATTTTTTCTTTCTTAGTACTTAATTATTTATAGTATAACGATTATCATTGACACTACTTAAAATGTTGACAATTTAGCTATCATCGTTAACGCTATTACAAGCAGAACCAAGTCTGATTCGTAACTAACTGTACCATCGTAGTTTGATGTGATATTTTTCATAACTTTTTATTGATCTATTACAAAAATTCATGAAATTACTAAATATTTGTTCTCAATAACAAGCTATTATTTTACTTAACAGGTAAATAAAATAGTTTTTTGTAAAACAAATTATACAATACTATTGGGTCGCGCTACTAACAAAAATAATATTGATTTTATTTGATCATTAGAAAATACTTTTTCTAAAACCTATTCTAACATTTACCAACAACGTGGAATACGTATTTACAAATTTAATCTGCTCAAAGACATTTCTTATGGTAGTTAAAATTAATTACGCTACTCTACGCCTTGAAATACGAACACGGACACCAAACAAGCAACAATCGTCAGTACTGCCAACTTGGGAACCTTAATTATTTGAATATTTTATAGAAAGGCTTTGTTGTATGTTTTATGTTTCTTGCATCATGTACTTATTTCACCACAATAGTTATGTCTCAATATAGTTTACATTTTACCTTTTTAAACGAATATAATAATGTGGACTATTCATGGAAATATTTATAAATCCATGGGTACAGTAGGACGACGCCGTGAACCACTCTGTGAAATCTTCATAAATATTTGAATTTCTGATTTTCCTACTACATATAATGAAACCGATGATCTAACGGGTGACCAAAATAGAAAATCATTAAAAAAATATCTTACTTAAACCTTTCAACTTACCCTTACTTAAAATTATTCATATTCTTTAAAAGGCCCCTCCTGTTATTTTGAAGAGCGTGTTTTATGATGGTTTTACAATTTCACGCCCATCGAATGTACGCGTATGTTATCAAGGAGTGGTTATATTTTCAAATAATATTTCAAATAACTTGTCAATCTAAATAAATCGTGCTGGTAATGGAATGTAGAAAATGTTTATAAATTAATTACAATTTAAAAGCTAACAAATTTCTATTTCTGTAATTAAATAGAACCGATAAACACACGGGGAGTAGTTCCAAGTGAGCAGTACAACAAATAGGCATGCGACACGCAGAGAAGATGCCAGCCAGTAGTACAAAAGAAAGATGGAGAGCAGGATACGTGCATGCGAGCTTGTGCATGGTAGCGAGAGAGAGAGAGAGAGAGAGAGAGAGAGAGAGAGAGAGAGAGAGAGAGAGAGACTCACCGACTCGTGGTGCATGCTGGGTAAAAGGTGGTTGGAGTCACAGCAACCAACGCCTCCTTTTCGCTGAAAAATTAGTAATATTGTGATTAGTCAGAGAAAATCAGAATTATTAGTTTATCGGAATTTCCGTTTTAGTGATGAGGGTGTGATGTTATTGAAGCCGTTTGTAGCTAAACGTCGTGAAACACACAGAAAAACAATCCTAAGACAATTAATTGGATCTTAAATTAATTGGATCTTAAATTAATTGGATTCTAGTTTTTATATTTTTAAATATAATTTCGTTTTTGTGTTGTAAATTGTTTTTGTTTAAGGGTCCAGAACTACTTCTGTAATCAGGGGTTGTGGACGTACGAGTATCATAACTAACGACACGATCCAGGAATAGGTTGGAAAAATAATTTTTATGCATTTGGGATCTAAATCAATCCATCAAAGTTCTAATAAAAAAGTTTTAATTTTTAAACAATTATTAATGCAATTATACATTGCGTTTGTGAAATTGTAATCGTGTAACGTATAGTTTGATATCCTAAAACATGTTCTATCTAGTAAAATTTGAATTGAGAAAGTTTACCTAATGATTGTTTTTTGTAAGGGTATGTTTAAAAGTGAACTTGCTTACCCTCGTGTGCTGGGTCGAAGGCCTCGAGTCTATCATGTGCTGCAGCCGCTGACCTTCAGACTCCCGCCTGTAGACGAGCTCATCGAACCTTCCTCTGTCCTCCGGCATCACCACCTCCCGCAGCTCCGTCAGCAGGGTGTACTGTAACATCGTACAACAGTTACATCGGAGATCAACATCATGTGCTGCAGCCACTGACCTTCAGACTCCCGCCTGTAGACGAGCTCATCGAACCTTCCTCTGTCCTCCGGCATCACCACCTCCCGCAGCTCCGTCAGCAGGGTGTACTGTAACATCGTACAACAGTTACATCGGAGATCAACATCATGTGCTGCAGCCGCTGACCTTCAGACTCCCGCCTGTAGACGAGCTCATCGAACCTTCCTCTGTCCTCCGGCATCACCACCTCCCGCAGCTCCGTCAGCAGGGTACTGTAACATCGTACAACAGTTACATCGGAGATCAACATCATGTGCTGCAGCCACTGACCTTCAGACTCCCGCCTGTAGACGAGCTCATCGAACCTTCCTCTGTCCTCCGGCATCACCACCTCCCGCAGCTCCGTCAGCAGCGTGTACTGTAACATCGTACAACAGTTACATCGGAGATCAACATCATGTGCTGCAGCCACTGACCTTCAGACTCCCGCCTGTAGACGAGCTCATCGAACCTTCCTCTGTCCTCCGGCATCACCACCTCCCGCAGCTCCGTCAGCAGCGTGTACTGTAACATCGTACAACAGTTACATCGGAGATCAACATCATGTGCTGCAGCCACTGACCTTCAGACTCCCGCCTGTAGACGAGCTCATCGAACCTTCCTCTGTCCTCCGGCATCACCACCTCCCGCAGCTCCGTCAGCAGCGTGTACTGTAACATCGTACAACAGTTACATCGGAGATCAACATCATGTGCTGCAGCCGCTGACCTTCAGACTCCCGCCTGTAGACGAGCTCATCGAACCTTCCTCTGTCCTCCGGCATCACCACCTCCCGCAGCTCCGTCAGCAGCGTGTACTGTAACATCGTACAACAGTTACATCGGAGATCAACATCATGTGCTGCAGCCGCTGACCTTCAGACTCCCGCCTGTAGACGAGCTCATCGAACCTTCCTCTGTCCTCCGGCATCACCACCTCCCGCAGCTCCGTCAGCAGCGTGTACTGTAACATCGTACAACAGTTACATCGGAGATCAACATCATGTGCTGCAGCCGCTGACCTTCAGACTCCCGCCTGTAGACGAGCTCATCGAACCTTCCTCTGTCCTCCGGCATCACCACCTCCCGCAGCTCCGTCAGCAGCGTGTACTGTAACATCGTACAACAGTTACATCGGAGATCAACATCATGTGCTGCAGCCACTGACCTTCAGACTCCCGCCTGTAGACGAGCTCATCGAACCTTCCTCTGTCCTCCGGCATCACCACCTCCCGCAGCTCCGTCAGCAGCGTGTACTGTAACATCGTACAACAGTTACATCGGAGATCAACATCATGTGCTGCAGCCGCTGACCTTCAGACTCCCGCCTATAGACGAGCTCATCGAACCTTCCTCTGCTGATTTTAACCTCAAATGTGCATCACTATTGGACAAGGGCCTGCGCGGTTAGTTAAAGACAGCGAGGTACCGTAGCGGCGTTAGCCACATAGGCTTGCCAACGGTTACCTCATTATCTGACAGGAGTCGCCGGCCGCAGGTTTCGATCCAGCAACTTGGACCAGAGCATGACCCCTGTGCTACCATGCCAGTATTTAAAAAAATTTAGATTATTAATTTTTAATTTTATACATTTTGCAGCCTGTATGTATAAGAAGTGTTGAGTGCTGTAACAGTTATAACAGAACTCAATCAGGCCTCTCAATCGTCATCTTCCTGGCTGAGCCCTCTTCCAGATTGTACGTAAACATTCTACAATTGATGAGGGTGGGAACCTGGCAGGTTTTGGTGATACTAGAGGCGACAGATCAACGACTGAAAGTCTCAATCATTATCTACCTGGCTGAGCACTCACTGGGCCGCCGGCCCGCTGGCCGGTGCTCCCTAGCAGGGTCGTCGCGTGGTCCATTGGCGTCCGGAGCGTGATGGTGTCGGGCGCCCCTATCAATCCTACAATGCTCACTGGCTCGTTGTACAATCTTGAGTTGCGGGTTTCATCGTTTCCACCGCCAGAGTCCTAAGGTTAACTGTCGGCCGGACGGGCATGGGGAGATAGATTAGCAAGAGATGGAAAATGACTGCGACTCGTCCGTACTTAGGCTATTCAATTTCATTAAAATATTTAATTTGCAGAAACTTTTTAAATTTATATAATCAGATAGGTGTCAATATGTATTTTAACTAATGCATAAAATGTAATGTTCAACGTTTGGTCACACATAACCTTAAAAAATACGTCATATAGGCCTACATCTGGAACTTATTTAAACAATGGTTATTATTACTTTTGCCGTAGCACCTGCGGCGCTGCCCAAGCCGCCCCTTCTGCGGCGGCCACCTGACCGCGGACACTCCGCCCACGTGACGTCCCTGTTCCTAGGTAAATTGAAGAGTGTGCGTCAGGAAGGGTTCCCTCGTGAAAATATAAATTTTAAAATTCAGAGATTGCTCAGTTACAGCTTAAAATAATAAAATAATAAATATATAAAATCTAAAACTAACTTTTCCAAACTCTCCAGGGGAAGAACCGTGGACCCACCTTTCACCTGAGGGGTATTTCACATCCCAGACCCCCGATAGGCGCCCTCATACCCAAGGTGGGCGCCCTCAAGTACGCTCCTGCTTAAACATGCTGAACTCGTAAATGAGAATGGAATGGGAAGCAGGCAAGTTCTGGTTGAGCGTTTACCTTCTCTGGCGTGTTGAGAAGTTCCAACAGCACAGCGACGAAGGCTTCTATCGTCATCTGCCTGGCTGAGTACTCGTCCAGATAATACGTTAACGTACTGAACTCGCTCTTCTTGAGGACCACCCTTGCCTTCTCGTCCACCATTTGTAGAGCAGCGGAACGCGACGCGTGTATCCTCCTTCTGCAAATATTTCAACTACTCTTAGACCTCTTTACAAGTGAATAGTTAGTGTAGATAAAAAATAACCATAAAAATTGTATGTATTTAATTGTCAATATCACTTTTATATCCACATGGTATTTATTATATCTCGTGACGTTGTGAAACATTTGGTCAATTTTTATAAACAAATGAAATTCAAATTGATCAGACGTCAAACCTCATGTACATTCGGTTTTAGTATAGATTTCTAGTCTAAACACAACTGATAAAATTTTTTGAAATCTTATGATTGAATTGTTTTTCTTTTCATTTTTGATCTGAATGAACATATATTAGAATAGGGATTCATAGATATTAACTACGTTAATTATAGAATCATAAATTTAGGACTTTCTGTAGTCCTAAATTTATGATTCTATAGTAAATAATATGAAAAGATAGAGGACTAGTACATATAATATAGGTCTGGAATACTCTCCCACCCAGTTCTCGTTGTAAGTCGTCTCATAAGTGTTGATCATCGTTCGTGTATGTGTGTTGTGATATTTTCTACTAAACTGTGGAGCTTAATTCTCGACATTTTTATGATCTTCAAATGAAGAGAATTTGATATCATTTTACAACCTAAATATGAATAAATGCATGAATCGAAACAAGTTGTCATCAGCATTTTTGGATTACTATGAAAGCAGATAATGTATATCACTTATAAAAAAGGGTTCCTAGAGATTGAAATAGATTGAAGGTAGCTTTTGAATATAGAAGTATCATAATTTATAAAGAATTGAGTGCATTAACTAAATTAAATTATATTTAAATATCAGCGTAATTGGCATGACAAATATTTAAAGAAATACTAAAAAAAGGATTTTAATTATTAACATATCACTTGAAAATATTACTTCTCCATCCAATTTCGGTAAAACTATTACACCACCCTACTTGGTGGTATTCTCCCATCAGCTCTATCTCTCCATAAACAAATATCCTCACCTAAATTGGCCACACATAGTAAATTAGGTATTTACATTATTTACAAATATAAATTCATTTAAAAATTATTTTTTACAAGTCTATCATTGAATTAATCATATGGTTACTTACGCCTGAGGGGAGTCCCAGGGATCAGCGTCGTAGGCTGTGCAGGAATGTGGCACCTTACCAACGTCTCGGACCGTGAGCGTCATCCGCTTGTGGAACTTGAGCTGGTTGACGGCCTCGTCGTGCGTCACGTCCAGAAACGACTGGCTGTTGACCTCAAGGATCTGGTCACCGATCTGTAACACCACAATTTGTGAGCGTCATCCGCTTGTGGAACTTGAGCTGGTTGACAGCCTCGTCGTGCGTCACGACCAGAAACGACTGGCCGTTCACCTGCAGGATCTGGTCACCGATCTGTAACACCACAATTTGTAAGCATCATGCGCGTATGGAACCTGAGCTGGTTAACGGCCTCGTCGTGCGTCACGTTCAGGAATGACTGGCTGTTGACATCAAGGATCTGGTCATCGATCTGTAACACCACGATTTGTAAGTGTCATCCGCTTGTGGAACTTGAGCTGGTTGACGGCCTCGTCGTGCGTCACGACCAGAAACGACTGGCTGTTGACCTCAAGGATCTGGTCACCGATCTGTAACACCATAATTTGTAAGTGTCATGCGCGTATGGAACCTGAGCTGGTTGACGGCCTCGTCGTGCGTCACGTCCAGAAACGACTGGCTGTTGACCTCAAGGATCTGGTCACCGATCTGTAACACCACAATTTGTAAGCGTCATGCGCGTATGGAACCTGAGCTGGTTGACGGCCTCGTCGTGCGTCACGTCCAGAAACGACTGGCTGTTGACCTCAAGGATCTGGTCACCGATCTGTAACACCATAATTTGTGAGCGTCATCCGCTTGTGGAACTTGAGCTGGTTGACGGCCTCGTCGTGCGTCACGTCCAGAAACGACTGGCTGTTGACCTCAAGGATCTGGTCACCGATCTGTAACACCACAATTTGTAAGTGTCATGTGCGTATGGAACCTGAGCTGGTAGACGGCCTCGTCGTGCGTCTCGTTCAGAAATGACTGGCCGTTGACCTCAAGGATCTGGTCATCGATCTGTTACACCACAATTTGTAAGCGTCATGCGCGTATGGAACCTGAGCTGGTTGACGGCCTCGTCGTGCGTCACGTTCAGGAATGACTGGCTGTTGACCTCAAGGATCTGGTCACCGATCTGTAACACCACAATTTGTAAGCGTCATGCGCGTATGGAACCTGAGCTGGTTGACGGCCTCTTCGTGCGTCACGTTCAGGAATGACTGGCGGTTGACCTCAAGGATCTGGTCACCGATCTGTAACACCACAATTTGTAAGCGTCATGCGCGTATGGAACCTGAGCTGGTTGACGGCCTCGTCGTGCGTCACGTTCAGGAATGACTGGCTGTTGACCTCATCATCATTTGATCATATCATCATATCATTTGATACTGTGAATAACATAACACTAATTTCTATCTGCACTTTGTAGTTTTGTGGTAATATCAATAATTTTGATCTTAAATGGGTACAAATATCACAAATTACATAATGAGTTGATAATAATCTTATATACAGAATATAAAACTACAAGCTAAACCTTATCCTCCCCTCAGTAGCTTTGTTTATAAATTTAACATAAAACAAATTAAAAAAAATTATAGTTATTGATCCTGTACCCTATTAACCGGGTTATGAAAATCACATAAATCTCATTCGTCTTTAGGAGTCAATTTTATAAATTACATTATAATTAAGTGAAATCAATTTCTCGAACCTGACAGGAGATAATTTGTTTCGGTTTGGATATGGTTTTGATTAACCATTGATTATTAAGAAGAAAAGGTCCACCTCGATCACTTTTAATCAATCACCTTTCCCCAAACACCCCAGTCCTGCTTCTCCACTTCTCTGATTATGTATAAGTGAACGAGGAGTTTGTATTTCCAATGAATCGTCTTAATAAATACTCGTAGATATTAATCATTTGAGGTTTTGGGCTAAAGTCAAACTCTTCATGCTTATGTGTTAATATGTTACCAGCAAGTTTATTTCTCTGTTTATTTCACTGTGTGTGTGTGTGTGTGTGTGTGTGTCTGTGAACACGATAACTCACGTAAAAACGGTCCAATCGAGACCAAATTTGGTAGAGACATGTATTCTTACATTTGCTTGGACGAGTTTGTAAACCAGACATATCGGTTAATCGGAACGAGTAGTTTGGGTGGGGGGTTTGTACTCATAAATCGGGCTTTTTGCGTTTTTCATATGTAATTTAAAATTCTTTAAATTTTACCTTCAACCATTAAAATCAACTTAAATACCCCCGTTGCAGCAGACCTGCGTACTCAGCGAATTTCCAAATCAATAATATAATAATAATAATAATATATGACAAGTTTGGTCAAAATCTGTCGATAAACATGAGAATTTTTGCCTATTCTCCATAAGATTAAAATGGGAAATAGTGAGTAGGTTTGCTGCTGTGAGGAACACTGGAAGTAGCCATTTATACCATCAAAAATTTTATTTTTAACATTTATACCAACTTTCATCAACATCTGTCCATAAATATAGGAGTTTGCCTAATCTCCATATGATTAACATGGGAAAAGAGTATGCAGGTTTGCTGCCATGATAAACACATAAACTATAATTTTTTAGCACAAATGTATGGATCTCAACCACATGAAGCTAAATATCAAGTTTCATCCAAAAATATTAGATAATAAGTGAAAAATTAATTTTTTTAATCCTCCATAAGATTAACATTGGAGCCTCAAAAATACAATGTACTGTGTTTAGATTTTTTTATATCTCGGTAACCGTTGAAGATAGAGAAAAACTTTAAGGAACTTAATTGTGTAGTTTTTTAAGCTGATTCCAATGGTGAAATATAAAATTAGAAATTTTTAAAAATTACATGTGAAAAACTCAAAAAACCCCATTTTGGGGTACAAAACCCCCCCGAACTACCCGTTCCCATTTACCGATATGTCTGGTTTACGAACTCGTCCGAGCATTTGTAGGAATACACGTCTCTACCAAATTTGGTCTCGATCGGACCTTTTTTACGAGAGTTATCGTGTTCACAGACACATATATATATATATATATATATTATATTGCGATACGATTGTTATATATAAATTTTAACGACTATTGTTTTTGGTCTCTGGGCACCTAAAGAAGAAAAAATAACATGGTCTCGGGCTTAACTCTTGCCATGAGACCTACGGTAATAGCTTCTTCCCTATGGGAAATTCGCTAAAAACAACACAATTTAGTTCCTTAAAGTTTTACTCTATCTCCAACGGTTACCGAGATATTAAAAAATATAAACACAGTACGTTGTATTTTGGGGCTCCTATGTTAAGCTTATATTATTTATAAGGAAAAATTAATACCTATTTCACTTATCAATCAATATTTTTGGATGAAACTTGATATTTAGCTTCATGTGGTTGAGATCTATCTATTTATGCTTAAAAATCATAGTTAATGTATTTTATCATGGCAACTAACCTGCATATTCCTTTCCTATGTTAATCATATAGGGAGTAGGTAAACCGCCTTATTTATGGACAGATCTTGATAAAACTTGGTATAAAGGGTCAAAATGAAAATTGTTTATGCTAGAAATTCCTACTTTCAGTGTTCCTCATAGTGGCAAACCTGCATACTCTTTTCCATTTTCATCTTATGGAGAATAGGCAAATAACTAATTCTTATATTTATCGATAAATATTGATATAACTTGACATATAATACTATTATTATATTATTGATTTGAAAGTTCGCTAAGTACGCAGGTCTGCTACAACGGGGGTATTAGTATATAAATTTAAATTAATTTATAACTAAAAATACTGTAGCAGGCTTGGGTTGGGGTGATGCAATGTAAGCAACAGTTGTAGAGAGCTTGTCCGTGACTGTCAACTCCAGACCTTAACTTAATCTAAAACCCATTCAGAATTTTATGTTAGGTCGAGGTAATTACTTTATATGAATAGTTTCTGTCTTTTGAAACATTGAAAGCTTAAAATCATTAGAATGGAAATTATTATTGTAAACCGAAGTTGAGATTCTACCATAATTGCAAGGAATAGTATTTTTTGGAAAAGGCTTTTATATAAATTTCAATTACCTCAATTAATTCCAACTCTTCCAATCTTCCAACTCATCAAAACTCATCTACTGGTTACTAGTTTTATAGCAATATTAATCGTCAATTCTTTCCTCAAGAAGGTATGAGTTTAAAAATGAGACCGATACAATTCAAAATATTGTACCTCTAAACATATAGTTCAAACTAGACAACAGACCGTTCTTAGACGGTTAGTAATCTCACACTTGAAATAATTGGGGTATCATGCGTTGTGCTTTGTTATTCTTTGCCTGTCTTCGCCCGTCGCCTCCCCTGTCACCCTTCTCTAGCCCGCTTTCTCCCCCACCCTCAACCCAAAAATCCCTGAAATCCCCGCCAGGAAGGACAGCAGTTGCCAATGTTCCAGGCCACGGGTTTTGACACTTTTACGGCCTCTGCGATGACGAATGGGATAGGTGTGGTTGCCTTAAGTCCTAGACTCTCAGTGTGACTAGTCGATGATTTTCCATAGTCGCTAGTTAGACTAGTGTATGAGTTTAAATTTTATTTATCGTTTAAGGATATTTAAAAAAATTGATAACAATTATCAGGATCATAACAATATTTAACAACTCTAATGCTTATTTATTTTAAGGATGTAAAAAACTTGATGTATAATCGTTAAAAAGGTAATAACAAGTTCTAAATACCGTATTGAAGTAAGACATGAACAACTGTTAGTCCTTGTGGCAGGAGAGAAACTATATACAGGGTGTTCATTAAAGTTGGAGACAAACTTCGAGGGGTGATATTACTCATCAAAATAAACAAAAAATTCTAATAAACATATGTCGAAAAATCCTTCGTTTAGCCGCTAGCCACCATTTTGTATTTTGTACAAAAAACGTTATATATAAATAATTATTTAAGATACAGAAACCAAACTTCGCACACATATTTAATGGGTAAAGAAAAAAATATTCTCAAATTATCATTAAGTTTGCTTTGATATTTTCAAAATTATGGCGCTTAAAAATATTTTAATTTAAATAACAAAAAACCATTAACTTTAAGAACCGCCGCCATTTTGAAAATATAAAAGTAAACTTAATGAAACTTTGAGGATATTTTTCTCTTTGGCCAATAAATATGTGTGTAAAGTTTGATTTCTGTATCTTAAATAGTTCTTTATATATAAAGTTTTTTGTATAAAATACAAAATGGCCGCTAGCGGCTAAACGAAGGATTATTCGACATATGTTTATAGGAAATTTTTGTTTATTTTGATGAGTACTATCACCCCTCGAAGTTTGTCCCCAACTTTAATGAACACCCTGTATATATATATATATGTGTGTGTGTGTGTGTGTGTGTGTGTGTGTGTGTGTGTGTGTGTGTGGGTGGGTGCAGGCGTGTGTATTTGATTATAACATACGTGTCATCTGTAAACTCATACGTAATAAGAATAAGCGTCATGTGGTATACGTTTCGAAAGCTCGAACTAAACCTAATAGGTCCATTGGAACAATAAACAACCTTGACAACTAAATTATCAACCAATAGTATGATAAATGTGAAATAAACAGAGTGAAGTCCAGCTTTGCTTCGGTCATTATTAACGAATATTTTGACCGCCTGCACAGCTGTCGATACGATAAGAACGCTGCCTCCACATTGCCTACTCTATGCGGTCGGGCTCTCTTGCTGAACAAATGTACCGAATGCTCTAACGACTCGTATTGAAAACAAAATTAACATAATGAGTTTAGTAACCATAAAATTCAAGGTATACGTATCGTGTAAAATGTAACGTAATGTGCAAAGTTACCATAACGTGGTCACTGTAATAAATTTACTAGTTTGCACAAACCACATAAAAATAAAGGCTTAATCTCTTATTTGAAATCTATTTGCTTATCCAAGCTCATATTTTCCGTCACTAGGATAGCCAAAGTTACGGGAGGAAAATCAAGCTCATGAAGTTAACTACAAAATGGCCGAACAGCCACAATTCATTGACCACTTAGTTGGGTGATATCATTTGTCACACCTTTTATTAAGACTGATTTTCTATACTCATTACATCTTTTGGTCTTATTTTAACACCACCTCTGACAAATCTGTAGTAGAAACTCATTCGTATTTTCCTGGTGATTAGACTTTAGTAGCATTCCTTAGTTATTAAAAGATTTAAGAGAAATTTACGTTTGAGTTGCAGTACTGAATTATAAATTTTAGAGTATATTATAGAAGATAGTTTAGGATGCAAGAGATACTCCTGGGATCCTAAACTATATTTGATACACTCTACACTCTTAGAATATATATTTTTAAGAGCAGAATTTAAGCCAGCGATAGCACATCACCAACGTCGTTCTTACAATAAATGTTTGTAGAGACTTGTTTATCGGAACCCAAAGTTAATTGAATTCCCTCGTGAGGCGTTGTCGAAGCCGGCGTCCCCCCCCCTCACCACTCTCGTCCTGTATGTTCAAGCGTCTAGTCCAGAGGAGAAATAATCATGCCAGTTACGTATACCTAAAATGCAAATGCCCGTCACATAAGTCAATACAAGTTTTAACAAATTTATCAATTATTTAAATTCGGTGGTAGAAAAATTTAGACATAAAAAGATTATTAGATTTGAGTTAGAGATGAATAAAAGATATTAAGTAAACATCAAACATATCTCTTAATGCAAACTCTCTTTTCTCAAGATATTCCAAAGTAAGAGTAAGTATTCAACGTAAGCAAAGTCGCATTGGTTACTACTGGTTAAAGTAATAAAACTATAGTAGTTTTAAAGTATTTAAGATCTCAATTAACCTAGTTACTACTACTAATAATAAAATCGTATCTACTTAATATTTTCTTCAGTTACATGTTCATCAACTATTCCTATATACCTTCATAAGTACAATGGGTTGATGAAACAATGCCACGAATGGCAGCCCATTCATCAACTATTTCTATATACCTTCATAAGTACACTGGGTTGATGAAACAATGCCATGAATGAGATTCATCAACTTTTTCTATACCTTCATAAGTACACTGGGTTGATGAAACGATGCCACGAATGACAGCCTATTTATCAACTATTCCTATATACCTTCATAAGTACGGTAGGTTGATGAAAACAATGCCACGAATGACAGTTCATCAACTATTCCTATATACTTCATAAGTACAGTGGGTTGATGAAACAATGCCACGAATGGCAGCAGATTCATCAACTATTCCTAAATACCTTCATAAGTACACTGGGTTGATGAAACAATGCCACGAATGGCAGCCCATTCATCAACTATTCCTATATACCTTCATAAGTACAATGGGTTGATGAAACAATGCCACGAATGGCAGCCCATTCATCAACTATTTCTATATACCTTCATAAGTACAGCAGGTTGATGAAACAATGCCACGAATGACAGCCCATTCATCAACTATTCCTATATACCTTCATAAGTACAGTGGGTTGATGAAAAAATGCCACGAATGACAGCCCGTTCATCAAATATTCCTATATACCATTCATAAGTACAGTGGGTTGATGAAACAATGCCACGAATGGCAGCAGATTCATCAACTATTCCTAAATACCTTCATAAGTACACTGGGTTGATGAAACAATGCCACGAATGGCAGCCCATTCATCAACTATTCCTATATACCTTCATAAGTACAGTGGGTTGATGAAACAATGCCACGAATGGCAGCCCATTCATCAACTATTTCTATATACCTTCATAAGTACAGCAGGTTGATGAAACAATGCCACGAATGACAGCCCATTCATCAACTATTCCTATATACCTTCATAAGTACAGTGGGTTGATGAAACAATGCCACGAATGGCAGCCCATTCATCAACTATTCCTATATACCATTCATAAGTACAGTGGGTTGATGAAACAATGCCACGAATGGCAGCCCATTCATCAACTATTTCTATATACCTTCATAAGTACAGCAGGTTGATGAAACAATGCCATGAATGACAGCCCATTCATCAACTATTTCTATATACCTTCATAAGTACAGCAGGTTGATGAAACAATGCCACGAATGACAGCCCATTCATCAACTATTCCTATATACCTTCATAAGTACAGTGGGTTGATGAAACAATGCCACGAATGGCAGCCCATTCATCAACTATTTCTATATACCTATACCTACATAAGTACGTAGAAAAAAAAATAACAGCATTCATCAAAAGAATAAAAAATAAAAAAAGCCAATAAAACATATATAACCTTAGTAAGTACCGTGGGTTGATGAAACAATGCCACAAATGACAGCCCATTCATCAACTATTCCTATATACCTTAATAAGTACAGTGGGTTAATGAAACAATGCCACGACTGGCAGCCCATTCATCAACTATTCCTATATACCTTCATAAGTACAGTGGGTTGATGAAACAATGCCACGAATGGCAGCCCATTCATCAACTATTCCTATATACCTTCATAAGTACAGTGGGTTAATTAAACAATGCCACGAATGACAGCCCTTTCATCAACTATACCTATATACCTTCATAAGTACAGTGATCTGACGAAACAATGCCACGAATAAAAGCCCATTCATCAACTATTCCTATATACCTTCATAAGTACAATGGGTTGATGAAACAATGCCACGAATGACAGCCCGTTCATCAACTATTCCTGTATACCTTCATAAGTACAATGGGTTGATGAAACAATGCCACGAATGAAAGCCCATTTATCAACTATTTCCTTATACCTTCATAAGTACAGTGGGTTGATGAAACAATGCCACGAATGACAGCCCTTTTATCAACTATTCCTATATACCTTCATAGGTACCTAAGGCTGACGAAACAATGCCACGAATGGCAGCCCATTCATTAAATATTCCTATAGACCTTCATAAGTACAGTGGGTTGACGAAACAATGCCACGAATGACAGCCCTTTTATCAACTATTCCTATATACCTTCATAGGTACCTAAGGCTGACGAAACAATGCCACGAATGGCAGCCCATTCATCAACTATTCCTATAGACCTTCATAAGTACAGTGGGTTAATGAAACAATGCCACGAATGGCAGCCCATTCATCAACTATTCCTATATACCTTCATAAGTACACTGGGTTAATGAAACAATGCCACGAATGACATCCCATTCTTGAACTATTCCTACGTACCTTCATAAGTACAGTGGGTTGATAAAACAATGCCACGAATGGCAGCCCATTCATCAACTATTCCAATATATCTTCATAAGTACAGTGATCTGACGAAACAATGCCACGAATAACAGCTCATTCATCAACTATTCCTATATACCTTCACAAGTACAGTGGGTTGATAAAACAATGCCACGAATGACAGCCCGTTTATAAACTATTCCTATATACCTTCATTAGTTCAGTGGGCTGACGAAACAATGCCACGAATGGCAGCCCATTCATCAACTATTTCTATATACCTTCATAAGTACAATGAGTTAATGAAACAATGCCACGAATGACAGCCCATTCATCAACTATTCCTGTATACCTTCATAAGTACAGTGGGTTGATGAAACAATGCCACGAATGACAGCCCATTCATCAACTATTCCTATGTACCTTTATAAGTACAGTGGGTTGATGAAACAATGCCACGAATGGCAGCCCATTCATCAACTATTCCTATATACCTTCATAGGTACAGTGGGTTGATGAAAAATTGCCACGAATGACAGCCCTTTCATCAACTATTCCTGTATACCTTCATAAGTACAGTGGGTTGATGAAACAATGCTACGAATGACAGCCCGTTCATCAACTATTCCTATATACCTTCATAAGTACAGTGATTTACAAAACAATGCCACGAATGACAGCCCGTTCATCAACTATTCCTGTATACCTTCATAAGTACAATGGGTTGATGAAACAATGCCACGAATGAAAGCCCATTTATCAACTATTTCCTTATACCTTCATAAGTACAGTGGGTTGATGAAACAATGCCACGAATGACAGCCCTTTTATCAACTATTCCTATATACCTTCATAGGTACAGAAGGCTGACGAAACAATGCCACGAATGGCAGCCCATTCATCAACTATTCCAATATATCTTCATAAGTACAGTGATCTGACGAAACAATGCCACGAATAACAGCTCATTCATCAACTATTCCTATATACCTTCATAAACACAGTGGGTTGATGAAACAATACCACGAATGACAGCCCATTATTGTACTATTCCGATGTACCTTCATAAGTACAGTGGGTTGATGAAACAATGCCACGAATGGCAGCCCATTCATCAACTATTCCTATATATCTTCATAAGTACAGTGGGTATGATAAAACAATGCCACGAACAACACCCCTTTAATCAACTATTCCTATATACCTTAATAAGTACAGTGGGTTGATGAAACAATGCCACTAATGACAGCCCATTCATCAACAATTCCTATATACCCTAATATGTACAGTGGGTTAATGAAACAATGCCACGAATGGCAGCCTATTCATCAACTATTCCTATATACCTTCATAAGTACAGTGGGTTGATGAAACAATGTCACGAATGACAGGCCCTTTCATCAACTATTCCTGTATACCTTCATAAGTACAGTGGGTTGATAAAACAATGCCACGAATGACAGCCCGTTCATCTACTCTTCCTATATACCTTCATAAGTACAGTGGGCTGACGAAACAATGCATCTAATGGCAGCCCATTCATCAACTATTCCTATATACCTTCATAAGTACAGTGGGTTGTTGAAACAATGCCACGAATGGCAGCCCATTAATCAACTATTCCTATATACCTTCATAGGTACAGTGGGTTCACGAAACAATGCCACGAATGACAGCCCTTTCATCAACTATTCCTATATACCTTCATAAGTACAGTGGGCTGACGAAACAATACCACGAATGGCAGCCCATTAATCAACTATTCCTATATACCTTCATAGGTACAGTGGGTTCACGAAACAATGCCACGAATGACAGCCCTTTCATCAACTATTCCTGTATACCTTCAAAAGTACAGTGGGCTAACGAAACAATACCACGAATGGCAGCCCATTCCTCAACTATTCCTATACACCTTCATAAGTACAGTGGGCTGACGAAACAATACCACGAATGGCAGCCCATTCCTCAACTATTCCTATACACCTTCATAAGTACAGTTGGTTGATAAAACAATGCCAAGAATGACAGCCCGTTCATCAAATATTCCTATATACCATTCATAAGTACAGTGGGTTGATGAAACAATGCCACGAATGGCAGCCCATTCATCAACTATTCCTAAATACCTTCATAAGTACACTGGGTTGATGAAACGATGCCACGAATGACAGCCTATTTATCAACTATTCCTATATACCTTTATAAGTATAGTGGGTTGATGAAACAATGCCACGAATGGCAGCCCGTTCATCAACTATTCCTGTATAACTTCATAAGTACAGTGGGTTGATGAAACAATGCCACAAATGACAGCTCATTCATCAAGAATTCCTATATATCGTCATAAGTACAGCAGGTTGATGAAACAATGCCACGAATAACAGCCCATTCATCAACTATTCCTATATACCTTCATAAGTACGGTAGGTTGATGAAACAACCCCACGAATAACAGCCCATTCATCAACTATTCCTATATACCTTCAGAAGTACAGCAGGTTGATGAAACAATGCCACGAATAACAGCCCATTCATCAACTATTTCTATATACCTTAATAAGTACAGTGGGTTGGTGAAACAATGCCACAAATGACAGCCCATTCATCAACTATTCCTATATACCTTAATAAGTACAATGGGTTAATGAAACAATGCCACGAATGGCAGCCCATTCATCAACTATTCCTATATGCCTTCATAAGTACAGTGGGTTAATTAAACAATGCCACGTAAGAGGAGCACTCCAGGTAAGAGTGCAACGGAGTGCACGATTGCTAGAAATGTTAGGGAGATAGATCATCGATTGACTTGTGGTGATGATATTGAACTTTACTCTTTTAGTTGTATTTATGACATGTTTAGCATACAAAGTAATTCTAATATCATAAGATAGTCATTTCTTGATACCTCTAAACTGGACACTTTGTATATTTCAATTGCTCTCTTGTTCAACAATGCCTTTAGATACATTGAGAAAGGTACATAACATTATAAGGTAAGCCAGAAACAACATTATAGGTAAAATCAAATACAATCAATATACATTCAACAAGTTGATGCGTCATGAATTTGATCTAGGATCTATTGCATTCATATTTATTGTAAGTATCAAACAACTATAGGTCGGATGAAGGAGTTAAAATTAAACACCATCAATAAAACATGTCTTGCCTCTTGTTCCAACAACTGACTCAAACTTGATCTGGAATCTGTTGAATTCAACATCATGGTTTTTTCTTTCAAACAAGACGATTTTAAATGTATTAATTCAGGTAACTAAAGATAAATATTGACAGTAAAATGTTGTATAGTGACATTGGTAAAATATTGAAATTTGTCACTTTATAGTTCATAGCTAAACGAAATAATACTTAAACGATTTAAAAAACGTGTTTGGGGCACATTATTGTTGTATGTTTTAGTTAGGTCAATATATAGCCGAAAACATGTACAAGTGAGGACCTCGAGTGCATGTCGCATGTGCACGTAGATACATTTTTTAAGTCTACCTGGTGTCAAAAACGTTCAACTCGGTATTTTTCAAAACCTCATGAAAGAGTTAAATAATAATCACAATCACACCCTTTCAGTAAAACTGTAATTGTAGAATCATTGGTTATTTAAAGAATTGTCTGCTTCTAAAGTGTATAAGGACAATAGGTATGAAACCAAATACTGTCAGAGGCTATATATAGGAGGTTGAGTCAATTATATGAAAATAAGCCTGAAAATACAAAATTAAAGTGGGAGATATAAACATGTGTTCAATTGAACATGTTGTGCAGAAGTAAAGAATACAAGACCTAGAGGTGGATTTTATAAGGAAGAAACAGAAATGAGAGTTGTATGTAGAGCTAAAGATTTATAAGTAGGTCATGGATTAATGCTAGTGATGTATTGAGATAGATGGACACTATAACAAAAAATAATAATCATACTAGGTGCAGATATTGATGCTGGTGTGAGTCTTGCGCGTTAAGTGGTACAGTGCATTTAAGAATAGAAAATCTTAGATATCTCGGAAACTAAGAACTTTTTTATATCAACACCTTCTAATTATGTCCGATCTCACCAAGGCGCATCTTTTGGCACACTTTTTTCTGAAAAATATTCAACCAAAATTATTGTGCAAAAAATGTGGTCGTTTTATAACACTATGACTAGGCACATGGTGGGTCTAGGTTATGAGCATAGTGAACAAACGAAATATGAAACACTTATTACAAGGACAGGGGCTCTAGAGACATAAATGCTACCATGTAATTTTCAAGTTAGAAAATTGCCGATATCTCGGAAACTAAGAACTTTTTGATATCAACACCTTCTAATTATGTCCGATCTCACCAAGGCGCATCTTTTGGCACACTTTTTTCTGAAAAATTTTCAGCCAAAATTATTGTGCAAAAAATCTGGTCGTTTTATACAATGGGACTTGGCATATGGCGGGTCTAGGTTATGAATGATATACTAGACATAAATGCTACCATGTAATTTTCAAGTTAGAAAATTGCCGATATCTCGAAAACTAAGAACTTTTTGATATCAACACCTTCTAATTATGTCCGATCTCACCAAGGCGCATCTTTTGGCATACTTTTTTCTGAAAAATTTTCAGCCAAAATTATTGTGCAAAAAATCTGGCCGTTTTATAACAGTGGGACTTGGCACATGTGAATGTGGTTTTATTTTGCATAAAAATGATGTTGTATGATATTAGGCAGTGGTAAGGATTTCTAAGTAGGTCATGGAAATAATAGTAAGATAGATGGACACTACAGCAGGGGTTGAACGGCAAGCCGGAGTTAGGCTGTGCTATGCTCTGTTTGATGTGCTACAAATGGATGTTGTAATTTGGTTGTAAGAATAGTGATGAACTGTTTGATTTTTATTTACTCTAAAAACACTGTTTATGCTAATTCAAACTCCGGCCCCTCTTCACTGGACCCACTACCATACCATCACTCACATGATACAGGCCGTTGAATATATTAGTTTGTGTAGGGTATAGCTAGGCGTTTAATAAAGTAAATGTAAATTACGAAAAGTAAATCAATGTAAATATGAATTATTTACAACAATACGGGACCATCTATGCTCTTAAAAATGAAACACTTACCATGAGACCAGCCCGATCAGCAACAGAGTCTTTGTCCACACCAGTGATGAAGATACCGAGGTTATACTCCACCCCTCCACGTATCATGAGGCCCAAGCTCTGGCCAGGTTCTATACAGAGCTCTACCTGCAAAGTAAACCGGACAATAGCTATAGTGCTGAACGCAGGTCAAACTGTAACACTCAGCAGAGTAGTCATTACCCATAACAGTAATAAAGAACTCCACCCCTCCACGCACCATGAGGCCCAAGCTCTTGCCAGGTTCTATACATTCCACCCCTCAACGTATCATGAGGCCAAAACTCTGGACAGGTTCTATACAGAGCTTTACCTGCAAAGCAAACTGGACAATAGCAATAGTGCTGAACGCGGGTCAAACTGTATAACTCATCGGAGTGATGAAGATCCTTAGGTTATTCCCCACCCCTGTACGTATCATTAGATTCAAGCTCTGGACAGTTACTATACTGAGCTCTGTCTGCAAAACAACTCGGGCACTAGCTATAGTGCTCAACGTGGGTCAAACTTTAACACTCAGCGGAGTATTCATTGTTCATACAAGTGATGAAGATACCGTGGTTGTACGCCACTCATCGAAGTATCATGGGGTCCAAGCTTTGGCCAGATTTATTTTACAGATTTCTACCTTCAAAACAAACTACTAATTTCGCATGGATTTATAACTAGATCAACAATTCGCACACGTATCTCGTCTATAAAAATGTTATTGAAAATCGAGTTTTTTTTACGAAAGTTATCATTTTTACAGATACCATATACTGTGGTAATGGCAATGTCTGGGTGGTACTTTGACAACGGTTAATATAAAAGAAACCAAATTTGATGAGCGCTGTATTAAGTAAAAAATGTTCGTATTTACTTCCTTGTGGGAAATAGAGTAGAGCATATGTCTAAAGGGAATGTTCTCATCCAAGCAGCTGTTCTTATGTTTTAAATTTTAGTCTTACAGATTGCTGACCCCCCTCCCCCCTCGAGAGCTAAGACATTATTCATGTCTAAAGGTTACATATATAGAGACGTAAACAAAATAATTTTCAGAATTAGATAAGAGGGTTAATTTTGATAACATTACAATAATACTTTCAAGCCTGGGGGAAAATTAGAAATTATTAATAACTAGCTAACCCGGCGAACTTCGTAACGCCTAACAGAAAATACATGTTAACTTTAAGATTGGTCATTTTCTGAAGTCAAATAGCATTGCGGCTTCGTTGTGAAAGCTTTAAACAGTCAACAGCTGAGTATTATGTATAAACATTGTAATTATTTTTTTTCAAACATATAAACGCGTTACTTTTAACTATACAGATAATAAAAAATGTATAAATACAGTACATAATTCCCAAAACCCGTAACCTATTAACGTGGCGAATAATGCTGTTCATTTTGTACAGCACATATTTACTTCATAGTTTTACATTAATGAATGATTCATATGGCATTGGATAGTAAAGCATATTGCTAACGGAGAGTAAACCAGCAGCTGTTAACAAAACATATAAATTTTGTTTTATCCATGTTCGATAATCGTATATAATCGTGTATGATCGTGTATACAAGTGGGTTACCCAAAGGTGATGTGAGTGATTAGATTCATCCCCCTTCAACCGTCGTCTTACCCTTCATCTCCAAATCCACCATATTGACACGCCAGTACAGAGCCGTACACATGTCATAAGCCTTGTCGCCCCTTGGCCTCTTTGGAAGGGTATGTCCCGCTTGTCAGACTCCATAAAACGATCTGTGTGAAATTATTTGGAACTAATGTAGCTAGATATGAACTAATATGACTGGGATGGTGGCATCGTCCTGTATTCCAGGTACTTGGAGTTCACGAATTGTGGATAGTTGTGAGTGATAGTTGGTGTATGTGGTGTTCTCTTGTGTGAATTAACGTCCGCACTATTGAATACTACGTTAATCCACGAAGACAATCCTCATAATTTGACAAATTCGTAATTCAGAGGCCGTGGTTAGGATTCTACGTTAAACTGTAGGTTCCTTAGTTACCATCGGCTGTTGGGCTATTAATTAACGATTTAACAACTACACGAACGATAAAAATAACGAACGATAACGATAACAATTAACAGTCCTGTCTAAGGAAGATGTCAGCCTTGGTCAGTAACAAGACTACAAGATCGCGCCACAATCATCTTACACTCAATCCTCATTCATACTTGGCTTAAAATACCTACCTTGGTCGCCATTTCAATAATCTAATCTAATCTAGATAAATACAATTATTAGAAATGTCCAATTTACTTACTTGTGAATCATTGTTAGTGGGAAGATAAAAATGAAATAAAATATAACTTAAGCAATACAAATCGTTTTCATTACTTTAATTTAGAGGAAGGCGAAACGATCAGCTGATTTCCCAGTGCTCTCAATCAGTTCTCTTTTTTACTATGAACAGTTCTTTCGTTCAATTAATTAATGTTTATCTTATTTAAATTAACTGTTTTCCTGTCTAACAATCTAATTCAAAATCCGAAATTAGCATTAGCCAGTTTAGCGTTTTGTTGAAATGTATTATTTTATGCCTCATGATTATAGTATGAAAATGCCTCTCTACCTAATGATGGTCATATTTTGACATGGATGGATATGTCTTAGCTCTGTGGGGGGGGTGTTGGTGATTTTTAAGATGGAAAATATGTAACAGGTTTCCATAGAAACCTCCAGATCTATTGTATTGAGTTTTTAGTATAAAAGAATAAGAACAGCCGTTTAGACGAAGTGAAAAATTACCTTTAGACATATCCATGATCTAACCTATTTCCCACAGGGAAGTAAATACAAACTTTTTTTTTATCCTGGAATGTCATGTATTTACGTAATATGTAAACTGGCACTATAATCAAATTTTCCTAGTAACATAATTTTGAAACATATTTTATAATTATCATGGGAGGAGTATGGAATCCAATACTATAATACGAGCAAGGTTTATATATATATATATATATATATATATATATATATATATATATATATATATATATATATATATATATATATATATTTGCACACGGATTTCAAAAACGGCACCGAGGATTTCTTTAAATTTTGGAAATAATTAATTTCCGAGTAGAAAATAAGTTCTAGATAGGTCTAATGTCCAGGAAAATTCGTGTTTTCTTGTAATATTAAGTTTAAAATCTAAAAATTTAACATTACGCTTATGGAGAATAAAATGTAAACAATACAAACCAAAACAGCTGTTTATAACCGTTTGACAGTTCTTGATTGAAGACTGCGGGGAACAATATAGAGGTTATGCATTAATATTTATTTTATGAATTAAATAAATGCAAAATTATCAGGTTACTAAACAATTTGTAAAAACTTAAGGATAACATAGTTGTGCGAAATAAAAGCAGAAAAAAGTATTTCCAAAATCTTCCGTGTTTTGATAGAAAACGTATTCGTTGTATTGCTTGAAGCCACTGTAACAAACCAATTAATTGATGTAAATTAAATTTCTCTTTTGCTTTTCAATCCTCATTCCGTTTATCAAAATCCGTTTAACAAAATCAGTTGATCACAGGCTAATAATAACGGTATGGATAATTAAACAGTAAATGATCGGCTTTGGCTAAAAGACGTTAAACGGCATCGCTCAATTGACTAACGTCGTAGCCGAGTGGTAGCGTGTCGGCCTCAAGAACCATAGGCCGCGAGTTCCATTCCCACCAGGGGCGATACTTTTTGTTCAGTGCTATATTAATTATGGTGTATTAAATCGGTTTTATTTCAACCACATAAATGTTTTCATTGGGCAGTAAATTTGTTTTCATTTTGCTAATTAACTAGTAAAAACATGTCTTAGCCCAAATTTGTTTTAATTTTGCTAATTAACTAGTAAAAACATGTCTTATTCTATACGAGCAAAGCTCGGTCACCAGGTACTACGTAATAAATTGAGTAGCTTATAAATTACCGAACGTAATGCTGTCATTTTGGACGGATTGGCTATCGTATAAAATATTCTTTAAATACGTAACATTTTTATGTTGTTTTTAAAACATGTTTTGTTACTTTTGAAACCAAACATACCATGGATACGCTATAATCATAAATAAAATAATGAACTTAACGTAAGAGAAATGTTTACGTCTTTGTAAACATTGTCTTTGTCATTTTTATCAACCATAGGTTCTTTAACATGAAGTTTATAAGGTAAATTTGAAAACTTTGTACTTGAAAACAAACTTTCCATAAATATACCGACTTCTTGCATCAATATATTAGCCTATATTGCAACCTCCGCGCCGAGGGGCACTTTATCTGAAATGATATCGTCTTATAAAGGCACAAAAGAGGTTAAACCCTCCAAGTGAAGAGCAATTTAGTGTAGAGCATGTCTACAGCGATGACACTTCACCCGAGGGTTGCATCTCTACATCAAAATATCGCATCAATAGCGATAGAATCACCCGATCGATACCTAACATCATTATCACTGTTCACCTAGTCTATTAGTAAATGACGAATTAATAATGACGAATTTTATATCTGTTAACATATTTATTTTTCAAATCTCATAACACATAATTTCATGTTAACGTTAAAGTGGAAGTAACATGAGCTAAAGCACCTAATTTATTAATTGAAATGTATAAAATATTGCTTTAATTTTAATAGTTATTAGTATATGAATGAATTTGATCCAATTTCATGAATAATAATTTCCACCAGTAATAACGAAGTAAAATAATTCTTGTTATTTTAAAACTTCAGTGGAACTTTCAGCCTGAAACTAAACATATTTACTAAAAGGATAAAAGTAAATTATAAATATATTCTGACATAGCTATGACTTAGGTCTCGGGAGGGGGGACTGTTGGCAATTTGTATGATGAAAATTTGAAACAGGTTTCCATATAAATTACTAGAGCTATTATATTGAATTTTAATATATAAGAATAAGAACAGCTGTTTAGAAGAACTGAAAACATTCCCTTTTGACATATCCATGATCTAACCTATTTCCCACGGGGAAGTAAATATAATCAATACTAAGCATTGATGTTTATAAAGACAAATTAAGTTAAGCAACTTGTAACACATATAATACGAAACGTTATTTCTCAACGTAAGTATCGTCCCTTTTAATTTTTAACTGATTACGATGGTAAACTGAATTAAAATTAACGCTAATATTGTTCGGAAAAATATAAGAAGAATCTTACAAGAAGAAAAATCACGAATAATCATTGATGGAATTCACGTTTAGGCCTGCCACTTCCATCCTCTCCCTCCCACCCACACCTACGTTCGTTTCCATTCTACGCTTCCCCTCCTCTGTCAACCCGGCAATCCACCCCCAGCTTACTCTCTCGAATCTGGTAATGGAATGAATATAGCTTACTAGCTTACTAGCTGACCTGAAAGTCAAAATGCAGAACTTGCCGTATATCTGCTGCTTCATTATGTAGTTTTCCCTCGTAAATGGTTTAGGCGTCACCCCGGATAGCAACCACGTTTAGTTTAAAACTAAAAGACAATATTTGAGAAAATTTTAAAAATAAAAATATGACCGTAACTCTGCAGATATATTCTCGTAAGATTCCTTTATTAATTTATTAAAGAGTACAGCAATTTAAGGGTTGATCATGTTACCTTCCGTATAGGTCGGTCCTTGGTGTTTCTGGAGTAGTTCCATCTGGGCGGCGGGGGCGGCGGCGCCACCAGGACGGGCGGGGAGGCGCGGGCGTACTCCGGGGGCGGCGACACGGGTCGTCCCTGACGGTCTATCCAGGAATAGGTCTGTCGCACCAACCAGGGGGCCGTGCCTCCGGGGGCAGGGGGCGGCGGCGGGTGAGGGCTGCGGACTGTCATGGACAGCGTCCGGCAGGACTTGAGCATCTAGAGGACATTACAGAGAGGTGAGCAACCAGCCACCAGTACAACTCATCTAGAGAACATCATAGAGAGGTGAGTAACCAGCCACCAGTACAACTCATCTAGAGAACATCATAGAGAGGTGAGCAACCAGCCACCAGTACAACTCATCTAGAGAACATCATAGAGAGGTGAGCAACCAGCCACCAGTACAACTCATCTAGAGAACATCATAGAGAGGTGAGCAACCAGCCACCAGTACAACTCATCTAGAGAACATCATAGAGAGGTGAGCAACCAGCCACCAGTACAACTCATCTAGAGAACATCATAGAGAGGTGAGCAACCAGCCACCAGTACAACTCATCTAGAGAACATCATAGAGAGGTGAGCAACCAGCCACCAGTACAACTCATCTAGAGAACATCATAGAGAGGTGAGCAACCAGCCACCAGTACAACTCATCTAGAGAACATCATAGAGAGGTGAGCAACCAGCCACCAGTACAACTCATCTAGAGAACATCATAGAGAGGTGAGCAACCAGCCACCAGTACAACTCATCTAGAGAACATCATAGAGAGGTGAGCAACCAGCCACCAGTACAACTCATCTAGAGAACATCATAGAGAGGTGAGCAACCAGCCACCAGTACAACTCATCTAGAGAACATCATAGAGAGGTGAGCAACCAGCCACCAGTACAACTCATCTAGAGAACATCATAGAGAGGTGAGCAACCAGCCACCAGTACAACTCATCTAGAGAACATCATAGAGAGGTGAGCAACCAGCCACCAGTACAACTCATCTAGAGAACATCATAGAGAGGTGAGCAACCAGCCACCAGTACAACTCATCTAGAGAACATCATAGAGAGGTGAGCAACCAGCCACCAGTACAACTCATCTAGAGAACATCATAGAGAGGTGAGCAACCAGCCACCAGTACAACTCATCTAGAGAACATCATAGAGAGGTGAGCAACCAGCCACCAGTACAACTCATCTAGAGAACATCATAGAGAGGTGAGCAACCAGCCACCAGTACAACTCATCTAGAGAACATCATAGAGAGGTGAGCAACCAGCCACCAGTACAACTCATCTAGAGAACATCATAGAGAGGTGAGCAACCAGCGGCCAGTACAACATCTCAGAGGAAACAAAAAGGTATATCAGATTTAGTTGAGGATATTGAGTCTTGTTCAATGCTGATTTTAGACGAATAATCTTTAAACAAAACTTCCATAACTTCCAAACTTCCATGCACATTTTAGCGAATTTCCCATAGGGAAGAAGCTATTACCGTAGGCCTCATGGCAAGACTTAAGCCCAAGACCATGTTATTTTTTTTGTATATATATATATATATATATATGTGTGTGTGTGTGTGTGTGTGTGTGTATGTGTGTGTGTGAACACGATAACTCTCGTAAAAATGGTCCGATCAAGCCCAAATTTGGTAGAGACGTGTATTTCTACATTTGCTTGGACGAGTTCGTAAACCAGACATATCGGTCAATGGGAACGGATAGTTCCGGGGGGGGGGTGTTTATAACCCAAAAATTGGGTTTTGCGCTTTTCCCATGTAATTTTTTAAAATTTCAAATTTTATCTTTCACCATTACAATCAGTTTAAAACTACACAATTTAGTTCTTTAAAGTTTTTCTCCATCTCCAACGTTTACAGAGATATTAAAAAATCTAAACACAGTACGTTGTATTTTGGGGCTCCAATGTTAATCTTATGGAGGATAAGGGAAAATTAATATTTCACTTATTAACCAATATTTTTGGATAAAACTTTATATTAAGCTTCACGTGGTTGAGGTTCATCCATTTATGGTTAAAAAATCAAAGTTTATGTGTTTATCATGGCAGCAAACTTGCATAATCATGTTAATCATATGAAGAATAGGCAAACTCCTTTATTTATGTCCAAATAATAATAAAACTTGGTATATGGTCAGAGTAATGGCGTTTTATGGTCAAAATGCCTAATCTCAGTGTTCCTCACAGCAGAAAACCTGCACACTCATTCCCATGTTAAATGGAGAATTCCCATGGAGAATAGGCAAATAATTCTCATGTTTATCGACAGATTTTGACCAAACTTGTCATATGTAATAATAATAATATTATTATTATTATATTATTGATTTGGAAATTCGCGTAGTTCGCAGGTCTGCTGCGACGGGGGTGTATTTTTAGTGATCACACAGCATTTACGTTATCCCAGAACGGGCTCGTATCAGGAGTGTTTATTAAGTGGCAACGTCGTTACGTACTATGTAATGCAGAAGGTAGAATTATGGATTGATGATATCCTCTATGACTTAAACTAAAGCCTGCCTTCAAAGTTAATTCTGATAATAAACCGTGTCTAAGATTGATGACGGGAAATCTCACAAAGGACTGTGGTGCAAAATTAAAATAATCCTGTTGTGAAATCATATACTGTATCTAGCAAAATTTCCTGCTTGAAATTCAAGCAGGAAATTTTGCTATATATATATATATATATTGTACTTTATTTTAAAATAATTCACAGCATGATTCGGAACTAAGTTTAGTATTAAGTGGTGTAAAACAAGAACATAACCTTGTTTGTAAATCAAATTTATATAAGTTATTTGGTAAATCTATAATAATAAAGAAGAGAGGAGATGGGTGTTATTTGTATGTATATTTTATGTTTTTATTTTTCTATTTTATTGTAGATTGTCGTGGTAACATTGAATTTAGTATTTGTTGAATCTTTTCAAACTCTATTACTGATAATTTTTTTGTTATGTCTTTGTAGCTGTGTCCTGATGTTATTAAATGTTCAGCGAACACATAGTCCTGGATTTACTTGTAGTTTTGTTGTTGGATTTAAGTGCTCGGATGTGTTCTTTAAATCTTGTTTTGAATAGTCGATGAGTTTGTCCAATGTAGTAGCTGTCACAAGGCCTCGTTTGATTGTTTTGAATAAAAAATTTGATTTTTATTAAAATTAGATAGGGTAATTAACAAAGGGTACTTAAGTGATGAGAAATTTTATATAATGTATATATATATATATATATAGATTAGGTTTATTAAATTTTATATAATTAATTTTATGCTGCTGTCATTTATACCTAGGCTCAGACAAATTACTTCTTTTTGTTTTTAACGTTTTAGAAAAAGTTAGTGAATATATTTAATTTAAGTTTATTAAAAAGTTTTATTCATTAATTCAATAAATTGGGTTTCATAAAAGATTGTTAAATCAATTACCACAAGAGTGCAAGAGCTAAGAGGAAAACTAGAGTTGAACAATCACCCTCTCAACCCCGTCTCTCCATCTACCACCTCCTTACCACCAACCACCCCCTTCCTCTACATGTTTACGCACTTAAATATCGGTCAAGTCCCAGGGCTCCCCTTCGTCAAATTATTGATACTCTTGTGACTTATTTATGACATCTTTGCGTTGCGTATTTCCCAAATATCACATTTGTCTACAGATTCATTTTCTTCAGGGATGTTTTGAGGTCCTGTGAATGTTAGTGTTGTTTTACTTAAATAACATCGTTTATAGGGCTTAGGATATAGCGTGACACCACTTACAACTTTGTAAAAAAGATGATTTAAAGGTTTGAAGTTTAAAATGTAAAAATAAATCTATTAAGTTGTCTAGAAAAACGATAAATTTTTAAATGACTTGACTATCGCCATTAAAATCATCTTCAAAATGAAACAATTCCGTGTCTGAAATCTTTAGCCTGTAAGGAAAATACAGTACGTATTCTGTAAATAAAATGTAAATAATAAAAGTAAATAATATAATGTAAATAGTATATGTAAATAATTTTCTGTATTCAGTATTCAGTAATTCAGTACGTTCATTATTATTATTATATAAAATACTAAACATCAATTTCTTCGTCAATATATAAATGTTTATAGTTTACTTAATGGAGAAAGTATGTTACACTTGACTAACGTTAAGCTTGATCTAATGTGCTCATAATTATATAAACTGTGTAAAAGTAGTCTTGACGTATTTATGGTGTGAAATACTATCCAATAAACTACAACCAAGGTTTTTAATATTTTGTATTGCATAGATTAGTTGTTCCAATTGTTCGGCCTGCAAGCTGCTCACATAAAAACTTACTGTATTTGAGGTAAACGCTATTGAAGATGGTATAAATACAACCTCTAGCACAAGTAAGTTTGGCTCCCATATGTGACAAATGTGCGTCCTCAATCTGCCGATCTCGGTTCGATCACATCAATATATCCTCTTTATAAGTGTTTTTTTCTATTCCTAATATCAAGCGATATCTTTTGCTATAAAAATCACTTTAATTTTAGAAGCTGTACGAATTTTTACTCTCTTTTTGTTATAGAAAACTATTATAATTATTGTTTAAATTAATAAATATTTCATTTGTTTCATTTATACGAAACAGGCTATTACTATGCGGGTGTATTTTATGAAAAACTTTACTATTTATCTTTTTAAGCTTGATCTTATGTGTCAATTATTTAAATAATGTAAAAGTGCATAGCGTTGAAGCGTCTACTATGTGAACCCTCATTATTTACAAATAAAATTTTTAAGCTATAACACACCAGAGGCAAACATTGTCTTTAAAAGAATCCAATTTCGGAAACACGCCTCTCGGGCCACTAGTAGGCTACAGTTAATGTGGGGCAAGGGAAATTCAACGAGCTGTCCTTTTAGTGACGTTTGAAATGTAAAATTCAGCTGGTGACATACTTTTAATTTAATCAGACAGAAAAATTATTTTCAAAACTGTATTTTTTTAAACATAATATCATTGTCCCCGTTAAAAATATTTAAATATAACATTTTGGAATGAACAAAACTTAATTTTTATCAATGTGTGACAAATTATTCCTTTCCTTGCTAAACAGAAAGTGAAATGCTATAATATTTCACTTCAATAAAAAATAAACCTTCAATAATGAACTGTAATGTCATATGAAACAACTCTTTTACCATCCCACTCGAAACAATAAGCGGTCCATAGATTTCAACCAAACAAATAATCTATTTAGTAGAGAATTGTGTAGTTTATATTATTTTAGCAGAGAACTCCTCCTTGTATTTTATAAACAAACTTTTTCCTAATGTTAAACTAATCCGGTTGGAGTTTTGAGCTATGTGCCCAATATCATCCCATGTTAATCTTATAGAGGTTAATGAAAAATTTTGACACCTCGCTTGTTTATTCAATTATATCAATTATTCTTTATGACATTTTTTATATGGCTTTATTTGATTGAGATACGTACATCCAGCATTTTCAAACATTTTTAGCAAACCTGCATAATCTTGCCATGTTATATTGCCCATGGAGAATTCATTTACATGAAACACCTTATTAATTGTCATATGGTACATTTGTTAACTTTGTATACAGTTTAATATAAACAAGATATTGTTTATCAAGATTGTTCATGATCGGTCAAGATTGTTTTTGGTCTAATTTCAGTACCTAATTTACAAGGCATTAAAACAGCTTACTCACTTTACATATTATTCTTATGAAGATGAAGAAATTGAAAACCATAAAATACACACACTCACTAAATACAAATGTTTTATATTCCAAAATTTCCATTTTACATGCTTCTTCTAATTACACCAACCAAAAGCAACTGACACAATGCGACTAATTTAATATATGAGATTACCCTAAAGTGAAATGTATTAGTATATTCGGTAAGTTAATACAATCTTATTATTAATGTTGTGATCAAGGTCAAGATCTCGAAATAGGTACAATTGCTTGGGGTCAGGGAGGGTACACACAATCCTGTCATCAACTTACGGGTAAAAGAAGGAGGTGTAAAGGTCATTAAGATAAGGGTGGTGGAGGGAGGGGGAGGGACTAGCAGGAAGTGCGAGTCGTGCATCGATCACAAGTGTAAAGGCGGAAAGAGTTACGTAAGGTAACGTTAACGGCTTCTCACACAAAACACACACACTAAATATTCAATAAGTAATAATAAAAAAATAATAATATTCACTAAATAATAATCAAAGTGCACAATAATAAAACAATAATACCCAACCTATAAAATGCACAGTAATAAAACCATAATACCTAACCTATAAAATGAACAATAATAATACAACTATACCCAACCTATAAAGTGCACAATAATAAAACCATAATACCTAACCTATAAAATGCACAATAATAAAACACACATACCCAACCTATAAAATGCACAATAATAAAACACACATACCCAACCTATAAAATGCACAATAATAAAACACACATACCCAACCTATAAAATGCACAATAATAAAACACATACAACCAACCAACTGCGGGCTTTGAATGCGTGACTTCTAGTAAAGTTTTTTGATAGTTTTAGAATGTTCATTTACAAATACCAAACCTGATTGAACATGTTTTGAACAAACAACCGTTTCGCTCATTATGAAATCATAGAAACCTGGTATCATTAAAACTGAACTTCGTTGTTAATATTTCCTCGCTTAATTTGTTTGCAAATATTTAGTAGCTTATTACAATAATTAATCAAACTCACTACAAAAACTAGAATTGTACCGATACAATTTTCCCACCAAAAAGCCTTATTTCAACACATTTCAAAACAGACTAATTACTAAACGTGATATTAATAGCAATGGATATTGTTCCTTCTAAAGTTAAATACCGGTTTTTCATATTATTTATCGTATTATTTTGATTGCACGGTAATACACCGTTTATTTGTGTAAATTTTCAGTTTGGACTAATTTAACTTCGAACAAATTTTTTTGTTTTTGTTTGATGCAAAAATTTACATCATAAATACCCATAGATCACAATAATTAATTAATTAATTTTCAAAAAAATGTCATTTGAACTGTCTTTTGATCATTTGACCGTATCATTGTTAGGCGTACAGCGCGTTGAAGGAGATTTACTTTGAAGAATACAGAGGCTCGTGAAGAGGGTCAAGGTGTGAGGGTTAGGTCAGGCACGCTCGCCCGGCCCTACCTGGTCGATCTCGCAGTCTCGGACCACGTGCCTAACTGGGTCATCGTGCCCCGTCAGTTGTAAAGACGATCGACGCAAGGATTATATATTTACGGTTATATTTATATTGTTACTGTAATTAATTTGGTTTGACTTTAACGCAGCAAAAATCTATGACTAAATATTTAAAAAATACTGAAAACAACTCCTGTGAGCTGGAAAAATATCCCAGCACCCAAATCTCCCAAATCCAACAAGAAATTTTTAAAACAGTTATAATAATAATAATAGTTAAAATCTTTATTGCTGTAATGACATAATAAACATTTGTATAGCAAGCGTCAAAAAACATTAAAATATTAAAATTTAAATCTTAAAGAAAACAGTAACAACCAGGGAGTAAAATCAATCAATTATGGCGCAGTCAAAACAAGGGACCAGCCAGATCACACAAAAAAGTCAAAAGCACAACTACTGTTCTACGCTAGCTATGCTCTGACCGTGTGTGGTCCATGAGCTCGCCCACCGAGTAGAACACGTTCGACGCTAAAAAGCATATAAATTTAAATTTGAATTTTGGTTCTGTATTTTCGGATCTGATATTCTCCAGGATTCTGTTCAATATGAAAACACCCGCCAATGAGGGAAGGCGTTCCATGGCCACCAATATGTGCTGTGTCGTCCTGAATACATGTCCTTGTGTTATAATTATCTCGTACCTGAGTAAGATTGGTTTTGAATTTAACGAGCAAGCTCTAGTATGTACAATCCAGCCAGTGTTAGCAACCCAAAATTTCAGAAGGAATTTCGACACGACTCTAAATTAAAGTTTTACTATTATTCTTATGACTTTTTTCTGAAGAATGAACACACGGTTGAAATTTCTTTGTGAGCAACCACTCCACAGAGCAATGCCATAAGAGATATGACATTGTATCAACCCGTGGTAAGCCATTAGCAATAACTCGGTGAGACAGCCTTCTAAGCAAATATATTGCAGAAGATAGTTTCTTGCAAACACTGTCCACATGATCGGACCACGTCAGCTCGTCATCAACGAGCATTCCGAGGAATTTAGTGACACCGACTCCTCCGATGACTGCGTCATCTACCACAGCAGTCGAACGGTGCGTTTTCAGAGCGGTACTGCCACCAAATAGCATGCAATTTGATTTTGAGGGATTTACTCTAAAATTTATGATCTGAATGCAGGGGTTTAATTCATCAAAGGACATCATTTCAATTTGGTCAATGTTGTTTGAACTGATATAGAGAGTAGTACGTCCGCGTACTGGACAATTTGTCCTCTTCGAATGACCGATTTCAAATCGTTCACATACAAGAATAAAAGGGGCCGAGAATCAATCCATGAGGGACTCGATATCCCAATGTGGTTGTATGTGAGATCACTCTATTCACATGAACCTGCTGTGCCTTCACGAGAGGTATGACTTTAGCCACTGGTGCGGCAAGTCACGAACCCCACAGTTCCACAGCCGGTTTAGGAGTATGTTATGTTCCACACAGTTAAATGCTTTGTATAAGTCGAGAAAGATACTTAATGTCGTGTTTCGCTTATCCATATCACAAACAATCATTTCCATTAAGCGGATGATTGCATTGACAGTACATTTGACAGTAGAAAACCAAACTGTTCGTGTGACAAAATTTGAAAACCCTCAAAAAAAGTTAGCATCCTGCGCATGAACAATTTTTCGAATACTTTACAAAGCATCGGCTGGATTGAGATGGGCCTGTAATTGCTTGGTTGTTGGGAATCCCTTTAAAAAATGGAAATCACCTTAGCAACTTTCAACGAATTTGGAAAAACCCCTGTTTTAAAAGATAGGTTGATTGATTGTGTGAGGGGGCCCACGATGCCGTAGTGGGATTTTTCAGTAGTCAGGGCGTTAAGCCATTCACATCTGCAGACTTTCTTTGATTTCAGGTCGCAAATCGCCGTCGACACCTCTTTCTCAGTAACTTCGCTGATATACATCGGTTTGGTCGGGACCAACCGACCAGGAACAACTAGAGGGGCAAGTGCAATGCGCGTGTCGCCATCATTTGAAAAGAATGTGTTACAAGCATTCGCCACCTCCAGCGGCTCCCGGACGATCTTCCCCTCCACATCCAGTTGGGAAATTTGTAATTTTTGATTTGCCAATTTGTAATTGTTTACAATGGACCATGATGCTTTGCAAGCATGGTCCATGGAAAAATTCTCTGCGTTTTGAAATTTTTTATTTACTTCGTAGCTCTTAGCAGCTCGTTAAAATTTTCTGTATTTTCTTTTTTGTAAGAATTGTAAAATATTTTAAATCGTGGATCTGTGTTACATTGCAGCTGTCTCCAATAAATTTTCAAATTCTCCCTCGACACTAAAATACCTTTAGTGATCCAGGAGTTACGTTTGAAGTTTTTTCTTGGTTTGAATAATTTATTTAGGTAAAAAGAGTTGAGTTGAAAATTTAAGCATAGGTTTAGGGTGTTGAAAAGATTTTTTGGACGTTGAATTCGAAGGAGATAATCCTTTAAACTGGTATCCCTTCCTGTATTGACTGACGGCTGGAGATGGAGTGGCGGCCTCCGATAATAGCCACCTAAGCGTGGTGATCGGACACGGCGGTGGCAACCACAGAGACCGACAGTTCATTTATATAGACTAAATAATAGTATTTATATAGCTCAAAGCCTTTTGTATTAGTGTAGCATCAAGATAAACGCAAATATATTGTTCTTTAGTCATTTGAATTTAACCAAAAAATCTTTTAACAGGACTAATCAATTTCCCTAAGACTTTTCTTTTATAACAATTAATAGTCATAAAATACGCTTAAGTGAAAATTGTGATTTTAAGTTATAAAATCTATTTTTAAATTTGTTAAATGTACTTATTATTAAATGTACTTAAATGTACTTGTTAAATGTAAATGTGTTAAAATATCAAATTTGAAAATAAATACACTATAGACCAATATTAGACAGCGTAGCTACCTTGAGGGCTTCCTCGTGCGAGATGCCGGTGAAGGGAGTGCCGTTGACTTCCAGTATGGAGTCGCCAGGTCTGAGGCCGGCCCGTTCCGCCACGCTGCCCTCCTCCACCCTGGAGATGTACACCCCCACCCCTGCAAAAGGCCAAGGGTTGATCAAGCTCTATAATAAGGCAGTGACAGTACCAAGGACGGAGACAAGCGGCAAGGAGTAGCCAAGCGGGTAGGGCCTACTCGCTTTTGCAGTTACAGACACCGCGCAAATCCGTGTAACATGTATAGCTTAAATCATCGTTATAAATAATTAACAACTAATCAAGTTTGATTTTCCGTGTCAAATTGTTAGAGAACATGTGATTCAATATCGATGTTTGAGTATATTGGTATGTTATATTCATTAATTTTGCCAATATTGAAGGCAGTTGATATATTTGAAAAAATATGGTTAAAAAGGCAAGGGATTGTAAAAACGATACAGCTTGGCCAGTTTAGACTAGTTTAGTATAGCTATATTTAATAAACTAACTATCCTAAAGCTCCTGTTGCAGGATTGAAATATTCACCATCTCAACTTCTGAATAATCGAAATCTCAGAACAAAATTATCAGTGAACGAACAAGCACTAAAGCAAGATGCGGTGTAAATGCAACTCTATTGTTGTACAAATTTGCATAGTTTATGTTCGATTGTAGAATTGTTTATGTAATTTGATCACGACCAAACGTAATCAACGCAACGCACGGTACAAGGAGAGTCTACTCTGTGATCGCGGATGGGAAGTATGTCCAGCCCACTCCAGTGGTTATATATAATATTTGGTCAACCTGAATATAAAATTGTACCTTTGAAAAAATTGAAAACCTTGTTAGATTTTCATCTACTAGGCTTATAGAACCTAATTTTTTTATAGATTTGAGATGGAAACATTGGTTTTCAATTTAGAATATTTTACATCTTAATTGATTAAATAAATTGTGTAAATTTATTTATTGTGTAAATTAAAGATTGATCTCGTATTATCTGAAAATGTCCTATTAACATGCTTTCTGACCATACCGTATCAATGTAACCATAGTTACATAGTTGTCTCTCTAGTGGTTTTAAAGGTCAATGTAAGATTGACCATTTCTAACAAGCCGCCTTTAAACCTTTAAACCTTAAGCCAATAATTAATGGAGCTAAGAAAGGCAGGTGAACTCCGTTAGAGACGGTCAGTTTAGACGAGGCCTTGTGATTAAGCAAAGTAATGTTAACAGCTAGATCGTGATATCTATTGAATTGTTTTCATTGAATATTGTATTGCATTATGATTGAAGCTACTCAACTTTTTTTTTAATACAATGTAATAAAATTACAGAGGGGCAGAACGGTACAGTTTTTGCATGTCCTTTAATAACCTGTTGCTTGAACTTTTTTCTAATATTTAAGTTATTGTGCCGCCTAATTCCTAATTGCCGTTTAAATTATACAGTTAAAACCTAACATTGTTTCATTGTGAGATTTAGAAAAAAAACTTTTTCATTTTAGGGTCTCGAACCAGCATCAGGTTAAGTTTGAAAATGTGCAACAATTCAGAATACGTGGAACACAGCATATCCTATACAACATTTGGTTTTAAAATTTGATCTGTACGATATTGGCGAGAAGTTATTCTTACTAAGTCCAGTGTTGTGTGAAATTAGTTTCCTACTATTCATCGAGGAGGAATACTTACATTTGAACTTAGAAATATTCCGATTGGGATCTGAGATACCAGGATAATCTTAAGTGATATGTATGTTAAGGCAAAACGTAAAAGCAAAATATCGATCATAAGTGATGCGGATGGTGTATTTAGATCTCTATCTAGAGACAACGGCACCGGCACCGTAGAGAAATACTATGGTCAAGAGAAGTATCGATCACGAGTGATGCGTATAGTGAATTTAGATCTCTTTCTAGAGACAACGGCACCGGCACCGTAGAGAAATACTATGGTCAAGAGAAGTATCGATCACGAGTGATGCGTATGGTGTATTTAGATCTCTATCTAGAGACAACGGCACCGGCACCGTAGAGAAATACTATGGTCAAGAGAAGTATCGATCACGAGTGATGCGTATAGTGAATTTAGATCTCTTTCTAGAGACAACGGCACCGGCTCCTTAGAGAAATACTATGGTCAAGAGAAGTATCGATCACGAGTGATGCGTATTGTGTATTTAGATCTCTATCTACAGACAACGGCACCGGCTCCTTAGAGAAATACTATGGTCAAGAGAAGTATCGATAACGAGTGATGCGGATGGTGTATTTAGATCTCTATCTAGAGACAACGGCACCGGCACCGTAGAGAAATACTATGGTCAAGAGAAGTATCGATCACGAGTGATGCGTATGGTGTATTTAGATCTCTATCTAGAGACAACGGCACCGGCACCGAAGAGAAATACAATGGTCAAGAGAAGTATCGATTAAGAGTGATGCGTATGGTGTATTTAGATCTCTATCTAGAGACAACGGCACCGGTACCGTAGAGAAATACGATGGTCAAGAGAAGTATCGATAACGAGTGATGCGGATGGTGTATTTAGATCTCTATCTAGAGACAACGGCACCGGCACCGTAGAGAAATACTATGGTCAAGAGAAGTATCGATAACGAGTGATGCGGATGGTGTATTTAGATCTCTATCTAGAGACAACGGCACCGGTACCATAGAGAAATACGATGGTCAAGAGAAGTATCGATCACGAGTGATGCGTATGGTGTATTTAGATCTCTATCTAGAGACAACGGCACCGGCACCGTAGAGAAATACTATGGTCAAGAGAAGTATCGATAACGAGTGATGCGGATGGTGTATTTAGATCTCTATCTAGAGACAACGGCACCGGCACCGTAGAGAAATACTATGGTCAAGAGAAGTATCGATAACGAGTAATGCGGATGGTTTATTTAGATCTCTATCTAGAGACAACGGCACCGGCACCGTAGAGAAATACTATGGTCAAGAGAAGTATCGATCACGAGTGATGCGTATGGTGTATTTAGATCTCTATCTAGAGACAACGGCACCGGCACCGAAGAGAAATACGATGGTCAAGAGAAGTATCGATTACGAGTGATGCGTATGGTGTATTTAGATCTCTATCTAGAGACAACGGCACCGGTACCGTAGAGAAATACGATGGTCAAGAGAAGTATCGATCACGAGTGATGCGTATGGTGTATTTAGATCTCTATCTAGAGACAACGGCACCGGCACCGTAGAGAAATACTATGGTCAAGAGAAGTATCGATAACGAGTAATGCGGATGGTTTATTTAGATCTCTATCTAGAGACAACGGCACCGGCACCGTAGAGAAATACTATGGTCAAGAGAAGTATCGATCACGAGTGATGCGTATGGTGTATTTAGATCTCTATCTAGAGACAACGGCACCGGCACCGTAGAGAAATACGATGGTCAAGAGAAGTATCGATCACGAGTGATGCGTATGGTGTATTTAGATCTCTATCTAGAGACAACGGCACCGGCACCGTAGAGAAATACTATGGTCAAGAGAAGTATCGATAACGAGTGATGCGGATGGTGTATTTAGATCTCTATCTAGAGACAACGGCACTGGCACCGTAGAGAAATACGATGGTCAAGAGAAGTATCGATCACGAGTGATGCGTATGGTGTATTTAGATCTCTATCTAGAGACATCGGCACCGGCACCGTAGATAAATACTATGGTCAAGAGAAGTATCGATAACGAGTGATGTGTATGGTGTATTTAGATCTCTATCTAGAGACAACGGCACCGGCACCGTAGAGAAATACGATGGTCAAGAGAAGTATCGATTACGAGTGATGCGTATGGTGTATTTAGATCTCTATCTAGAGACAACGGCACCGGCACCGTAGAGAAATACGATGGTCAAGAGAAGTATCGATTACGAGTGATGCGTATGGTGTATTTAGATCTCTATCTAGAGACAACGGCACCGGTACCGTAGAGAAATACGATGGTCAAGAGAAGTATCGATCACGAGTGATGCGTATGGTGTATTTAGATCTCTATCTAGAGACAACGGCACCGGCACCGTAGAGAAATACGATGGTCAAAAGAAGTATCGATTACGAGTGATGCGTATGGTGTATTTAGATCTCTATCTAGAGACAACGGCACCGGTACCGTAGAGAAATACGATGGTCAAGAGAAGTATCGATAACGAGTGATGCGTATGGTGTATTTAGATCTCTATCTAGAGACAACGGCACCGGCACCGTAGAGAAATACTATGGTCAAGAGAAGTATCGATCACGAGTGATGCGTATGGTGTATTTAGATCTCTATCTAGAGACAACGGCACTGGCACCGTAGAGAAATACGATATCGAACAAGAGATATATCGATCACGAGTGATGCGGATGGTGTATTTAGATCTCTATCTAGAGACAACGGCACTGGCACCGTAGAGAAATACGATATCGAACAAGAGATATATCGATCACGAGTGATGCGTATGGTGTATTTAGATCTCTATCTAGAGACATCGGCACCGGCACCGTAGATAAATACTATGGTCAAGAGAAGTATCGATAACGAGTGATGTGTATGGTGTATTTAGATCTCTATCTAGAGACAACGGCACCGGCACCGTAGAGAAATACGATATCGTCAAGATATATCGATCACGAGTGAAGCGGATGGTGTATTTAGATCTCTATCTAGAGACAACGGCACTGGCACCGTAGAGAAATACGATATCGAACAAGAGATATATCGATCACGAGTGATGCGGATGGTGTATTTAGATCTCCTATCTAGAGACAACGGCACCGGCACCGTAGAGAAATACGATATCGCACAAGAGATATATCGATCATCAAATGTTAACGAACCGCTTTAACCACACTAAATTGGATGCTTTATACATGCACATAAATGCTTGAAATTAAATAGATGCAATAATAAGGTGCAACCGAAAAGTGGAACAGAAATAAAAGGAATTTTAAAGGATGAGAGTGTCCAATATGAGAGAAATGGAACTCCGAGACAGGTGTGTGAGTGAGTCTGGATTACGAAAACACTTTCTCTGTTTCCAAATCTTTATTTTTCCAAAAAGAATTTTTCTCCTATTTTGGGTCAAAAGCTAAAGTGAATACTAGGAGAGTTTTCTCCTATTTTTTTCCAGATAATTATTACTTATATATTTATATTGATCAAAGGAAAGTATAACTTGGTTCTGTAATATTAAAACTAACATTACTGTAGTTTTTGGTATTCGTATCAAAAATTGATCAAATCATTATAACAACTAATGGTAATATTCTATAAATAAAGTTCTGACTTGAAAAATTCCAGATAATTATTGGTTATATATTTATAAAATATTTATATTGGTTATTGATTCGAACGTTTTGATTGGTTTCATTTTTTTTATTATTATAAGTTTCGCTCCTTTATTTAATAGCAATAAAACTAGTACTATTCGAACTCGGAATAATTTTTTTTGGTATATTTTTCTTAACACAAGTCATATACAAGGTGATTAAAAGATTTGTAATCAAATGAAATATAAAGTATAAACGCATCACTCCATCAAAAATTTAATTTTTCACGTTTTTCATAATATTTATATGTAGGACTATTTAAAAAATCTCAGTTGTCTGAGGTAAACGTTACAAGACCTATGTTTTTGGTTTTATTTTTAATCAACCTCACCATTAAGAAGGAGTTTCTAGGGGTAGTAATACAGTTTTTATAGTTACCCTTGTACAAGTTGTACAGCATTTTAAAGAGAATTAAAAGAAAAATACTTTGCTCTATACATCTATTTATTATTTATTGTTGCCAGTTTTACTTGTTATTACATTTTTAAACTGTTTTTAATTTGTCGTTGACTATTTATAAGTGGTATTATTATTTTAAGTCGGTCTGGTTATGTCAATATCAAGTGTTTCTCAGTTAATATTGAAATGAGATAAATTTGTGTTAACCTTTGGGTCTAGAGTATGGTGATATAGACAAAAGAATAGTCCCCGAATTAAGTCTAACCAGCCTACTAAAGGTAATACATTAGATTAGATAAGATTATTGAAATGGCGACCAAGGTAGGTATTTTAAGCCAAGTATGAATGAGGATTGAGTGTAGGATGACTGTGGCGCGATCTTGTTGTCTTGTTACTGACTAAGGCTGACATGTTCCTTAGACAGGACTGTTAATTAATAGACCAACAGCCGATGGCAACTAAGGGACCAACAGATTAACGTGGAATCCGAACCAAGGCCTCTGAATTACGAATTGGTCTAATTATGAGGATGATCTTTTTTGTGAATTAACGTAGTATTCAATAGTGCGGACGTTAATTCACATTAAAAGAACACTACATCCACCGACCATCACTCACAACTATCCACAATTCGTGACCTCCAAGTAGATGGATAACAGGATGACGCCATCATCCCAGTCGGAAAATAGCCCCCTTAGGAGTATTTTCTCCCTCATGTGAAATCCGCCAAAAATAAAAGGAATGGGTTATTTTTTGAGATACGTTAAAAATCCTGTAAGAAGAGTAAAGCTAATAAAGATTTTTTTAAATTGTTAAAATTCATCAAGGATCATAGCTTTGAAAAAAAGTTTCATTTAATCATAATAAATAAGTTTGAAATTCTTTTAGTTTTGATATAATTTGAAAAAATATAAATTCACTATTCACGCACTTTAGTTATTTGTATTTTTTGTATTTGATTTGCTCTTAGCCATAATAATTTTTTTGAAGTGCATGAATAGTGCACGCACTTTAAAAAAAATTATTATTGTATCAAATTATATCAAATACAAAAAGTTATTCAATACATTTTATTTATGAATATGTGAAGTTTATTTAGGTCCAAAGTTTGAAATTTTCCATTGATAAACAAACATAATACAACGGAATCAGTTTTGTTAAATCATTATGGGATTTTAATTTTCTAATTTCAAAAAAATAAAATATTTATAAGCATTAGTTTTGGTATTTTAACACATCAATATGTAGATAAGGACCTATAAAATACTTTGTATTTGGTATTTTGTTTTTAATAAATTTCCTTTACGAGCAATTAAAAGATAATTATTGCAAGTAATATAAGCTGACAGTGAAAATATTCGTTTTTGAATCCCTGAATCTAATTAAGTGAATTTCGATCTGATATCAGTCCGTGTGACGACCCCAAGACCACGCCAAATGAAACTCGTCAATATAATTCTCAATATATAATAAACTCGTTCATATAATTTTAGCGAATTTCCCATAGGAAAGAAGCTATTACCGTAGGTCTCATGTCAAGAGTTAAGTCCGGGCCATGTGTTCGGGGGTTTTGTACCCCAAAAATATTTTGTATTGCGTTTTTAACTTTACCATTAGAATCAGCTTAGATACATAGAAAGATACATAATTTATTATTTCAATTTTTGCTCTATCTCCTACGGTTACCGAGATATCAAAAATCGAAATACAGTAGGCCTATGTTGTATTTTGGGGAAAAATTAATATTTCACTTATCACTTATTTCACTTATATTTTGGATGAAACTTGGTGTTTAGCTTCATGAGGTTGGGACCTCAAAATCAAATATTTTTATGCTAGATATGCCTACTAACAGTGTTTCTCACAGCAGCAAACCATATTCTTAGCAAGCATATTCTTTCCAATGTCAATCTAAAGGAGAATGGGCAAATAACTCTCATATTTATCGACAGATATTAATAATCGGTCATAGCTTATCATTATATTATTGATTTGGAAATTCTCTGAGTACGCAGAGCTGCTGTGACGGGGTGTTTTAGTGTATAGGTGTTTAATGTTAAATAATTAAACAATTCAATGACATTATAACATAAATCTGCCTACATGTCATGAAGTATGAAATTTGGGATGCAAGTGGTTTTCTCAGTATTATAATTTTATAGTTCATGAAATGAAGTTTAATTGATATTTTTACAAACAGACAAGCAAAATATTTATTCTGTACAATCATTTAATACGACCTTTGGTTTGCTCGGCATTGAAAATAAATGAAGAACACCTTAATTGGCTTAAGAGCTTAATTGGACAATTTGGCAATAACATCAGTTTTGAGTATTTACCAGTCAAAACGAAAGATATTGTGACTCAAACACAATAAATATGAGACAAAACGTTGCACAATATTTCTTCTGTCACCATTGATAAAGCGGAAGAGAAATAGCAGAGTGTAAGAGAGTTTAGGGAGAGGGCAGGGAGAGAGGATCAGGGAGAGTGGAATAGAAAGAGTAATGGCTCCGGGCTGAACGTGGTTCTGTTTATACAAAACTCGTCCTTCTTTGTATGGGCAGTGAAAGATTATGTTGCTATTCATAGCCTCATTCATTTTTTCATTTGTTATGGTTAATTTTTATCAACATTTTTAATGGATAGGCATTTTAACATCTTAAATTACATAGTTTATACGCAATGTATAACCATGACAATATTCCATGTAGATTTTGTTTCATCATGATGTAAACTAACAAATAAATTTCATTGATTCAGGATGTAAGTTCATATTTTGAATCTATGACAGATGAAAAGTCCTAATAAATCTCATTGAAATCGGTAATTCTTGGCATTAAACGTTTTTACGTTTTATTTGAAATATCGTAATATTTCGTAAAAAGTAATAATGAACAAAAATGTCTAATTGTAATAAATATCTTGACCTTTTTTAACCTTGATATACAAATATGTAACGAATAACTGCATGCATTTGACAAAATATTATGTGTTTCAATTATTAAATAGAATTATTAAATTGTCAGAAGGAAGATAGAGGATTAAGACTCGTAAAATTATCAAAATACAACAGATGATCAGCTGATTATATTTGAATTTATAGTACAATACATTTTTATAGATATAACATTCTTCCCCACTTGAATTTTTACTTTGTAATAAAACTGTCGAAATTTGTAGAAAACTCCTACATACTCCAAACTCAAACTTGGCGTTTGGATCGCCGAAGTTGATGTAGATCACCACTTGATCCTGATGGTTGATCTTGTTGAGTTTATTTCACGATTGGGTGAGATTGTTCCATGTTTTTATTTTCTGTGATCTCTTGTTTATTAGTTAATTTTCTTTATCCTTTAGTGTGCGGTAAGTTCATGTGGTATTCTGTAAAACGTGTTTATTTGCGATTTCAAGTATGTCTTGTTTTTCTACATTTGAAGATGGAAATTTACGCATGACTTTAGTTGATCTTATATGTCATTAAATTGTCAATTTGTCATTAAATTGTCCTTCCAGATTCAAGCTATTCAGATTCAGATTCAACAGTGTAGTGAAGGACTCCCAATTTATGTACAGTACCACTTTTCTCAAGACCCAAATATATTTATTATTTTTGCCGTAAAATCAACAGATATGACGTTCACTTTGAATGTTCTTACACGTGCATCGATTTCTTCATTTTTCAATGGATGGCACGTATCTTCCGGTTGAGATATTGTTCAGCTGAAGACAGTCAATTAGATATTGATGAAGAAGCCCGACACTGGAACAAGAAATTTTGCACTTTCATTAAGATGCTGCCTGGTTCCTTTTCCATTCCCAAAAGTCGATTTTTCAGTGTTGGAACCATACGTTCAGCTATGCCATTTTGTTGTGGCATGACCAGGGATTATTAGTTTCTGGAATATTCAATACATGTTGCAATAGTCCCTGAATTCAGTACTCACAAAAATCGAAGCACTGTCTGATACCATAACTTGGGATAGTCATGCAATGTAAAGATATTGTTGAGCAGTGAGATAGTATTTGAAGTTGTTGGAGGGCTTGAAATTGTTTTCACTTCTCCACATGTTGACTTTGTTTTACGCATACAAGAAAATAGTTGTTATCAAATGGCCCTGCATAACCGGTGTGTAGGCTATGCGGTACCAATTGCTTGTAGCTTCTGTCTAAGGGGTGTGAAGGTGCTTTTGATTGTTGTTTCTTGTGTAATGCACATTGTTCATAGGATTGAACCATATTCTCTATGTCTTTGTCGATACCCTGCCAAAAACATACCGCCGTGCTAGTTGTTTCATCCTAGTGATTTCAACATGTGTAAAATGAAGTTAAGGATATAACCTTGAGAACTTTTTGGAATTACTACTCGATTATGCTTGAACAATATTCCATCAGTAATGAAGCATGGTGATTCCTCACAGCTGGTAAGAATATCTTATTCCATCTTCTTTAAATCTTGTCTCGTTCGGTTTCTCTTTCAGGTGTTATGATCCAGATGATATTTCAAAGAGAGTGTTAAAATGTAACAAATTTACTTTGTTCTTGAGAAAAATATGCATTGTTGAAGACTCATTGAGAACCGGTACTCTGGACAAACAGTCCACATTTTGATTTGTTTCTCCTTTTACTTTCTCCCCTTATACATAGTATATGGAGAAAGTATTGTTTTCGTCAAAATTTTCGAATTTGAGTTGAGGGTGGATATATCCGTTTTGGGGTCCCCTGAATCCAAAAAAGTGGGTTTTGACGTGATGTCTGTCCGTCCGTGTGTCTGTCTGTGTGTGTGTCTGGATGTGTACAGTGCCACAGCCTACCCCGTTGGTCCGATTTAGATGAAATTTGGCATGTATATATATAGTCACCGTATCTCCAGGCGTTTTTTTCATTTTTTTTGAATTTTTGATTTTTAAGGGTCCCTAAAAACCCTTAAAACCGTGAAAAATCGGATTTTCTCAAAAACGGCTCTAACGATTTTGATTGAAATTTTATAGTTTATAGTGCACAGAGTACTAAATAATTTGACACCACCCGCATATCTGTAAAAATGACGGTTTAAAAGTTATGGGCTTTTAAATGTCAAAAAATCGAATTTTTAAATTTTCAGCGAAAACAATAAAAGTAAGGTATAACGGGACTGGTACCATTGAAACCAGTTTAAAAAACTAAACAAATTAGTATTTTGAATTATTTGTCTACGACTAACGGTTCCAGAGAAAAGTTAAATTTACTGTCCACGATAAACGCAGTACGTTGTCTGAAAGCGCCCAATGTTATTCTTATGGAAAATATAAAAAAATCTATTTCTTCCTTACTTTCCAACCGTTTTCCATGAAACTTGGTATGAAGTGTAAGGTCAAATCACCGAAAAAAACCAGCTCAAAAAAGCTCGGTGTTACCGGGGGGGGGTTCCCCCATACAATTTGAATAATAAATTATTAAATGATATTTAGAATAACATTGTAGAACATGATAGTTTTATTACAGATTGTCTTTTTTAAATTTACTTAAGGGAGAAAGTATGTGTCAGTCCACTGGTACCGTTTATTTTGAAACGTGCTGAAGAGTTGAAGCCTGACAAGAAAGAGGCCTATCGTAAAAGCAGACTTGATGTCATTGAATGTAGTGTCTTCCTTTCATTGAGGATCCTTCTTAACGGGGCATTGTCTGTGACAAGTTTGAAATGGGAACCAAATATGTAATTGTAGAAATGACTTACTACTAACGTTGACTTACTTACCAAAGACTATAGCTACTGCCACTCGACCCAACTGGCTGAAATTTTTCTCTGCTGTTGTCTGTTGTTGTATCTTGATGCATATGCAATTGGTCGTTCCTCACCTTTAATCATATCACTCATCACTCATAACAGCTGCAACACCAGTTGGGTCCACCAGGCATCACAGGTTAGGTCGTTCCTCACCTTTAATCACATCACTCATAACAGCTGCAACACCAGTTGGGTCCACCAGGCATCACAGGGTTGGTATTGATCGTATGCCACTAAAACTCTATCTGAAATTATTTATTTCCTTAGATACTGAAAAACTACTTCACACTTTGAGGACCAACGAAACTTCCGATTCTTTTGCATGATTTCTATACTAATTATAACCTTCCAGAATTGGCCGATTAGTGGCAAAATGTGGCGCTAAATTTTAATTTTACTCAACGAATTCACAGTTAGTTATTGCTTTGCATTAGTAAATGAATCAGTTTAAAAGTAATCGTTTTGGGCATAAAACATTTTATTCAAGTTTTAGAGCACCGCATGTCCAAATCCTACGGCTACTATGAAAATGTAGGCAGCCCACAAAAGTAATCCTAGAGTTACCGCTAGGAAGACTTCATTGGATAAGAAAGTCTCGAATAAGGCACCCATAATGATGATGACTGATACGATGACGAAGGAGAAAAGGACGAGAACCATTGATACGATGAGAGACAGCAGCAGGAGCCCGAACAAGAACGAGACGAACATCCACGTCTGTACGGGGTAGAAGATGAACAACATGCCGAGCACCAGAGTACCTATCAACAGCTCGTACTGTCCGTTACCACGGTCCATGATTCACTCCTATGACCGATGTTAGAGTGCTCATAAAAACTACTGAAATTTATATCACCAAAAAGTTAACAATATTTTACTATAATTTTTTCTGTTGCTTGGAAACTATTAAGGGATGCACTTAAAACTCTAACCTGATAATTTTGTCTTCAGAATGTTTCATAATTATCATTATTTTTGTCAATTTTTAACTTGAAATTGTAATGATTGAAAATTTAAAGGATATATTTTTCCGCACTCGGTATGCGTCACACAGCAGAGGAACATTTAAGACGGGGTTCAAACAGTCAAATATGACCAGATTAAATTTGAACTAGTTAAAATGTAGTTACCATTTCCCCACATAAGTAATTTTATTCTGCTGCTTTTTTCTTAAGTAAACGTTCCACGTTTCTACGTCGAGTTAAATATTTTACATAAATGGGGTTTCTTAAACCGGCCAATTCCTCTTATTGCTTGATAACACTGTAACCGCTCTTGGGGTTAGGAAGTGAAAATATTCTTATGAAGAGAAAACATTAACCTAAAATCGCAAACAGACAAATGATAAAACCCTAATTATACTAAGTTATTTTTAATAAGCAATACTCTGACTAATTATTAACTAAATAAAAATATGGAATGAATTATTAACTTATTATTAATTAGCAATCATTAAGCATTAATTATTAAAACAATTACTAAGATCTTTTTTAAATAGTTGCCTCATTTTACTAATAAATTTACACATTGGCGAAAACTGACGAACCGTATAAATCTCAGAGAGTTTTATTTTTATCAGAGAGTTACTTTGTTTCAAAAGCTCACCAAAGATAAGTTTAAAGAAAACAAAATCATCCTGTTTTATAATATTAAGTTAGTCTTCATAAAACACGGATTACCAACTAACCAACTAACTTTTATTTACTTTTTTATATCAAATATAAAGAAAGATCTGAATACATTAAATTGGTAGACAATCGATGGTTGATTGTTTCATAGAACATCGTCCCTTGTTAAGTACTTTAGTGCAGTTTTTCCAACCACTGATGTCTTATCTGTCTTTAAGAGGGGTGGGTTTCACAAAACCGAGTTTTCACTACGCCGAGTAAGGCTAAAAATCTAATAAATATCGAAATTTCACTACGCCGAGGTTTCACAAAACCGAGTACGTTATAAAATTCAACTGTTTCACTAACCCGAGTTTCACAAAACCGAGTAAGGGGCTGGGTACCGTCCGCTCTAGAAGTGAGTTCGCACCAAGAGCACGTCGGCCGGCAGGCCAACAACGCGCAGTATCATGCGCTTTGAAGGCATTCACTGCCTGAAATCTGTGTAAATGACATTATTGATCTAATAACTTAAGCTAATTTATACTGTTTTAATATATTATACAGAAATAAAATTGTCCATGGATGAATGTTAAAAAGAAAATTATAGAAAATAGTACACGAAAATAATTGTATGCTCCAAAGCAGAGAGAATTTAATTGTTTATAAGAACAATTTTTTTATTTAGAACAATTTAGTTTTTTCTTGCCTGTAAAAAATAGAACTTATCACAATAACAAGCTATAAGTTATTGATAAAAGAAAATATTCTGGAGATTATTATTCTCTGTAGATGATTGTATGCTCCAAAGCAGAGAGAATTTCATTGTTAATTTGAACGACTTTTTCATTCAGAACAGTTTAATTTTTCCTTTACTGTATAAAATATAGCTTATCACAAAAAAGGTATAGGATGAAGTAAAACTCACGTCTTCCATTTGTATTGTTTACATTTGATTCTCTATAAACGTAATGTTAAATTTTTAGATTTTAAACTTAATATTACACGAAAACACGAATTTTCCTGAACATTAGACCTGTCTAGAACTTATTTTCTACTCGGAATTTAGTTATTTCCAAAATTTAAAGAAATTCCTCAGTGCCGTTTTCGAGATCCGTGTGCAAATATATATATATATATATATATATATATATATACAAACCTTGCTCGTATTATAGTATTGGATACATATCCAAATTGGTTTAATAGTTAGGCGTACCCTGTAGTCGAAGATAAAGGAGTCGCCTTTAAAATTCGTTATGAGAGGCTTTTTATGCCACATGAGGTATGACTGTAGTAGGCCTAATACATAAAAATAATGCATGAAATTACAGTTAATATTTCCAAGACAAATTTCAAACGTATTGCCCTTAACAATACAACGCAAATTTCAGTGATTATAAATTATACTCATGTGGAGATTATTTTTCTAACGATTGTGACTGTTGTGGACGATAAATAAATTAGAATGGTTGTAGTTGTTAAAAGTAGTTTGATCTGATCTGCTTATGGTAATAATTTAAAATATATAGTCAGGAAGTTCATATTTTTGTGTTTTGGAAACAATTAGAGATCGAACTATTTAAAATTAAACATTGCAAGAAGTAAAAATAGCATTACTTACCTGATTAAAGTTGATGGTCATTATTGTTTAAAGTTGCCTAGACGTTGGCAACGCTGGTCGGACCTTAAATGTCCCATCAATATGTATTTCCTTTGCCGATTTTATTTCATTCATGAAAAATTGGGACCCAAAAAACACCGAAGTAGCTCCCTCCGAGTCGGTGACAGACCCCAAATAAAATGGGTCGCCAGACACAGATTGTGCATATTTTCTATTATTTGGGTCCACCAGCATGGCCGAGTATTAAGTTAAAGAGTAAGGGATTTTGTCCAGGTTTTTTTTGCCTCGCTCTCCAAAGGGTTGATTTCATTTCTCTGTAGGCTATCCTACTTGACACAGTAATAGGAACCCTCAAATGAGTTTTATTACAAATTTTATGATAAAAAATGATTATAATAATAGTAACATTTAACATTTAACATTTAACATAAGCTATGAACCGCCGACACCGGATGCCCGTAGAACAAAAAATGGGATTATTGGAAAGGTATATCGGCCTTTCGAGAAGGGTCAGTTCTGAATGCTAATGTTTGGTCGTCGTCGTCGTCTTCTTACAAGGATTAGGCAAGAATCCTTGCCTAATATATATTCTATTCCGACTTCAAACAGCACTATTTTTCAATCATTTGTTCATTATTGAAAATCAATATTATTTATTTACATGTTATTTACATGCTAATGTTTGGTAAAACTCAGAAACCGGGAGCACGTATAACACCAAATGGGATTATAGGAAATGTCTAAATAAATTTTTAAATAGATTACATAAATGTACATATTACAAGCTGAAAGCATTTATTATTGATGAATATTTGTAATTCGTACCAAATATCGGAGATTGGTTCAAGATTTGACAGTTGAACTGTAAATTTGATAATTTTCTAGCAATATCTGTTAAATAAGGTATAGGAGTAAGAAACTTCAGTTTAAATAAAAAATTATTTCAAAAACACAACCAATGTAAGCCTAAATGTTTCTTTTTCTAAATTTATTTTTTAATTTTAGCCATAAAAATTGATATATATATATATACATAATCATTAATAATTGATATACATATATAATATATAAGTTGATATACATAATATATTACAATTTATTATCTTATTTAAGGCAAGGAGGGCTACTATTATAATTGTTACGAAGTTCATAAAAATTTGAAACGTAGTACCCTGAATTTTAATCAATGTTTTAAAAAAGGGTACTGCGTTTGAAATGTTTATGAACTTGGTAACAAATAAAATATATTAATATATTTTTAGCTATACAAAACGGTGAATAGCACTTGAAACACTAGAAACTACATAGGATTTGTATTTAATACATTTTTGGGATCTTATGGTTTTAAAGAATCATAAAGCTCTAAAAATTATTTTAATTCGTAACATTTTATTAACTGAACGTATTAACTATTATTAACTTATTTTTATTAACTAAAATATAAACTATAAACTATTTATTATTATATCTTCAATATAAATTATGTGTCACGCGTTATGTTCACTACTCGACTGGACAGCGAGGGCCTGCAAAGCACGTAATACTGCACGCTACACAGGCTTCTACAGTCACTTCTAGAGCGGACGGTACCCAGCCCTTTACTCGGTTTTGTGAAACTCGGGTTAGTGAAACAGTTGAATTTTATAACGTACTCGGTTTTGTGAAACCTCGGCGTAGTGAAATTACGATATTTATTAGTTACTCGGCGTAGTGAAAACTCGGGTTTGTGAAACGCTCCCTTTAAGAGTATTTTCATATTTCTGTAGTCATAGTCTGAGTGTTTACCTATGTTTCTGGTCATATATTCCCTTTTATCTTTGGCTATACACTTCATCCCTACCAGTAAGATTATTTTTTAAGTTTTGAAGTTCATGCTAAACAGTCAAAATTCCTTTGAGTTATTAGAAGTAAAAGAAGGAATAAGAAAAATGTTTATAGTAGTGACAAAAACTCATCGTACCGTAGCTGTATTCTTTCTCTAAAAAACAACTAATTCTATGCAGTTCCTTAGATTTAGATTAGTTTAAAACATTTTAAATAGTAAACCCATCAATACCCCTAATGATTATGATTGGCAGGAAAATGTCCAACCATTGTTTTTAGTTGGCCGTCTGCCTCCTGACCTGGTTGGCTCAACTCTCAATGTCAAGGTGGTTTCAGTTGGCAATGCAATCATTTGTAATAGAGGTCAGATCCAACTTACATGCCTGCTCGAAGACGTCAAAGTCATTCTGGATTTTATCTACCTAGAAACTGTGGAATAGTCGTAAATTTCCAAGCTGATCTATGAGTTTCATTAAAATAAGATATATAACATAAAATACGTTATTGTGATTTATTTCCGCTTGTGTAATATATGTTTTAAAACTTGATTATGTACAAGAAGAGTCAATGCAATACAATAATATTGTGAACAAGCCTCAACTTTAAGAAAGTAAAAGAGCACTTCTATAAGTATCATTCCACGCCAACATTCAGCCGTTGAACTGTATTTGTTAAACCAAATATGATAATAGGTACAGTCTTCCTTGTACTTAACCACAAAGAGGTTGATAGAATGTTGAATAGAATTTTATTCAAATAGAGTTTATCTTCATTTCTAATTACAGGTAGACACAATATTTTTTGATACGCTATATTTTTAAAGGAAGAAAATAGGTATAAAAATCTTTCGTAAACAGACAAATTACAAATAGTTCTCTAGATTATACGTTCTACTACAGAATGTCGTTTCTCCGTGTAATCACTGACCGGAATCCTTGGTGCCTCCCTTGACGCATATGCCAAAGCCGTGACTCTGGGTACCGTCGGCGGGTCCTCGACTCATGCTCACGGTCCTGACGGTCAGCTGGTCCATGGTGGGCGGCGGAGGCGCGGGCCGGCGAGTCTGGTGGGGCTCCACGGGCGCCTTCAGGTGGTTATGGCCCAGCATCTGCAGCACCTACGGGTCATCATCAGTGGCGTTCACGAAAAGGATTCTGGACATCCAGGAGATTAAAAGACATTCAAATGGCACCGATGAAGTTGCCTCAAAAAATTCAATCAATAAGTTCCTTAAATTAAAGAAATATCATATCTACCAAAGATTTTATAATATATTACTTTTTACAGAAATTAGATTTAAGATTTAACATTAAAGGATGGATTCCTTCCACACCAATGAAATAGCGTAAATATATCGTAAATAAATCGTATATCGTAAATTTTCAATTATAGAAATAAAATTATATCATGATATTAATAAAAAACTTCTGTAGTTTAGTAGTACCTAATCTGTTTATAGCCTACTTGTTTATATTTTTGCGTGAGAATTTGCAAAACGTAATCTATTTTTACAATCTTTATACCAACTAATTCACTAAAGTAATAATATACATATAATATTTTTAGTAACTGTTTGTATCTAAGAAGAATATAGAATTCTCGGGTTCACTCTAATAGGCTACCTGTTCAGGTGATATGGGTCTCTTCTTGCCGGAGGCGGGTGTTCTGTTATTGTTGTGTGTGAAGGACGCCGAGGAACCCAGATAGGTGCCCCTCGGCTTTCCACCTCCACTACCGCCTCCACCGCCGCCACCACCACCTCCCACCCCCGGCGGCCGCTCCACTATGGTGTACGAGGTGCCCGGTGGTGAGTAGTACAGCCCGGAGCGGCCCCTGGGAACCTGCAACAGCAAACATGTTAATAGACAGTCAGAGATAGTCTAGTGGAAATACCTTTTATAGATTTTGATCCTTTGTTCATGCTCGTATGAATGAGTATAAATTAGCGGATTGAACTCGGGGAGGTCCGCAACATTCCTTCACTCAAACACATTAAGTTAATCAAGTTAACTTAATGATAAGTTCAGGTATTGTAAGACTTTACTAACCCAACAACCAGTACATCCAAACATAATAATTAATTAGAATTTTGAAGAGTAAAATATTACCTGAGAACGGCCCATGATGTCCTCCGCTTCGGCGGCCCGGTTGTGGTGTTGGGAGGGTGCCATCCTCTGATGTGATAGAGAGCCGCCACCCCCGGGACTTCGCCCCCAGCTGGCACCTCCTCCACCGCCCCCGCTCCAGCGTCCTCCACTGCCACCGTAACCGTGAGTGAGTTCCAACTCTCTCAGCTCCTCGTCTGCCATCCTCCGTCACCTCACCTCCTGAAATAACACACTCTCATGTTGTGTTGCTAGTTCAAATGTTTCTCGTTACGAGCACAATTGAAGTTGCTAATTATTTTCCTCTTGGTGTGGGTAGAATGACATAAATTGTGAAAACCTACGATTTTGTAATATTATTTCTTCTACTGACTATCCTGTTCTATACAATTCCTCATATATGAAATTCTGGCTAATAGATGTTTTTGTTCAAGTTTTAAAATAAATAAATGGCTATTTATTTATGTTTGTCCAGTTTCAAGAACAGTAATTATATTTTACCTTTGATAGTTGCCTATGTTCTTGAGTAGATGGATGTCTTGATGTACATTTCGCTACTCTTGTGGCATCATCAGAATATTTAAAATTTAAAAAGATAAGCACATATAGCACATTAGCTAATTACTTGATAAAAATAAAAATATTTACAAAAGAAATATAAAAAAATATTTATGTTTTTAAATTTTAAATATTCTGATGACGCCCCAAGAATGGCGAAATGTACATCAAGACATCCAACTACTCAAGAACATTGGCAACTATCAAAGGTAAAATATAAATAAATGACTTCAATTAATCCCGCCAAAGCTTTAATTAGAATTTTCTGAGATTAATATCTGTTACCATTTATGAAGACTATTCTTTGAAACCATTAGAGTACTGTTCGTATTAAAAAAAAGCTTGAATGGGGTGTTGCATCAAAGACTTTGATACAACAGAAGAATATAGGAATATTTTTAATAACTTTTTGTTTGGATTTACATCACTTTGTTTTCATAATATGTATATATATATATATATATGTATATATATATATCAAAAGAAAGGTGTACTTGAAATCATACACATTAACATTGGCAAAATAGGGTCATAGGTATTGCAGATAGGCGTATTCCATCTACCTAAGACACAGAAAAAATTCCTATATTTATTAAACAAATATAAAAATATTTGTGTTGCAACAATCAAAAACAGTTGACCTTTTTTGTGTTGGTATACTGGCTAAAATTACACGATATTAAACAACATAATTTTTCGAAGGGGGTTTATCGAAGACGACTTAAAAAACGTCACTTCTTCGACGGACGTTTCTAGGATGTTTAGTATAATTAATAGCTTGAGTATTCAAACTCAATCGAAACGATGACGTAAAGTTGGTTAGCAATAATAATGTAATGACGCAATAACCCCGCGGGTCAGTTACAACATTGTTGATCTCCCGGTACAGACTCGATAATTTGACGCGGTTTGACATTGGACATCGATTGTGTGGACGCGGTAATCAGATCGTTAGTATACAAAGGTAGACTGATCGTGGGGTAGACCTCGTTGCGTGACATGAATGCCAATCACTCGGATATCATACACTCTGCCATGGTGATGTAAATGACTTTTACAGATATGCATTGCTGAGGTTATTTATATTACTATTTTGTCAATGAATGTATAGTCACAATTCAACGTATCAATAATGTAATGTAGCATAATGTTTGATTGCTACAGAGAATTGATTACACTACTTTCTGTATTAAATACCATGGTTTGATTGGATACAACTGCATATTAATTATGTTTGTTAGTGTTGTTATTGAAAACATCAAGTCTAGTAATATACCAAATGCTGCTTGACAATTGTCCTTTGAATAGTTTAAACATAATTGTTGAACACAAACCCTTTACACATAATAATTAAACTAGAAATAAATTATTTTTACAAAAGATAAAAGTAGAGACTGGAATGAATGCAATTAGACCAGAGTCCCGTAATCCGAACTAATTGGGACCCAATCCTATTCGGATTCCCGAATTGTTTGGATTATCCAGAAGTGCAGTGTAAAATTCATTAAAAGTACTGATAAAGTCTAATAATACTAACGGTGTACCCGAACGGTGTATTTAGAGCAATTAACTTACGTCTTATCACAGTTAACAAAAGGTTTGTACACTACATGTTTTGCCTGAACGGTATCAAATGTTCCTGTAGAGACGTTCTATCCGTTATGTACTCGTTATTAAACATATAGATCACGACACACACATTGACACGTAAAAACGAACAATGATAAAACAGTGCCGGCTGTAGGCCTACATTTTACGCAATCGCGGTCATTGCAGGAAATGAACTCAAATGCTCGAAAAGTAGTTCACCGACAGGCAATGATAAGTCAGACCGTGAGAATCGAATCTTTTGTGGTGAACTGTGAGTGTAGCTAACATCGACCTTCGCTAACTCGAGCAACAGTGTACTGCTACATTCTAATGATTGATGTTTATGTTATGGTTTGTCATGCTATGGAAATCTGGTACAAGGGAATCTTTTATCAGCCTAGTTTGCGGTTGTTTACACTAAGCAATTGTGCCTACCCTACCCCCCTTTATGATTATTGTAAAAAGAGCAATATATTTTTATAATTAGGTAAGTTTTTAAGCAAAATAACTTAATAAGTCACCTGACACACAAAACCGAGTTTTCATAACGCCGAGTATAGCTAAAAATCAACTGGTTCAATAAGCCATACGCCGAGGTTTCACAAAACCGAGTAAGGGGCTGAGTACAGTCCGCTCTAGAAGTGAGTTCACACTAAAAGCTAGTCAGTCGAACACCCAATATAAAACAATAGCATGCGCTTTGAAGGCGTTCACTGCCTCAAATCCGTGTAAATGACGTGATTGATCTAATAACGTAAGCTACTTTATACTGTTTTAATATATTATACAGAGATCAAATTGTCCATGAATGAAAAAGAAAACTATAGGAAATAGTGAACGAAAATAATAATTGTATGTTCAAAAGCAGATTGAGTTTGATTGCTTATTAGAACGATTTTTTATTTAGAACATTTCAGTTTTTCTTGCCTGTAAAAATATAGCCTATTACAAGAACAAGCTATAAGTTATTGATTAAAGAAAAATTTCTGAAGATTATTAACACAATTTTAGTAATCTCACAGCCTTGATTTTATGCTGTGTAATAAACTAAATTGGGTATTTTCTAGCTGATTCTAATGGTAAAAGAGACATTTCAAATAATTCATCTCGGAAATACCTATAGCTGTAAAAAAATGTGAATGTGAAAGGTGAAAAGGAAACACTAAAAAGGTTTAATGTTATTTAAAAAATGTTAAAAAATACACAATGCACCTACAGTCGTAGGTGTTAATTAGGCGACCTACAGTCGCCTAAATAACTGATTTATTATAGCCCTACACATCAGACAACACAGCGGGAGGCGGGATCCCGTGTCCTCTAATGATCCGTCCGCAGTAGTGACATTAACGAAATGTTCGTTGACACAAGTCGAATGGCACACACTCTGCATAACGCAGGGTAGCCGCAACGAATACATATCCTGGTGGACTCGTTTCAAAAACACACCGAGCAGGGATTTCCCTCAGCTGGCCTAGTCCCTTAGTCGTGCCCGCCCAAATTAATGTATAGTTCCCGTTTCTGGGCTTCAATGCCTCCAACTTCCATTTATACGTTGGGCATAAGAGCCAGTATGTTAGTTCTATATGAAGCGTACGGGTCGTCCGGGCAGCAAAAAATTATCAAATGAAAGGTAATAGTTCATTTATATGTTACGTATCACGGAAACTTTGAAGCTACCACGACTGCTCATTGTGGAGAGAAGTCTGGGGATTAAGAGTTTGTAGTAAGTGTAAGAGTGAAGTAATATAAAAAACTCAATATGAAAGATAAGCGATATTTAAAATTGTCAACAACAAACTTATTGAAATTAGCATACATAAGAAATACAAAATTACATGTTAACTATGTATTAAATCGTCGGTAGGGAGATAAATCTGTAAATCAGATTCATGTCTGGCACCAACTCTCTGCTTCAGATATATATATCCAATACTATAATACGAGCAAGGTTTGTATATATATATATATATATATATATATTTGCACACGGATCTCGAAAACGGCACCGAGGAATTTCTTTAAATTTTGCAAATAACTAATTTCCGAGTAGAAAATAAGTTCTAGATAGGTCTAATGTCCATGAAAATTCGTATTTTACTGTAATATTAAGTTTAAAATCTAAAAATTTTACATTACGCTTATGGAGAATAAAATGTAAACAATACAAACCAAAACAGCTGTTTATAACCGTTTGACAGTTCTTGATTGAAGACGGCGGGGAACAATATAGAGGTTATGCATGAATATTTATTTTATGTATGTAATAAATGCAAAATTACCAGGTTAATAAACAATTTGTAAAAACTCAAGGATAACATAACTGTGCTAAATAAAAGCAGAAAAAAGTATTTCCAAAATCTTCCGTGTTTTGATAGAAAATGTATTCGTTGTAGTGCTTGAAGCCACTGTAACAAACCAATTAATTGATGTAAATTAAATTTCTCTTTTGCTTTTCAATCCTCATTCCGTTTATAACAAAATCAGTTGATCACAGGCTAATAATAACGGTATGGATAATTAAACAGTAAATGATCGGCTATGGCTAAAAGACGTTAAACGGCATCGCTCAATTGACTGACGCCGTAGCCGAGTGGTAGCGTGTGGCCTCAAGAACTATAGGCCGCGAGTTCCATCCCCACCAGGGGCGATACTTTTTGTTCAGTGCTATATTAATTATGGTGTATTAAATCGGTTTTATTTAAACCACATAAATGTTTTCATTGAGTAATAAATGTGTTTTAGTTTTTATAATACTTGTCTTATTCTATACGAGCAAAGCTCGGTCACCAGGTACTATATATATATATATATATATATATATATATATATATATATATATATATATATATTTCTCCAACATCAATATTTTGCCTGTCCACTTAGAATACATCCGTGTGGAAAGCATCAAGCAAAACAAGGTTCGCCGATACGTTACTAGATGTACATTTGTACAGGGCTGATAACAACAGATTGACAACTGCGGAATCTGAATCAAGGCCATCACAGACAACAGTTCGGAGCTCATCATGTCAGCAACTGAGCTATGATTTTATTTTTTTTTTGGTATTTACCTGTAAAGGTTGGATTTAGTTTTAAAACTATTTTCTGGTAGCATTAGTTTCCACTGCGTCTATCCAATAAATAATCTTAAATTGCAATGGTCTTAGAGCAAAATAGCATACGTAAAAAAATACATTAGTTCTAGTCGTTTAAGTTGATGAATCAATTTAGAAAGTATGTTGTAAGACACAGTTGTATACCAATATCCAACCGGGATGATATTTTGTATTGCGTGTTCGTAAGAACACAACACAGTTTTGAGCTATTAATTAAATACGCACTTTTTCCTACTAAATAATTGGTTTAAATTCCGTTAAGGTGCAAGGATTTTAAATTTTAATAAGTTACATCCCATTCATAACACCTTCATCATTAATAATTAAAATTACTATCACTGCCTATTTAGGGAATATTAAGTCAGTAAAATCCCATCCAACACTGTGCAATCTAATTAATGCAGAAGCTCCTTGGAAATTCAATCAAACGAGAAAAGATCTCGTTTATCCTTATTAGGTCTAGAGGAGCAATTTCAATTCCAATTTACAACGGAGCTACGACAATATTCACTGCAAACGACAGTAAGTATGCAACTGGATTACGTTCCAAACTCGGTTGTTGCTAATGCTAATGTACTACTACTGCTATTGTTGTGCTATTCTAACAAGGGAGCTACGATAATGCTCACCTCGAACGACAGTAAGTATGCAACTGGATTACGTTCTGAACACGGTTGTTGCTAATGCTAATGTTACTACTACTGCTATTGTTGTGCTATTCTAACAAGGGAGCTACGACGATTAATCCACCACGACAGTAAGTATCACTAGATTACGTTCCAAACTCTTTGTTGCTAATGCTAATGAAAAATGTATTGTTGTGCTATTCTACAAGAGAACGTTTCAGTTCCCTAACGACAGAAAGTATGCAACTGGATTACGTTAATTTGTTGAATGCTAATGTACACTTTTGAGTCTAAACAAGCTACACTCCCCCTAGAGACAGTAGTACATGTCAAAAGTTGTTGCTAAACCTTTACTACTAGTTAATTGTTGTGCTATTCTCAAGCTCACTACTAACTTATTTTATAAATATAAACTATTGTTAAGTGACTATTTCATGAAAAATGTATTCACTGTTTCATATGTCTGAAGAGAACTCATCCTCAGCTATTGAAACATGAGAGAAGTTAAAAACCATGACTTCTCTCACTACATTTGATTGAAAAATTGCTAAATAGAGCTTAGACATATCCATGTCAAAAGTGTAACAAACCTTTACTAAACTAGTTAATATTGTGCTGAGGTCCAAGCCTTCACTTTATTACATTGAATTGTGATAAAATTAATGGTTGCGTTTTATACAATTGAGAGTAAAATGAATTGTTTCCTAATATTCTAATCAACTTACTCAATGAAAACATGGAAGGTCAGTTAAAATCAATAACCTGTACTCTTTTATTGAATAAGGAAAAATAGAGTTGATCGGTTAAGTGCTGCACAACAGTAGTGCAGCAGCGGTGGCTCGACGCAGCAGCATCTCGTGAGGGCAGGGGTTTATAGGGGCTGTAAAATGTTACTTTATGTCCCAATTTCATTTTGGTCTGCGTCTGCAATTTTCTCATAACTTACAACAAGTCTGTTGTAGACCTTCTTGGGTCACTAGAGAATATATCTTTGTGTTCCACTAATTTTAAGTTCTATCAGATATATTTTTCTGAGTTCTCACTTATCGTAGTAGTATTTTCTGTTTTCATGAACTTGTAATGGATGAAACCAGTGTAAATGCAAAAATATATTATCATCTGGATAAAATGCAAGGGTCAATGGTTGCCATTTCAATTATCTAATCTAATCTAAATGTATGTAAATGAAAAAAATACAACGTTAAGTTTAGTAATAACAAAAAGTATAAAGCTTTGGTGAGTATTTTTGGCAAATATATATGTAAATATGGACATCATATCGCAAGGAAGGAGCATCATTGTATATATAATAAAACAATTAGTACCCTTTTTTTAAACTTTAATGGCAACATGTTTCGGCATTTATGCCATTTTCAAGCCATATATAACCTAACCTATATTTAAATTACAAATTTTTTATCAAATGTGTTCATAATGTTAAGTTTATAAGATGTGATTTGTATCATATGTTAACTTTGGACAGACTAGTGGGTGGTGCTTTCAAATTGTGTGATTTTTTCTAATATAGGATTGTTCATGTTTATATGGTTATTTAATATGTCCTGTGGGTGTTCTTTATGTCCTTTGTAGATAAGGTATTCTTCTGTAGAGTCCATTATTAGTCCTTTGTTCATGGGTTTCAATATATTTAAGTTTTCATGTATGCCTTTAAAACTGTGATCTGTATGTAATAAATGTTCTGCAAAGTTTGATTTCATTGATGTTCTGTTGTTACTTTTGAATGCTTGAATGTGTTCTTTGAAGCGTGATTTTATTGAACGACCAGTTTGACCTATGTAAAATTTTGGACAGTCTGAACAGTTGATCTGATATATTCCGGTTGTGTCAAATTTGTCAAGTTGTGTTTCATTATGTTTAGTGTACTTTTGTATTAAGTTAAAAGCGTTGTTATTTGTTTTGTAGCCGATTTAATATTTTGTGTTGGTAAATGTTTTCCTCATGGCTTTATTTAATATGGTGTTAAAAGGCATGCTGATGAATTTCTCTTCGTTTATTCCTTGTTCTTCCGTTGTTCTCTTGTTTCTTTGTTTTTTAATATTTTTAATAATTTTGTCAATTAGGTCTGATTTGTAGCCATTTTTATGTGCTAAATATTTCATTGTTTTAATTTCTTTTGAATAATCTTCTTTTTGTAGTGGTATGTCTAAAATTCTATTAATCATGGATCTGAATGCGGCTGTTTTATGTTTCCAAGGCTGATTTGAGTTGTGTGGTATTATGAGATCAGTTTGGGTTGTCTTTCTGTGAATTTGAAAAGTATGTTTTCTCTCTGTTCGTTTTATTGTTAGATCAAGGTAATTTATCTGATTAATTTGACTTTCCTTGGTGAATTGTATGGTGTCAGATAATGAGTTAAGGTATTGCAGGAATTCTTCACTTTCTTCTATATTTCCTTCAAATAAACAAAGTACATCATCGACATATCTATGCCAGTATTTAATTTTGGGGTGAAATGGGTTTGTATTATTATTAATTTTTGTTATTTCTAGATTGTTAGAAGAAGGCCCGATAGTGGTGATCCCATTGCTAAGCCATTATTTTGTTGATAAAATGTTGAACCAAATTTGAAGTAATTTTGTTTTAAACATGTATCGGTTAGTTTTATTATATCTTTTATTTCATTTTTTGATAGGAGTATATTTTTCTCTAAATCTTTTTTTAAGATGGTTAAAGTTTCCAATGGAGGAATATTTGAATACATATCTTTAATATCAAAAGATATGAAAATTGAATTATCAGGAATTTCTATATCCTTAATTTTGTTTACTAGATCAATATTATTCTTTATACTGTAGGTATTTTCCCAATTTAAATTATTTTTTATTCTATTGTTTAAATACTTACAAAGCTTGTATGTAGGTGCTGTTCTGAAATTAACTATTGGTCTAATTGGTATATCAATTTTGTGGGTTTTTGGTTGTCCATTCAGGATTGGGGCTTTTGGATTCATCATTTTTAGGTAGTTTTTATCTTGGGCTGTAATTGTGTTACATTTTGATATTATGTTGTTTGTAGTTTTATAATATTCTTGTGTTGGATCTTTATTAAGTCTAATAAAGTTGTTATCGTTGATGAAAGTTTGGACTTTTTCACAATAGTCAGTTCTTTTTATAATTACTGTTGTATTTCCTTTGTCTGCTTTTACTATCAAAGAATCTTTTTCCTTTAATTTATCTGATATGGAATGGATGGTTTTCATATCTCCTTTTGTTTGATTAATGATTTTATTATTTCTCATTTTTACATTGTATTTGTTTAATTCATGAATAAAGTTAAATTTACAACGTTCTTGTTCATTCCTGTCTACATTTTTAATTCCCGCGTCAATCTTAATTAAGTCGCTCTTAATACTGCTTTCTTTAAAGTCTAGATTTACATTATATTTGAGAGATTTTCCTAATATGGCCTTTTCATCGCTAGTAAATTCAATATCAGTTAAATTTTTTACTTTCGGGTAGAATTGATCTAACTAATTAAAAAAAGGGTACTAATTGTTTTATTGTTTATTATATTACTAAAAGTAGCCCTACATTGTGAATTGTTAAATAATTTAATATATATATATATATATATATATATATATATATATATATATCTGGATATGTATACTGTATATAATTTTGAATAACCCGTGTTTAAATTTCTCGTGTATGGACAAACACATACACACACACACACACACACACACACCACACACACACACACCCGCGCGCGCACACACACACACACACACACACACACACACACACACACACACACACACACACGCACACACACGCATACACACACACACAAAGGTGAAGAAGACTCTTAATGGTTCTAACCGACCAAAACCTTATTTTTGCTTAGCTAAAGAGCATTTTAAAATTTTATAATTCAATGGCAAATATTTTGTTGATCCTTTTATATCAAGTCAAAAAATTTAAGATAGATTACCTGTACGTTTATATGATGAAAAGGTGTGGAATATCGTAATACAAATTTTTCAAAGTTTACAAACAATGTAAAAAAACTAATGACTTTTGCAATACAATTCATGTAATTGTCTACTGCAATAAAGATATTATTATTATTATTATTATAGTTTTAATAAAACCAATACTAGAATACCATCATTCGTATAGTTTCAACTCTCGTATTTGGATTTCTTCATCCGTTGCAGTGACACAACCTGAGCAGAATGAATATTATTGGTAGATAGCCCTGGTTATAACAGCAGTTTGTACGTAAATATTAATTAGTAAATATTATCAGATAATAAGACTAATCTGAAAGATTACTTCCTTAACACTTGTAATAATAATCGTACTAAAATCTCAGAAAAATGTTTCATACTTAAGAGTCATTACATATAAACCTACAACAAGGCCCACATGACATTATATACGGTATTATGAGAAAATAAAGCAAAAAATATTTGTCATTCATAAAAAAACATCTAGTGTATTAAGTCTCATGGCAGGACCATGTTTCTTGTTTTTAATATATATATATATATATATTTTAATATATATATATACATTAATATATAATAAATATATTATATATTTATATATTTATATCATATATTTATTATATATTATATATTATGTGTTTTTAATATATATATATATATATATATATATATATATATATATATATATATGTGTGTGTGTGTGTGTGTGTGTGTGTGTGTGTGTGTGTGTGTGTGTGTACAATATACAAACTGTAAAAAAATAGCGTTAGAAGAGAATTAGCTTCAATATGATACCTAAGAAAAATAGTTACCAGCATATTTTATGATAGCTTTACTCATAAGATGATTGAATTTTACACACCAACAATTTATAGAAGACCAAATAGCCTATTTTCTCTGAAACATTGTCGTACAAATTATATTATGAACTCCTCCTTGTACCATATGCTTAGAAACTACAATAATATTGTTTCCCTGAATCCTGATATTGAAATTTTAACTGACATCTTTTACAATATAGACCAACTCTTTAGCTAGCAAACAATAACACAAAATAAATTAATGGAACGTTTACTTTATTTAATCATAAGATGCCATGACCTAGTTAGCCCCTATGAAAGTAAAGGCGATATCTTCTATTCTAATCAGTTTAATTATCTTATCTGTAAACAAGATCGTTTATCAACCCCCTCTTTTCCTCTTAGTCCCCTCCCTCACCTAACCCCTCATTGTTGGCGCCCAACTTCTCACAGTAAATTTGATGGGTGTTTTATATATTCCTAACACCCGTATTTAAAAAATTAAAAACAAATTAGTGCAGAAGGGTCGAATATACCTGTTGCTAAATATAATTTTAAAAATAAAAATGTAGTTTACTTGCTAAACGTTTTGCATTAAAAAAACTTAATAAGCTTCGCAATCCGTGCTCAGTGCTTCGCAATTGCAGAGGTTACTCGTTGTACTGAGACCAAGTGAGATCGTCTTTCTACATCCGCAGTGCGCGACTAGCTGCTAACTGCGCTCCGTACTCGGTGCTTCGCAATTGCAGAGACTACTGGTTGTACTGAGATCAAGTGAGATCCTCTTCCTACACCCGCAGTGCGCGACTAGCCGGTAACTGTGCTCCGTACTTGGTGCTTCGCAATTGCAGAGACTACTCGTTATACTGAGATCAAGTGAGATCATCTTCCCACACCCGCAGTGCGCGACTAGCCGCTAACTGCACTCCGTGCTCGGTGCTTCGCAGTTGCAGAGACTACTCGTTGTACTGAGATCAAGTGAGATCGTCATCCTACACCCGCAGTGCGCGACAAGCCGCTAACTGCGCTCCGTGCTCGGTGCTTCGCAGTTGCAGAGACTACTCGTTGTACTGAGATCAAGTGAGATCAACTTCCTACACCCGCAGTGCGCGACTAGCCGCTAACTGCGCTCCGTGCTCGATGCTTCGCAGTTGTAGAGACTACTGGTTGTACTGAGATCAAGTGAGATCCTCTTCCCACACCCGCAGTGCGCGTCTAGCCGCTAACTGCACTCCGTGCTCGTTGCTTCGCAGTTGCAGAGACTACTCGTTGTACTGAGATCAAGTGAGATCGTCATCCTACACCCGCAGTGCGCGACTAGCCGCTAACTGCGCTCCGTGCTCGGTGCTTCGCAGTTGCAGAGACTACTCGTTGTACTGAGATCAAGTGAGATCAACTTCCTACACCCGCAGTGCGCGACTAGCCGCTAACTGCGCTCCGTGCTCGGTGCTTCGCAGTTGCAGAGACTACTCGTTGTACTGAGATCAAGTGAGATCCTCTTCCCACACCCGCAGTGCGCGTCTAGCCGCTAACTGCGCTCCGTGTTCGGTGCTTCGCAATTGCAGAGACTACTCGTTGTACTGAGATCAGGTGAGATTGACTTTGAGCTAGTAATGAGATTTGTGAGTTAGTAACATGTAAACCTAATTCTTAGGTCAAATCTAGGCGGTGCCCCTGGGCTATGTCTAAATTCTTTTACTGGGTTTTATTGGACGACGTGACTCTACATTACATACAAAGTCTCATGGAACCCTTTGAGAAAAATAAGGAAAAAACTGATTATTTAATTTTTTCCATATGAATAACATTGGACGCTCTCAGGCACATACTGTGTTTGCCACAGAAATAAAATTCAACCTTTCTCTGGAACCGTTTGTCGTAGAATATTGATACAAAATACAGTACTAATTTGTTTATTTTTTAAGTTCGTTTTGATTATGATAGCCATATTATTTTATAAAATTATAGTTTTAAGGGTTTTATGGATAAAATACCAAAAAAGTCAGTGTGGCCTCAGGGTGTTCACACAAACAGACATCAGTCCTAAAATCACTTTTTAGAATTCAGGAGCCTCAAAACCGCTCATAATCACTCTCAACTCGAATTCAAAATCTTTTTAAAAAAAAAACGCTTTCTCCATATACTATGTATGAGGGGAGAAAACATTATATGTATCAATAAATTGTTATTAAATACAGATTGTTATTATATATTTTTAATAATAAGTGTCATCTGTTGAATGCCTGGAGTCACGAATTACTGGAGTCATAACGACATCGCCATTGTTCAAAGCTTAATTACTGACCCCGCCAGCCTTTCACCAACCCGCACATCTACCTCTATAACACAGCATCGTACCATACTGCTATTTTAAGAGTTACAACTTAAAGAAACGGCTAAAACTTACATCCCAAAAGCTTTGAAAACTCATAACTACCATAAGTGAATGCCTACTGTATATCACGCAGCGCAGAGTTTCATCGAGTTAACTTAACGTCGACTTATTTAAACGTATCAGCCTTAGTCGGTAACAAGACTACAAGATCGCGCCATAATCATCTTACACTCAATCCTCATTCATACTAGGCTTAAAATACCTACCTTATAATAGGTTGCCATTTTAATAATCAAATCCAATCTAATCTATCACTGTGGTCATTGTTGCGGTGACGCTGTTAGCGTAAACACGGAGCACGCTGCACAACATATTGCAGAGGTAGGAAAACGTACTTCAAGGACGTCATATGGGCAACATTACTAAAACAATACAGGATTGAAATTGAACAGTTAATATCAAAATGATAAATAATGTCGATGACTTTAACGTTAACCCCAACAACTGTTTAACTAAACGGACTATAGCGGAATAATTCAATGCATATCTCGCAAATAAATTCTTTACAACCTTCCTCAAGGATAAAGCTGTTAGTACTCTTGAAACAATATAACAAATGAGAAACCTTATTTCAAAGAACCAATTCCAAATACCAGAACAAAAAAACTACCCAATCTTAATTTGGAGGTTTTAAGACTGAGCTCAACACCTTATTTAACGAATGTGGATCTAGTTTAAACGATCACTCAATTAAAAATAGAAAAATGGACACAAAGTAATTAAATTTGCGTAGAAACCTGCTCACTCTCTCAAGAGCGAAATTCAAATTCTTTGCTAAATAACTGTTTAATTATTTTGTTTTAGTCTTAAATGTATTTAATATTTTTTTCTTGATTTAACCAAACGCTCTAACACTAGTTTTTACGAGTAATTTTCTTTCGATCATGTGCCATTTCATTTTACATTTCTAGATTTTAAAAACCTTTCCTTGTGTTGCTTCTTAGTAATCCATTATACTGAATTTTACAAAATGACTAGTTTTATACTGTCCCGTCTACCCCTCACTATACCCTTTTCTTATTTTAAATAATTTGAACTATCACGGAAAAATCAGTTAAATCAAAATTTTAACTGCTTTGTATGGCTGTACCATACCAAATAGGTAAAACCCATTAAAATACATTTTAATGTGTATTTAATCCCTCATTAACTAAATGTTTTTGAAGTGTTGATTGAAGTAAATAGAGACAAGTTCGAACCTTTATAAGGATTAAAGTATTGAGTAATAATACTATCCCAGTGTATTTCATAGCGAAATTCGCTCTTAATAAACTTAAAAGAATAGTTCAATGAAAACGCATTCATATCCTTTGAAAATATAGTCCTAGATTATTTTATCGCAGATGTTATTTTCCAGTCTTATCTGACCTCATAAACATTCACCACCAAAATAAACATCATTAAGGGCATGGTTGATATCTTGTTGAATAATTCAATAGGTTGACAGTAGTAGGATCCCCCATCAGCTGACAATAATATGAATGAGTTTATCGTTCATCAACTACGTATAAAAATAGTCTCTAGCTCTGAACTTCTTAAGGGGATTTGGCACTGAAAAGGGTGATTTTTTTTATTTAATGGGGAAAGTGGTGAAACTATTTTTTTTCTTGTAGGGTATAATGTATAAAAAAATAGAAAAATATTGGTTTACTTCTAAATATAAATTATAGGTGGGGAAAAAATAAAATAAAGTTTTTTCGGTCAATTGGTAAGGGTTTTTAAAAATTGATATTCTGATTTGAGTTCTCAAAGGATTTTGATAAATTTGGAGTTTTTTTAAAGCCAGACATCTAAACTTAATATTTAGGTAGATTCAAAATAATATTTCAAAAACCTTTTTTCGGCGACACATTAAATACAATATACGTTTTCTTTAAACAAAATTCATTTTTGAAATTTTTTTTTAGTACTTAATTAAATTAGATTCTGATTCTACCTAAATATTTGCCTAATATTGTCTAGAATAAGTAGTAAAAATTTGAATAATGTACCTCAAGTGGTTCTCAAGATATATCAAATTTTGTCTTGAAAAGCGTGAAATTTCAATGTTGCGGAAAACCGCGTTTGAATAAGAAGGTGTAAGCCACTGTAATAAATGATATACCTAAATGAGTGTGTATATAAAAGTAAGTAAATTGGTGAAAGTGTCATTTATTTGAGGCTCTGACTATTTGTAAATACAGACTTATACTATACAAAATCCTATGATATAAAACCTAAGCTAAAACAATACGTAATAATGGCAATGACACGAAATCGCAAAATTTCGCGAACATGCAATAACACAATAAATATATATATTTTTTTGAAAATAACATTCAGACATGGCTTATATTGCTTTTTTATGTAATATGGTCCAATGTACAAAAAAATAAAAAAAACTATTTTTATTTTTTTTTTATGATTTTTTACCTATTTTCAGTGCCGAATCCCCTTAAGCAACTAAAATGAAGCTACTAGAATCCTAAATGAACAATTGTAGATACAATTGTTCATTAAGGATTCTAGGATAATTCATACCGTTCCATGAACAGATCTCGGGATAAATTTTGTTTTTTGTTTTTATGAGGCCAGATGCCAAAAATACCATTCGTTTAAGACATTTATAGCAATTTAGTAATAATTCAATAATAGTAGTATTAGTAGTAGTAAAAAGTATAAGGTATAGCAGTAATTTTGATATGCGTATATACATTTATCTCGACTTTAGAGATGTTTTATACATCTCAATCGCTAAGTTATATAAACAAAGCAGTTTAGAGACAATATTTAATGATGAATGTATAAACAACCCCTGGATTAAAATTTAAGCTTCTGGTGTTTTTGAAATTTTTGCCTGAGTGGGCCAAACGTATACAATTTCGAACATTAAAATAACAAAAAAGCTAAACCCCAAAACTTTTAGCTTGTGAATAAAGAAATATTTTCCGCCATCTAAGTTCAAAATCTGTAGTTTTTAAGTTAATCATGCAAAGCTTTTATGTAAGGAAAATGCAGAATTTTCTGTTTCAGCATTCATGTCATTACTGGAGTCATAACTACATCGCCATTGTTCAAAGCTTAATTACTGAGCCCCGCCAGCCCTTCGCCAACCCGCACATCTACCTCTACAACACAGCATCGTACCATACTGCTGATTTAATCCTGGCGAGGTTGGTGCCGAGGCATTAGTAGCATCCACGATGGAGCTAATTGTCTTGGCCTGCGATCAGTCTATGCCGCGAAGGAGACTCCGGCGCGATAAGCAACCCGTCTACTGATGGACTGAAGAGATTGCGAACCTCAGAAGAACATGTCTAAGAACCAAGCAAGCCACCACTAGAGAGTTCCACCACTTCCCGCTGATAGAGTTCGTAAGTCGGAGGCCTACAAGGCTACGAGAAAAGCTCTCCGACGGGCTATAAACAGGAGCAAGGTGAACAGCTGGAGGAAACTTCGGGACGACGTCGATTCCGATTCGTGGGGATTGGGTTACAAAGTCGTAACCCAAAAGCTCGGCGCCCGCTCTCCACCCGCCATCATGGAGGCACCACCATGGAGAGCATCGTCAATGCCCTGTTTCCTAGACATCCGCAGCGTCCCCTGGTTGACTTCGCACAGGTAGAAGGCATTCCGCTCTTCATGATGGAGGAGTTGGAGACCTTGTTGAGGAGTTCTTTCCTTGAAGAGCAACAACGAATCCCATTCCTAGCGAGGTTCTGAAGAAGATTTTCGCAATTGATCCCGGACTGCTGCTGAGAATGTACAATGACTGATTGGTCGAAGGGGTGTTCCAGACACCCTGGAAAAATGCCAGGCTTGTGCTTATCAGTAAGGGAAAATGTGATCCAGACCTGCTGTCGTTCCGCAGACCTCTGTGTATGTTGGACACGGCAAGAAAATTGTTTGAAAAGTTGATTCGCTCCCGTCTAACTTCTGCCTTCGTAGCTGCTGGAGACCTGTCCCATTGGTAATACGGTTTCAGAAAAGAGCGATCAACAATCGACGCGATCACCGAAGTCCAGAGGAGGGCCGAGAGCCACAACCATTTCTCCCGCCGAATGGTTCTTCTTATTACGCTTAATCTCAAGAATGCTTTCAACTTGGCTAGGTGGGTCGATTTCTTGGATGCGCTTCGTATTACCTTTTCTTGCCTCGGAATACCATCATTCGTACTCCATCATCGTATTCCATCATTCTTGCTGAGGCTCATAGAGAACTATCTTCGCTCCAGACACCTGAGTTACGATACCCGTGAAGGAGCGCGGACGATGGAGGTCACCTCTGGTGCCGCGCAAGGTTTAATACACGGCCCAGATCTCTAGAACGTCGCTTACGACAGCCTGGATGGCCGATCATGGTTTTTCGCTTGCTCTGAGCAAGGCGGAGATTGTGATACTTACAAAAAAGAGGATCGAAACCGTCGCCCCACTGCGAGTAGGGAGGGAAGTGGTCCAGACAACCAATTACCTCGGAGTCATGGTGGACAACAGACTTAGCTGGAGAGACCAGATCTTCCGTACGGCAGACAAGGCTTATAAGGTGGTCTCTTACATTAGTAGGCTGATGGCCAATGTCGGGGGTCCTCGGTCGAGCAGAAGACGTCTATTGATGCCCGCAGTCCAGTCCGTGCTTAGTTATGTGCAGAGTTATGGGCAGACGCTCTCGCCAAGGACATATTCCGGTTGCGACTCACCCGGGTTCAGCGTCAAGCTGCGCTTCGGGTGTGTTCTGCATATCGGACATTATCCGAGCCTGCCGTCCTGGTTGTCGCTGGAGTCATTCCTGTAAAACTTTTGGCAGGAGAGAGGAAGGTAATTTATCAGAAGCAAGTCGGGATTGACAAGGATGCTGCAAGGTCTGAAGAGCGCTCCCAAACCTTCCAGCAGTGGCAACACAGCCGGGAACACGACGACTGAGGACGATGGACTGCGCGACTAAAAGAGCAGGTCCAACCGTGGGTAGAACGGCGGCATGGTGAGGTTGATTACTTCCTTACTCAGTTTCTGACAGGCCATGGCTATTTCAAGTCGTGCCTGTATCGGATGGGCAAAACCGGTTCACCGGATTGCACTTACTGCCCGGGCGTTCCCGACGATGCGGAGCACACTATCTTCCGCTACCCCTGTTGGGAAAAGCCCCGTCTGTAGGCTGTACGAAAACTTGGTGTTTTCTTGGTGGACACGGTCTGTCACAAGATCATTGAGGCCGAGGAAAACTGGGATTGTTTGTCACAGTTCTTCCGGGGTGTCCTTCTAGGAAGATAAGCGATCTGGTCCGCGAAGTGGTCAAAATTACGTATACAAGTGCCTGGATATGGAGTGAGCCCCAAGGGCGAAAGCCAAATTTAGGCCTTGCCTGTTGTAATGTGACATATAGTTCTAGGTTAGAAACCTAAAGAGTAGAGGAGGTTTTTTTAGTGGGTAGCCCCGCATCTTAGTGGAATCACAGGCTGGCCACTTGTTTGCATAAAGCATTTCTTCCGCCTCTTCCTTAAACAAATATTACTGATTTAAGAGGTATAACTTATCTAGAGCCTGGTTCGGATTAAAAAAATTTAATATATGCAGTTGGCCACTAAATTCTTTCGATACAAGATATGTCTTAGCTTTGGTGAAGAGCGTCAAATAACGATATTTAAAACATAACATTAAATAGGACTGTGAGAACATGAAAAAAATCGGTTTCTCCGATAAACCTTACTGATTTTGCATGCATACTTCAAACAGAAAATTCGCCGTTTTTATGGAAATATTAATACTCTATAAGACTATCAACAAAAATATGTGGATTTTTTAAAGGTACCGTTGTAGGTCTTTAGGAAAATTGTAAATGACACGGTTGTATAAAATTAGTAAAAATTCATGACGCAAAAAATGTGTCAAAAAATCCGTTTAGGAATAGTAGTGATGTCGCATGTGGAAAAATTCCTAAAAGTGAGGATATACTAGGTAAAAAAAATAAATTTTTTATATGACCGCATATATATATAAAAATGCTGTTTTTGTTTGCATAAAGCATTTCTTCCGCCTCTTCCTTAAACAAATATTACTGATTTAAGAGGTATAACTTAAAAAACCGGCTAAAACACCCATCCCGAAAACTTTGAAAACTCATAACTACAAGAAACAGAAAATTAATACTTAAACTTAATAATAGTTGAAATTATTTAAAATTGGACATTCCTTAAATTTTTCTTTCGACATGGATATGTCTTAGCTCTGGGGGGGATGTTGATGATTTTTAAGATGGAAAACATGTAACAGGTTTCCATAGAAACTAATAGAACTATTGTATTGAATCTTAAATATAAAAGAATAAGAACAGCTGTTTAGATGAACTGAAAGCATTCACTTTAGACATATCCATGATCTAACCTATTTCTCACAGGGAAGTAATTTTTTTATTACTTATTGAACCTAGAATAAATATAGCACAGAAATAAAAATTCAAAGATTCTATACAGATATACTAGTGCTGTGTACAGGTAATATTATGATATATTCTATTAAATGCTATCGTATAATAAAAATAGTGTATCTTAATATAATTAATTTAGGTAGGGATGGCTAATATATGAAAGAAATAATCTTAAATTGAAATTATTATGCGTATTAAATAAACATTTTACTTAGAAAATGTATGACTGAACAGTCATGTGTACCAGGCAACTCTAGACTAGTAGAAAATGTATGACTGGCCAGTCATGTGTACCAGGCAACTCTAGACTAGTAGAAAATGTATGACTGAACAGTCATGTGTACCAGGCAACTCTAGACTAGTAGAAAATGTATGACTGAACAGTCATGTGTACAGGCAACTCTAGACTAGTAGAAAATGTATGACTGACCAGTCATGTGTACCAGGCAACTCTAGACTAGTAGAAAATGTATGACTGACCAGTCATGTGTACCAGGCAACTCTAGACTAGTAGAAAATGTATGACTGAACAGTCATGTGTACCAGGCAACTCTAGACTAGTAGAAAATGTATGACTGAACAGTCATGTGTACCAGGCAACTCTAGACTAGTAGAAAATGTATGACTGACCAGTCATGTGTACCAGGCAACTCTAGACTAGTAGAAAATGTATGACTGACCAGTCATGTGTACCAGGCAACTCTAGACTAGTAGAAAATGTATGACTGAACAGTCATGTGTACCAGGCAACTCTAGACTAGTAGAAAATGTATGACTGAACAGTCATGTGTACCAGGCAACTCTAGACTAGTAGAAAATGTATGACTGACCAGTCATGTGTACCAGGCAACTCTAGACTAGTAGAAAATGTATGACTGACCAGTCATGTGTACCAGGCAACTCTAGACTAGTAGAAAATGTATGACTGACCAGTCATGTGTACAAGGCAACTCTAGACTAGTAAAGTTTGTTTGATTGGATTATTTGGATTCCGTCAATGGCAATTTTCCCAGTTAAAAAACAATATTTTGATCAAAGAAGGATTGAGCCGATTAAGCATTAACAATCAACACTGATGCTTATACATTATAGATGAAAGTGTATTGTTTTGGTGTACAGTATAGTAGTTCTTCTAAATTAATATACATTTACGAGTACCTTACCCTCAGTACGATTCCGTAATGCTAGGTTGCAATAATTTATCGGCTAATTCTTTACCAACGTAAAATTATCGTTGCGTTATCTACTAGTAGTAGGTTAAGGTATGTGTTATGTGGTTGAATGAAATGGAAATTTGTATGTAAATTTTGTCTGAGTGGAGATTGTTCCCTTTTCAGACAAAATTTACATAAAACGTTTGATAACCATTTTCATAAATACCACTAAATATTCAGACAACATTTACATATCATTCAACCACTCTAATACTCTCCAATAAGTATTCAGACAAAATTGACATAAAACGTTTGATAAGCATTTTCATAAATACCAATAAATATTCAGACACCATATACATAAAACCTTTCATAACCATTTTCATAAATACCTACCAACAATCTCCATTAAATATTCAGACAAAGTTTACATAAACAATTTTTACATAAAAACTACTACTTCTTAACCTTAATCTACTACTTCTACCTTTGGTTTAATTTTAGCGAATTTCCCATAGGGAAGAAGCTATTACCGTAGGTCTCATGGCAAGAGTTAAGCCCGAGACCATGTTATTTTTTCTTCTTTAGGTGCCCAGAGACCAAAAACAATAGTCGTTAAAATTTATATATATATATATATATATATATATATGTATATATGTATATATGTATATATATATTAGCGAATTTCCCATAGGGAAGAAGCTATTACCGTAGGTCTCATGGCAAGAGTTAAGCCCGAGACCATGTTATTTTTTCTTCTTCCGTGTTCCTCACAGCAGCAAACCTGCACACTCTTTGCCATGTTAATCTTATGGAGAATAGGCAAATAATTCTCGTGTTTATGGACAGATTTTGATAAAACTTGTCATATATTATTATTATTATATTATTGATTTGGAAATTCGCTGAGTACGCAGGTCTGCTGCGACGGGGGTATTAATATTATGGAGAATAGGCAAATAATTCCCATGTTTATCGACAGATTTTGACCAAACTTGTCATATATTATAATTATTATATTATTGATTTGGAAATTCGCTGAGTACGCAGGTCTGCTGCGACGGGGGTATTTATGTGTTTATCATGGCAGCAAACCTGCATACTCTTTTCCCATGTTAATCATATAGGGAATAGGCAAACTCCTTTATTTATGGACAGATGTTGATGCTTTGGTATTGTTTTAAAAATTTATTTATGGTATAATGCCTACTTTCTGTTTTCCTCACAGCAGCAAACCTGCAAGCTCTTTCTCATGTTAATCTTATGGAGAATAGGCAAATGATTCATGTTTATGGATATTTTATAATCTTGTTATATATTATTATTATTTTTATTGATTTAGAAATTCGCTGAGTACGCAGGTCTACATGTAATTTTTTAAAAATTTCTAATTTTAATATGTTCCACCATTAGAATCAGCTTAAAAAATCTACACAATTAAGTCCCTTTAAAAGTTTTTCTCTATCTTCAACGGTTACCGAGATATTAAAAAATTCTAAACACAGTATTGTATTGTGGGGCTTCCAATGTTAATCTTATGGAGGATAGGGAAAAAATTAATATATTTTCCCCATATTAATGAATTATTTTCGATAAAACTCCTGATCCATTTAACAACTCATGTGTTAAGATCTTATTCCATTAATTTATACTTAAAATCATAGTTTATGTGTTTTATCACAAGGTACGGGTTTGTGCAGCCAAACCATCAGCATATTCCCCCTCTGTTTATCTGCCATATTTAGAATCATATAGGGAGGAATAGGCAAAAACTGTTTTATTTATTTTGGACAGAAGTTGATGAAAGTGGTTAAAGGAGATCTATCCATTTATACTTAAAAATCATAGTTTATGTGTTTATCATGGCAGCAAACCTGCATACTCTTTTTCCATATTAATCATATAGGGAATAGACAAACCCCTTTATTTATGGACAGATGTTGATAAAAGTTGGCATAAATGTTAAGATAAAAATGGAGAATAGGCAAATAATTCTCATGTTTATGGACAGATTTGTATAAAACTTGTCATATATTATTATTATTATTTATAATTGATTTGGAAATTCGCTGAGTACGCAGGTCTGCTGCGACGGGGGTATTATTATTATTATAGCTTTTTTCACTCGGGGCTCAAAGTAAAAAAATCATATATAATCAAAAGATTAAGTAACTTCATAACTCTCTAAAAATAATCTATAATGAGTTACGAGATTTAGTTGTAGGCTGTAGTAGTTGTAGGCTCGTACTTATTCTAAACCAAAAAATGAGGGAAAAATTAAAAACTGTTCAAATAAAAAGGAAGGTGGATGGAAAGGAACATCTGCAATGTAAATCTCTTTTATTAGCTCAACTTCGCAGCTTGATTATGGTCTTGATGCTTTCCATTACACAGTAAGGATAAAACTAAGGACTGTTTTCTACCTAATTTACTTTAATTATTTAGGCCCTACTTTATTCTTTGGTTTACAATTTTCTGTAGTAGGTATAAGAAGAGTAATAACCAATATGTTAAATATAATTAACTACAAGAAGGATAAAATTCAGGCAAACCGATGTAGCTATGTAGTTTATATTTTATGTTTTACTATACGTGGCAACTATGTTGTTGATTCTTTATGCCAAACTAAACGCAAAAAGTGAATTTACTATCGACATATTGTTTAGAGGTACCCGATGTCCAAGATGGCGGATAGTATATATAATCAATATTAAAAATACAGATTGTTTGTATTTTGTCCCCCTTTATTAAATTACAAAGTTTGAAAATATACATTGTTGATAAATATATTTCACTAAAGTTATAAGACCATGCGGTATCGGGAGTAACGTGGGCTGTGTACCGCCAAAATAGGATTGTTGGTGGTTCGAACACAAAAACACAATTCACCATTGTTCACCACCCTTCATCTTCAACCAAACTTAATTTGATATTTTATTATGCCACTAGCTGACCCGGCGAACTTCGTAACGCCTGGCAGTAAATACATGTTAAATTGGCCATGTTCTAAAGTCGAATAGCAATACGGCTTCATTGTGAAAGGTTATATATCCTGGGTTGCGGAATAGAGAATAACAATACTAAAACGATAAAACATATTAATAATATTCCTATAAAACAAATCAATCTGAGTGGATTAATTCACAATTTTCAAATCGAATCCAAACCCAAACCAAACCTAACTGTAATACGGCTTTTATAGGAAAGTTATACAACAGCTGATTATTATAATGAACGTAATAATATAAACATTTTAATTATCATATGAACACGTGATTTTAATCAGACAGAAGATAAAAATATAATTACATAATCCCCCAAAACCGTAAACTATTTACGTGGCGAATAAAGCTGTTCATTTTTTACAGTACACATTTACTTCATGGCATTGGATAGTAAAGCATACGGTATTGCTAATGGAAAGTAAACCAATCAACTGTAGCTAAGAAATCAAATGTTTTCATTGTAGACAATTTGTAAACAAACTTACTCTCTATAAGGATAACATTAGAAATTTAAAACGCCATAAAATGGAAACTTATGGGGTTTTCGAAAATATATTTTTTCACTAAAACCTTCCCGGACACATGTAGAGCAACTTCCTAAAATTTCATGGCGATCGGATGAGTAGTTTGGCAACGCATAAAGGACATACATACATTCAATTTTATATATATAGAGATTATTGAGCTAAAAAACAAACAATCTAGTATTTTGATTGTTTGTTTTGTAACAATCAAAATAAAATAAAGTGTAAACACTCACTAACTCTAATGCAGTAATGGAAGTATACTGGAGTAAATATAGAAGTATTTACTGTAATTTTTAAAGTAAATTATTTCTGACAATATATCCGCCTTCCTTATTTTCAATATCATTCATAAATAAGCTTTTCAAATAGTTTTAATATTTTTTTCTTATATTGGTGTTAATGAATAATGCAGAAATTTATGTCGTGTTCTCAAAACATCTCACACATACGTAGACAAACACAGAATAATCGTCAGAAGAAGTTTTAATTCAACGTGTTTCATAAAATCATTTGTACATCATAAAATCAATGAGAATTATGAAAACACATTGTCCTATGAAAGTTTATTCCTTTCAAAACCCTTTTTAAAATAAACTTTAAATGAGCTTTTATGGAATGTAAAACAGGTGAACACAATAAGATAATTTCTAAAAATTTTTGAAACAACCATTTGTCGCCTTCAATTAGTAAAATACTAAACACTATTGTAAACGTGTATGTGTTTTTATGGAAGTATGTTTTATGTACTTAACCCAAATGAAAATATAACTTTATATTAATAAGCTATATACCGGAAGCGTTAAGGTACAGTATTTCCAAAATTCTTCCACTGTATGTTAGTTTCGGGATGGCGATTGTCTGTGAATGCTTGCGAATATATAAGGTTTTATCAGTCTATTGGAAGAAAATTCTATAACAATGTTCCACATCATTGACTCGTAACAACAAAACACATATCAGCTGGTAACAGGTTATCGTAAAATAATTGTATTTTCGTCAGCTGTACAAACTCAGTCACTCACGTGACCAGTGAGAACGACTTCGTCAGTGTTTCGTCAGCTGTACAATGTCAGTCACTCACGTGACCAGTGAGAACGACTTCGTCAGTGTTTCGTCAGCTGTACAAAGTCAGTCACTCACGTGACCTGTGAGAACGACTTCGTCTGTGTTTCGTCAGCTGTACAATGTCAGTCACTCACGTGACCAGTGAGAACGACTTCGTCAGTGTTTCGTCAGCTGTACAATGTCAGTACTCACGTGACCAGTGACAACGACTTCGTCAGTGTTTCGTCAACTGTACAAAGTCAGTCACTCACGTGACCAGTGAGAACGACTTCGTCAGTGTTTCGTCAGCTGTACAAAGTCAGTCACTCACGTGACCTGTGAGAACGACTTCGTCTGTGTTTCGTCAGCTGTACAATGTCAGTCACTCACGTGACCAGTGAGAACGACTTCGTCAGTGTTTCGTCAGCTGTACAATGTCAGTACTCACGTGACCAGTGACAACGACTTCGTCAGTGTTTCGTCAACTGTACAAAGTCAGTCACTCACGTGACCAGTGAGAACGACTTCGTCAGTGTTTCGTCAGCTGTACAAAGTCAGTCACTCACGTGACCAGTGAGAACGACTTCGTCAGTGTTTCGTCAGCTGTACAAAGTCAGTCACTCACGTGACCAGTGAGAACGACATCGTCAGTGTTTCGTCAGCTGTACAATGTCAGTCACTCACGTGACCAGTGAGAACGACTTCGTCAGTGTTTCGTCAACTGTACAAAGTCAGTCACTCACGTGACCAGTGAGAACGACTTCGTCAGTGTTTCGTAAGCTGTACAAAGTCAGTCACTCACGTGACCAGTGAGATCGACTTGCCTTTCGTATTTTGCCACTACGGAAATACAGTTCCGTCAGTTCGCAGGAGACTGTTTTAATGTATAAATAATTTAGTGTATTTAGAGAATTTGAAGAATTTATGATACATTGTTGGTTAAACCAACCGTAAAAACCTTGCTTCCTGTAGTTTATTTTCATAACTAAACTATTGTTGGCATACATAGCTATACTTACTTTCATATCAGTAGGTTTATTATAGGGCGGATTAGGGCTCAGTAGCAACAAAGTAATTCATCAGCCCAGCTCAAACAGCATTTTTTTTTTTCATGAAAATAAAGAAATATTTTTTACAATAATTCGTAATAAATTATAGCTTTACAGCTTTAATCACAAACCAGTCGTACCTTGCTTCGCAGGGAGGTGTTTGGAGGAGTAAGGGCGTCACAAAAAGACAAAACAAACCATCAGATAGTCAGTTCGATCATTATCCTAGCCCACTCAAGTTTACCGTTTTCACTTAGTGCTTGGATTGAGGCGGCTTGCAGTCGGAGACATAAGGGTTTAATCGATACATTTGGATCTATCATTGTACGCCATCTGTAGCTACCATTTGCTCTCAGTATGCCAACAGACCTCATGCGGAGTGTCTATATTACCAGATTGTGCAGAATATGTCATACGTCCACCAAGCTCTACACGTGCTCCAAAAGTAATAACACGACCAAGTTTAAAGTGACCAAACTCTTAATTATAATTTTACTAGTAATGCTCAACCGTTTGCTCACACGAAGTGCTTGGAGGTGTGGAGGCGTTGACGCGTGGAAGGTGCAAAATCCACAAATCGACCAAGTAAACTCAAAGTACCAGTATCGGATCAGTGACCCACCTATTAGATTTTACTATTAGTATAGTTTCCAGTTGCTCAACCCTTCGCCACCAGCCCTTAGTGCTTGGAGGTGTCTGGAGGCGGCTTGCAGTCGGAGACGCGTCCACGTGCTAAGGTCGACCAAAACAAATGACCAAGTAATCGATCTACAAGTGACCCACATCGGGATAGTCAGATCCCACCCTATCATTGTACGCCTCCTATTAGTATACCAGTTTGCTCAACCGTTTGCCAACAGACCTTAGTGCTTGGAGGTGTCTGGAGACGGCTTGCAGGCGGATACGCGTCCACATGCTAAGGTCGACCAAAACAAACGACCAAGTTATCGATCTACAAGTGACCCACATCGGGATAGTCAGATCCCACACTATCATTGTACTCCACCTATTAGTATACCAGTTTGCTCAACCGTTTGCCAACAGACCTTAGTGCTTGGAGGTGTTTGGAGGCGGCTTGCAGGCGGATACGCGTCCACGTGCTAAGGTCGACCAAAACAAACGACCAAGTTATCGATCTACAAGTGACCCACATCGGGATAGTCAGATCCCACACTATCATTGTACTCCACCTATTAGTATACCAGTTTGCTCAACCGTTTGCCAACAGACCTTAGTGCTTGGAGGTGTTTGGAGGCGGCTTGCAGGCGGATACGCGTCCACGTGCTAAGGTCGACCAAAACAAACGACCAAGTTATCGATCTACAAGTGACCCACATCGGGATAGTCAGATCCCATCCTATCATTGTACGCCTCCTATTAGTATACCAGTTTGCTCAACCGTTTGCCAACAGACCTTAGTGCTTGGAGGTGTTTGGAGGCGGCTTGCAGGCGGATACGCGTCCACGTGCTAAGGTCGACCAAAACAAACGACCAAGTTATCGATCTACAAGTGACCCACATCGGGATAGTCAGATCCCACCCTATCATTGTACGCCTCCTATTAGTATACCAGTTTGCTCAACCGTTTGCCAACAGACCTTAGTGCTTGGAGGTGTTTGGAGGCGGCTTGCAGGCGGATACGCGTCCACGTGCTAAGGTCGACCAAAACAAACGACCAAGTTATCGATCTACAAGTGACCCACATCGGGATAGTCAGATCCCACACTATCATTGTACGCCTCCTATTAGTATACCAGTTTGCTCAACCGTTTGCCAACAGACCTTAGTGCTTGGAGGTGTTTGGAGGCGGCTTGCAGGCGGATACGCGTCCACGTGCTAAGGTCGACCATAACAAACGACCAAGTTATCGATCTACAAGTGACCCACATCGGGATAGTCGGATCCCATCCTATAATTGTACGCCTCCTATTAGTATACCAGTTTGCTCAACCGTTTGCCAACAGACCTTAGTGCTTGGAGGTGTTTGGAGGCGGCTTGCAGGCGGATACGCGTCCACGTGCTAAGGTCGACCAAAACAAACGACCAAGTTATCGATCTACAAGTGACCCACATCGGGATAGTCAGATCCCATCCTATCATTGTACGCCTCCTATTATATACCAGTTTGCTCAACCGTTTGCCAACAGACCTTAGTGCTTGGAGGTTTTTGGAGGCGGCTTGCAGGCGGATACGCGTCCACGTGCTAAGGTCGACCAAAACAAACGACCAAGTTATCGATCTACAAGTGACCCACATCGGGATAGTCAGATCCCAATATCATTGTACGCCTTATTAGTATACCAGTTTGCTCAACCGTTTGCCAACAGATTAGTGCTTGGAGGTGTTTGGAGGCGGCTTGCAGGCGGATACGCGTATGCTAAGGTCGACCAAAACAAACACCAAGTTATCGATCTACAAGTGACCCACATCGGATAGTCAGATCCCACCTATCATTGTACGCCTCCTATTAGTATACCAGTTGCTCAAGTTTGCCAACAGACCTTAGTGCTTGGAGGTGTTTGGAGGCTTGCAGGCGGATACGCGTAGTGCTAAGGTCGACCAAAACAAACGACCAAGTTATCGATTCTACAAGTGACCCACATCGGGATAAGATCCCATTATCATTGTATATTTTATACCAGTTTGCTCAACGTTTGCCAAAGATTAGTGCTTGGAGGTGTTTGAGGCGGCTTGCAGGCGGATGCGTACGTGCTAAGGTCGACCAAACAAACACAATTATCGATCTACAAGTAAATCGGGATAGTCTCATTAATGTACTCCTATTATATACCAGTTTGCTCAACCGTTTGTAACAGACTTAGTGCTTGGAGGTGTTTAGCTTCAGGCATACGCGTTAGTGCTAAGGTAAAAACACGACCAAGTTATCCAATTTTCTTCTTTAGGTGTGAGACCAAAAACAATATTTAAAATTGTTATATATATATATGTATATATGTATATATATATATATGTATATATATATATATATATATATGTGTGTGTGTGTGTGTGTGTCTGTGAACACGATAAATCTCGTAAAAATGGTCCGATCGAGATTTGGTAGAGACGTGTATTCCTACAAATGCTCGGACGAGTTCGTAAATCAGACATATCGGTCAATGGGAACGGGTAGTTTGGGGGGTTTTGTACCCCTAAATGGGTTTTTTTGCGTTTTTCACATGTAATTATTAAAATTTTCTAATTTTATATTACACCATTGGAATTAGCTAAAAAACTACACAATTAAGTTCCTTAAAGATTTTCTCTATCTCCAACGGTTACCGAGATATAAAAAAATCTAAACACAGTACTTTGTATTGTGGGGCTCCAATGTTAATCTTATGGAGGATAGGGAAAAATTAATATTTCCCATATTAATGAATATTTTTGGATAAAACTTGATATTTAGCTTCATGTGATTGAGATCTATCCATTTATGCTTAAAAATCATAGTTTATTGTTTATCATGGCAGCAAACCTGCATACTCTTTTCCCATATTAATCATATAGGGAATAGGCAAACTCCTTTATTTATGGACAGATGTTGATGAAAGTTGGTGTAAATGTTAAGATAAAAATTATTTATGGTAGAAATGTTTACTTTCAGTGTTCCTCACAGCAGCTAACCTGCACACTCTTTCCCATGATAATCTAATGGAGAATCGGCAAATAATTCTCATGTTTATGGACAGATTTTTATAAAGCTTGTCATATATTATTATTATTATTTTATTGATTTGGAAATTCGCTGAGTACGCAGGTCTGCTGCGACGGGGGTATTTAAGGGTAGTGTAAAAATGTAAAAAAAACATAAATTTATCAAAATCCGTTCTGACGATTTTGATTGAAATTTTATGGTTTTATCAAGGTTATGGTTTCTATTAAGGTGCCAAATAATATAACACTACCCTTGTGCATCTATAGCGAGAGAGAGAGAGAGAGAGAGACTCTGTTTTCCATGCTAAATTCTATTTTTTAAGTACTAAAAAGGTATCGCTGTTTTATTGGTTATTTAAAACCCTATAGTATCTAGCTACCAGTAACTCCTTTATGTGTTGGGAGACAGTATAATTCCCTTAATTTTTTGTAATATTTAAAAAATTTTATTTTTGTAAATGGGCATCCTGCACTTGGGTTTCATGCTTAGATCGTCCTGTATTTTATTAAAAAAAAATAATGAGGCATGATATGTCAATATTTGATGGTGAAAAACCTTTACTATAATTACTAAAAAACGTTATTATTTTATCTTACGTGTTTAAAACAACTACTTTTGAACGGGAAGATTGAATTTAACTTTACTCCAGAGGTCAAGCAAGATAAAAATACAGTAGTTAAAAACGCCACGATTAGCCTGAATGAAGTAAGTTGTGATTGAATAGGAAAATCCTGTCTGAGGAATATTTTAAGTAAAGTTAACTCAATCACTTAAAATTCAAAAGACGTACTAATTTACATGACGTAAGAAATCTAATTAATTTATTGTATATTCCTGGGTCAGGAGGAGGGAGAGAAGAGCCTCCGAGACTGTCGCACGTCGAAACTCTAAAGATAAATCGTAACTTTATTTATTTTCTATAACCTATTACATAAATATAGGTATGGTATATTATAACTATTTGATTTCATTATTTTAATTATTACCTTGTCAATTACCTCAAATTGTAAAGCGTGTGATACGTCAGTTTCATTTTTATATTTACATTTTCAAACATATTCAGCAAGTTTACGGTCGTTATCACTTATTTTAACATTTAAAGAAATACACTACGCATTTATCATGTAACATTTCTTATCGACAAGCCTGACTCAAACCTACGCATAGCAAATAGTCCCCACACGACTACCCAGCTACTGTGCATACAGCATCTAAACGACCACACAGCCTCTCTTATATTTATAAGAGCCTCTCTCAGCATTTATATACGGATTTATGTGTTTAGAAAATTAAGAAAATAGTGAATCAATCCACTCAGATTTATATGTTTTGTTTGAATGTTATAAATATGTATTATTGTTTAAGTATTGTTATTTACTATGCCGCGACCCAGAATATCTACACAACGAAGCCATAATGCTATTCGACTTCACAACATGGCCAATCTTAAAGTTAACATGTATTTACTGTTAGGCGTTACGTAGTTCGCCGGGTCAGTTAGTTTATAAATACTTAAAACTAACATTTTTTAATTAATCTGTTTTTAAAGTTTTCTTTCTCTATAACTCGGATCACTTTTCTAGCAAAACACAAGGTGCGAGCCCGAGTGCCAAGTGGCTAACAAGCAGAACGCCTCGCATTGTCCTGATCCTGATTAGAGGGGAGGATTGGTAATTAACTACCCACCCCGCAATCCCTCACCTCGCCCCTTCAACTCATCATCTTGATACGCCAACTTTACTTACATTCTAGTCTTCATCTCATTATATTCTTGACGAACAAATATACATTTATCCAATTATTACTTTTAATGATAGAAAATGACAGGCTATATGTAGCTAATAACTTTATGCGTATATTACGCATTAAGTTATCCATAAACAAAAATATAAATTATTCAATTTAATTTGTCTATTTTGCTTGTTGCCAAATAACTAATGGCTCAACAAGGATTTAAAACTAAAAGAAATTACACTTTACAAAAGGAAAGTACATAACATATATGTCTCGAAAGAAAATAGTACTAACGAGAACATCACAGAAAAGAGGTAAAAAGATCGTGGGATGATATATACATTATTTAAAATATCAATCTGTTACCGTTATTACTTATCTTTAATTGTTTTTTGATCCTGTAAATTGCCAAACAATGGGTGTTAGTAAAATATATGTGTAGGACGCTTACGAATTTATTTAACCTAATAAAGAACCTTTTACGTTGAGGGGTTAATAAAATATAGTAATACTTGTTAACATATCTAATATCAGTTAAATAAAATACATTATAAAAATTAAATTCATATTCGTAATGATAATAGCTTGTTTATTAGATAGCTTATAATGAAATAATAGATTAGAATTTATTGAAAATAGTGAACAAAACCTAGCTTAACGCCAAGAGAGCGTTATTGCACCCCTTTGTTCAGGTGATGTTAAGTTGAGGGTGGTTGATGATTAGCCCCACCCTCACTTTGAACAAAACGCTTCCATGACCACACCTACTTCGTCCTTTATATTAGAACACTCTTTAAAATAATATGATTCAAGAAGTATTTCACACTATATAAACTGCATTAAACAGTGCAGCGTGAGGATGTCTTTCTATTGTATGAAAGTGAAGTATGTATGTAAAATAGTAATAATAATGATAATAAATAACAATATATTCTTTATTTCCCTAAACAATACATTACATTGAGTGGCAAAAACCAGTGCATTGTGGTTGAAACTATATTAAATCACTTCATACAGTGACACACCGTCTCCCCACCAAATGTATCGGACAAAGGCTATCAGATAAAGGAGAGCGGACGGTCCTTTACAACACATCACGCCACGACCCCACCCACCTTTATTGCGTCTGTGATGAACCCACCCACGTCACAATACAACTCCGGGCCATCACCAACGTATGGGCAAAGGCTATCAGATAAAGGAGAGCGGACGGTCCTTTAGAACACATCACGCCACGACCCCACCCACCTTTATTGCGTCTGTGATGGACCCACCCACGTCGCAATACAACTCCGGGTCATCACCAAATGTATCGGACAAAGGTTATCAGACAAAGGAGAGCGGACGGTTCTTTAGAACACATCACGCCACGACCCCACCCACCTTTATTGCGTCTGTGATGGACCCACCCACGTCGCAATACAACTCCGGGCCATCACCAACGTATGGGCAAAGGCTATCAGATAAAGGAGAGCGGACGGTCCTTTAGAACACATCACGCCACGACCCCACCCACCTTTATTGCGTCTGTGATGGACCCACCCACGTCGCAATACAACTCCGGGTCATCACCAAATGTATCGGACAAAGGTTATCAGATAAAGGAGAGCGGACGGTCCTTTAGAACACATCACGCCACGACCCCACCCACCTTTATTGCGTCTGTGATGGACCCACCCACGTCGCAATACAACTCCGGGCCATCACCAACGTATGGGAAAGGCTATCAGATAAAGGAGAGCGGACGGTCCTTTACAACACATCACGCCACGACCCCACCCACCTTTATTGCGTATGTGATGGACCCACCCACGTCGCAATACAACTCCGGGTCATCACCACATGTATCGGACAAAGGTTATCAGATAAAGGAGAGCGGACGGTCCTTTACAACACATCACGCCACGACCCCACCCACCTTTATTGCGTCTGTGATGAACCCTCCCACGCCGCAATACATTCCGGGCCATCACCAACGTATGGGCAAAGGCTATCAGATAAAGGAGAGCGGACGGTCCTTTACAACACATCACGCCACGACCCCACCCACCTTTATTGCGTCTGTGATGAACCCTCCCACGCCGCAATACATTCCGGGCCATCACCAACGTATGGGCAAAGGATATTAGATAAAACCGAGTAGACGGTGTGTTACAACATATCACCGCGACCCTGCCTATCTATCCGCGTCTTGCGATGGCCCTATTCTTGAATATAATTTCGGGCCGTCACCAATAAATGAGAGAGAACTATCAGAAAATGTAATTCAGACGGTCCGTTACCACACATCACGAGATGACTCCACATATCCTTACTTCTTCTTGAGATGACCTTTCCATTCCATAATTTGTATACAGTACTCCAAGCCATCACTAATATGGGAGAGAGCTATCAAATAATGGAAAGTAGACTGTCTCTTACTACAAAACTTGTTGGAACGATGCTTGTGTCTGGTACTCATTCGTCGTCGAGAGAAATAATAAAGTAACCTCAATCTACTTTCTTGAATGTGTTTGGAATGATCCGTTCTTAATTCATGGTGATTTAAAAAAGTACCTGGAAACCGAGTTTACTCGGATAGAATAAGACAATTTTAAGGAAATAAATATAATACTAATAATACAAATAGTTTAATAATTATTATTGTTTAACTTATGTCGGCAACAGAACATAATGTTGTTAGTTCCTTTCATGAAATAAAATAAAAAAACAAAAATCATAGTGGTTTATTGAACAATTAATGCAAACATTTTTTTACTAGCCTGCATAAACCCTAAAGAAAAATGTATCGGTCTCGGTCAGTGTTCGATCTAACTACCGAACGCAAGAGTCCACTGCGTTAGCAATGAGCTGAGACGCAGTTAACCTGCAATGTGATTCAGCAGTTTTACCCAGGCGTTGGAGCTAACATAATTATTTGTATGCCTGATAATTAACTGTGGTCAACTGATTGTGTTAGATGCGGAATGAGGACTAAGAAGCAAAAGGGAAATTTAATTTACATCAATTCATTTATTAAAGTAGCTTCAAGCAATACAATGAATAAGTTTTCTATGAAAACACAAAAGATTTTGGAAATACTTTTCTCTGCTTTTATTTTGCACAGTTATTTTACCCTTTAGTTTTTACAAATCAATATAAATAAAATTAGAGTTTTGACTGTACATTGCTCAGAATTATTAATTTTTTTGTTATTAGCGAATTTCCCATAGGGAAGAAGCTATTACCGTAGGTCTCATGGCAAGAGTTAAGCCCGAGACCATGTTATTTTTTCTTCTTTAGGTGCCCAGAGACCAAAAACAATAGTCGTTAAAATTTATATATATATATATATATATATATATATATGTGTGTGTGTGTCTGTGAACACGATAACTCTCTTAAAAAAGGTCCGATCGAGACCAAATTTGGTAGAGACGTGTATTCCTACAAATGCTCGGACGAGTTCGTATACCAGACATATCGGTCAATGGGAACGGGTAGTTTGGGGGGGTTTTGTATCCCAAAATGGGGTTTTTTGCGTTTTTCACATGTAATTTTTAAAAATTTCTAATTTTATATTTCACTATTGGAATCAGCTTAAAAAACTACACAATTAAGTTCCTTAAAGTTTTTCTCTATCTTCAACGGTTACCGAGATATAAAAAAATCTAAACACAGTACGTTGTATTTTTGAGGCTCCAATGTTAATCTTATGGAGGATTAAAAAAAATTAATTTTTCACTTATTATCTAATATTTTTGGATGAAACTTGATATTTAGCTTCATGTGGTTGAGATCCATACATTTGTGCTAAAAAATTATAGTTTATGTGTTTATCATGGCAGCAAACCTGCATACTCTTTTCCCATGTTAATCATATGGAGATTAGGCAAACTCCTATATTTATGGACAGATGTTAATGAAAGTTGGTATAAATGTTAAAAATAAAATGTTTGATGGTATAAATAGCTACTTTCAGTGTTCCTCACAGCAGCAAACCTACTCACTCTTTCCCATTTTAATCTTATGGAGAATAGGCAAAAATTCTCATGTTTATCAACAGATTTTGACCAAACTTGTCATATATTATTATTATTATTATTATATTATTGATTTGGAAATTCGCTGAGTACGCAGGTCTGCTGCTACGGGGGTATTTTTACTTTTTGTGCGTTAGAGAAGCCGAAACCGGTCTTATCTCAGTTTTTGTCTGTTTGTCTGTGACGCTCCAGGAGGCATTTTACACCGTCTTCTCCGAAAAAATGGGAGAACTGATTACAATGAAACTTATTTCATGTATCCTCTACATTCCAGAGAAGGTTTATAAATGCTTGAAATTACCCGCCGCCTCTTGAAAAGTAAATAACGTGCATTTAAACACCCAACTTTACGCGATATTACTCGCATTTTGATTCAGTTTTCAATGAATAACCTACTGATAATAATCAACTGTATTTGTAGTTTAAAGATTTAATACAAATAAAAACAATCAGCTGCCAATATTAGTTAGTTTATATTGGTCATCGATTTTAAACCCATTTCGAAATCATACTATATTAAAAAGTTATTTTACTTACTTACTCTTACTCTTACTCCCATGACCATTTGTACCCCAAGTGGTACTTGGCCTCACCAACGCACTGCCTCCACCTTGTCCTGTCTCTTGCGGTGTCTTCATCCACTTCCATCCTGGGCATGTCTTTTTTAACTTCATCCTTCCAGCGTTTCTTTGGCCTTCCTCGTGGTCTCCTCCCCGTCGGATTGCATGTCCACACTTGTTTTATTGTGTTTCTTTCCTCTCTTCTAATGATATGGATTGGCGCCAATATTATATATGATATGGCGCCCGTCCATCGAAGTCTCCTACTCTTAACCTCAGCTACTACGTCAGGTTCCATGTAAAGGTCCCTTAGTTCACGATTATATTTAATCCTCCAAGTGTCCCCTTCCTTTGTGGACCCAAAGATTTTGCGCAGGACTTTGTTTTCAAACGTGATTAATTTCTTTTCTGTACTTTTATCCATAGTCCAGGTTTCGGCTCCATATAGAAGAACAGGTCTTATAATGGTTTTGTAGATTTTGATTTTAGTGCGGTGAGACAATAATCTTGTTGATAATAATTTGTTTAATGCAAACATACTTCTACCAGCCAAGTTTATTCTGTTCTTTATTTCTATGTGTTCCTCACTATGTGCGCTGATAACAACTCCTAAATACTTAAAAATGTCTACCTGTTCATATTGTTCTTCTATTTCTGTTATGTTTTCCTCGTTCTCTGGTACTCTTCAAAAACTAACAAGCTTTGTTTTGTTGTCATTTATTTTCAGACCCATTGTTTTTGTTTCCCTTTTCAGGATCTCAAACATTCTTTGGAGGTCTCCCTTGGTTTCTGAAAGTAGTACCACATCATCTGCAAAGGCAAGTGCACTTATCTTGTTGCCAATTTTTATTCCATAATTTGTTTTTTTAGTTCTTTCAATGCTCCCTCAAGGGCTATGTTGAAAAGTGTCGGTGATATAATATCTCCCTGTCTGACTCCTGTTTTTATATCAAAGGGTGATGAATACTCATTTTCTATTTTTACCTTGCTCTTAGAGCCATTAACACTTAAAGCCGCTAATTTGGTTAGTTTTTTTGGAATTTCAAAATTTTCCATTTTAAGCCAAATCTTTTCCCTGTGAATACTATCATATGCTTTGGAGAAGTCAATAAAAAGTCCATAGAAAGTTTTACCAAATTCCCAATATTTTGCTATTGCTTCCTTTAGGATGTATATTTGATCTATTGTGGACCTGCCTCTTTGGAAACCAGCCTGATGCTCTTCAATTATTTCTTCAGTGTATTTTTCGAGTCTCTTCTGGAGTATTTTTGATAGCACCTTATAGGGTGTACTTAGAAGAGATATCCCTCTATAATTGTTAGGGTCTTTCTTGTCACCTTTTTTGTGGATTGGTATTATTATTGCATTTCTTTAGTCTTCAGGGATGTCTTCCTCTTTCCATACCTGTAATATTATTTTATGTAGTTTCTTCGCCAGTTCCAATCCTCCAGCTTTTAATATTTCCACACATATCCCATCCTCTCCTGGTGCTTTGTTGTTTTTCATGCTTTTAATAGTTTCCTGTACCTCCTCCACTGTCGGTTTTTCAACGTTTGGTTGAACATTCATTCATATATGTTGGACTATTTACCCCTTCGGTGTCCTCTTCTCCATTTAATAAATCTTGAAAATACTCCTTCCATATATCTAGCACTTTAGATTTCTCTATGACAATTTCTTCATTTTTCTTAACTCCATAAGAAAAAGGGGTATATCCCTTTAAATATCTTAATTGTCTTGTAAATTGTAATTGGTTCTTGTTCTTATCGTTTTCTGCTTTTTCTAAAAGACTATTTATATACTTCCTTTTTTTAGCTCTAAACAGCCTAGTCATCTCTCTACATGACTCATTGTCGCTTCTTTTATTTTCGTCACTTGGGTTTCCTAGCCAGTCTTCTTTCAGCAGTTTTCTTTCTTTTATTTTGAGCTGACATTCATCGTCAAACCAAGGTTTCTTCCTCGGTCTTTTTGCCTTTCCACACACATCTTTTGTTGTTTCTTGTACTACTGTTTTAAAAGTCTTCCAGTTGTCTTCCAATGTGTTTCCAAGTCTCCAAGGACTTGAAATCTGTTTTTCAATTTTATACGAAACTCATTTACAATCTCTTTTGTTTTCAGCTTCTCAATTTCCCATCTATCTTGTTGGCTACCATTTTTTGTACTTTCAACTGCTATGCGCTGTTTTATTTTTACCAAGACTAAGTAGTGGTCTGACCCACATTCAGCCCCTCTTAGGCTGTGTACATCTAGGATGCTCGATTTATGTCTTTGGTCTACCATGACATGATCAATTTGATTTTAACCAGCCCATTTGGAGCCACCCATGTTTCTTTATGTATGTCTTTGTGTGGGAACATAGTACTTACAACTTTGAAATTCATTACTTCGCTAAAGCTAAGGAGTCTAACTCCGTTGTCATTTGTAACTTCATGAAGGCTGTGTTTACCAGTAACTGTTCCCCATATACTCTCTTTGCCAATCTTTGCATTGGCATCTCCAAGAACTAATCTAAGGTCATATTTTGGTAACTGTAAGGTAAAATCTTCTAGTGACTCATAAAATGAATCTTTAACTTCTTCATCTGCGTCTTCTGTTGGCGCATAAATACTGACTAGAGACATGTTCCTAAATTTTCCCCTTATTCTAATATTGCACATACGCTCATTGCACGAGTTAAAAGTTATCACAGCTGGGGCCCATTTTTTTCTAACAGCAAATCCTACACCTCCAGCAGGTTGTCAGCCTAGCGTCCAACCCCCAACCTGGAGGGCCAGGGGTTTGTGATCGGAGTCTTCTTCTCCTAGGCCAATTGCTTTCACTGCAGCTCAAAGACGTTGGTCTGGCCTCGGTGTTAGATCAGAGTGTCCTTCTCCTAGCCTTTGGGTATCCAAACCCTCACGTACAAGGCAGTACGGGCAGTGCTTATTTGATGGCGGCACTTGTTCGCCATGACACAGCACTATCATTGGGCTCATGTGGACTTGTTGAGTGTGATCCCGCCACAGATCACCCTCCCACGCCCTCTGGTGCTGCCGCCTCGGTCCGGGACTGCTTATTCGGGTATCCCCTTATTCGCAGCTGTCCACCATATCTGACGGAACGTCCGCTATCCGCCACCTGCGACCCGCCTTTTACCTGAGGCTCGGTTCCCCTATTAGAGCTGGGACTAAAGGGGAAGGAAAAGTTATTTTAACGTATAATTAATTATAATAGTTGTATAAATGTTCTAATCTATTTAATTGTAAAGTAATGCTAAATAATAAAGCTGGGTATCGATTTATTTTCTTTGTATTGATTTGTTTAGGATTTCAGGTTCACATTTTGTATGATTATCTTTCTTCATTAAACTGAATTCTACAACCCGTACAAAGGACGGGCTTACTGCTAGTTATTTACTAATTTTATAATTTTTCATTTATTACATACATACATAAAATAAATATGTATGCCAAACCTCTATTCACATCTTACAAATATTGTAAGCCATCTTCACTCAACAACTGTCAAACGGTTATAAACAGAAATTTTTATTTGTATTGTTTACATTTGATTCCCCATAAGGGTAATGTTAATTTTTTATATTTTAAACTTATTATTACAAGAAAATTAGAATTTTCCTGGACATTAGACCTATCTAGAACTTATTTTCCACTCAGAAACTAGTTATTTCCAAAATGTAAAAAAATCCTAGAACCGTTTTCGAGATCGGTGTGCAAATGGATATACAAACCTTGCTCGTATTACAGTATTGGATGTATTAAATGGTATTGCTGAGGTAGTAGTGAACTAACTGGATAACTTTAAACCATGATACGAGCCTGGAATATAATTTGAATGCATACATGTACTCGAAACAAGCTTGTACCATATGATTCCCTCCCCTATAGTTAGGTCAGTTAAGGGTTTTCCAATGAAGTAGACTTTCAGAGTATAACATTAATCAATTAGCAGATTCCTTCTAAAACTACTATATATGATATTTTAGATAATGGGATTTACTTCGCGTTTTATGGAATTATCAGTCAATCAAAGTAATGAGTAAGAAAGGAGAAACTGAGCATAGAACTGATCAATACAGTGGTGAACTGGAGAAAAGTAGACAGTGAGGAAAATTACATCTATTTTTACCTGAATTGCGTCTAATATAAAATGAAGTTGAATATGTTATTGGTTGCAAATCGCCATGATCGAATCACCACGTCAATAAGTTCGACGTCATCACAAATATTACATAGAAGGACTGAATTACAATCCATTACAGGTGGCACCACTTGATCGGTACCGTATCTTAAATGTAAAAGGTTGTAGACAACAATTGAGTCTACAATTTAAATCAAATGCATAACATCTGCAATAATAATTCAACAATTCAATACATTTACTTCATACATTTTAACACCAATTGATCTACTATAATTGAACCTATTGATCTACAATTGAATAAATCTAAAATTTAAATTAAAGGTTATAGCACGAATCAACAATGGCAGGAAAATATATTGAACTATAGGAAGGCGAGTACGTGTTAAGAAACTTTCAACCTCCTGAGAAAATGGGGACTGAACTGCGCACTTCAAGAAAGAGTTCACATATATAGGCCAAGCAGTAGCTGCCCAAATGTACAGTAGAGTCATATGCATGTGACACTATATAGGACGATAAAGGTTGTATCTGATCTTTTTTTTCGAATTTTGCATTTTACTGTAATAGCTTTTAGCAGTTGTTTGGTTTTTGTTCTGTTATGTAAATTTTTACTTTTAAATAAGTCAATATGATAAAATATTTTGTGTAATTTCTTCGTTTTTATTCATATTTGAGCTAGAGTTTTAGTCTTATAACTCTAGAGTTAGAGTAATTTTATAAATTTTTCCGGTGAATTAGTTTTCTAATTTAATAGATGCAAATAATGCATATTCTGCTCGTTTCATGTAGATTAAGGGGAGAGCTAAAGGGCGGTAAAGAAGTGTCAAGGGTCTGAAACAATAAGCGATCAGACACGACCTCTTCAGCTGTCTTCCGATCCATTCTTCAACTGCTGCGCTACTTTGAAGAACAAAACACTATGAATTTTCAAAAAAGTTTTTCTTCATACCATTGAGTGTCCTACTATGAAGGTCACTTCAATAAGCGTTCATGGCCATGTCGTCATGTTGGATACATAGAGTCTAAGTACACAAAATGTTTTCACCTTCATTGAATATGAAGAACTCTTACGTCACAGCAACAAAAATAAATTTTTATTACGTTGATATAGTTGAAAATATCTTAACTCATTTCATACAACATATATTTTGTATTTTAAACTACTACTTCAGCTAACTAAAGATAAGTGGTTATTATTTCATCTATATTTAATATTTTTAGGTTCATGTTGATGTTTTATGCCTGGACAAGTATCTCATGAGTTAGTTTCGTACAGAAACACCATCGTTAAATTTAAAGTGAATACCATACCAATAAAATGACATTATTTATGATGTGTCTGTCGCTCTTTTACTTTATTATTTAATATATCTTTGATTTAACAAATCATATGGTTATTTGATTGTTATCATGTGTTGGTTTACAATTGAAAAGTCAGTTCATAAAATGGTTAATTACAAGAGCTTGTGTATTAAAATAACTTATGTTTATTTGTTATTTAAATATTAAACAGTGGCGACGAAGGAGAAAAATATCAATACAATGTTAACTCTGAGTGACTACAAAAAGCTTAGAGGTACAATTAAAGTACATTTCTTGGCTTAGCTAATTACTATCAAAAGTTTATTCCAAACTTAAACACAATTTTGAATCCACTTCACAATCTTTTGAAAACTGAAAGTAAGTTTATTTGGTCTAAAGATTGCGACATCAGCTTTGAGAAAGTAAAAACTGAGATTGCCAGTGACCGAGTACTTGCTCATTTCAACCCAAACCTAACCGTCGTATTGGCTACAGACGCTTCTCCTGTAGGAATAGGAGGAGTTTTATCTCACCGTTATATGGATGACTCAGAGCGACCGATCTCATTACTCATTTGCTTCTCGTTCTTTAACAGCTAGTGAAAAAAGTATAGTCTAATTGATAAGTAAGCTTTGGCTATTTACTGGGGATTAAAGAAATTCTATCAATATTGCTATGGAAGAAAATTTGTACTTATTACAGATCACAAGCCTCTTGTTGTCTTGTTGCTGTCAACATTTGACCCTCACAGGACCTTACCTACTATGACTGCCACCCGTATATTTAACTATGCCCACTTCCTGTCCGGTTTCGACTATACGACATAGTATTGAAACACTCGTGCACATGCCAATGCCTACTACATGTCTCGATTTCCAACTGAAAATTTACCAACAAATCTTATTGATGAACGTGAAGTTTTTCTTATTAATCACATTGAGACAATGCCAGTTACTCATGAAACCATCGCTAAAGAAACAGCAAAAGACAAACACTTGGAACAGATTTTGAAAGCTCTCACAGAAGGAAAAGATTTAGAACTTATTGGCCTAAACAACAATGAGTATTCACTGCAAAATGGGTGTGTGTTTTGAGGCTCAAGAGTTGTGTTACCTGAAACATTGCAAGGCCAAGTTTTAAAAGAGTTACATGTGGGCCTTCTGGAATTGTGAAGATGAAAGAACTTGCTAGAAGCTATTGCTACTGGAGAAATATTGACAACCACATTGAAGATCTTGCTAAATCTTGCCGTTCATGCTGTTTGAAAAAATCTACCTGCCAAAGTTGAAGTACACCCTTGGATAGAACCGTCAGAGCCCTGGAAACGTATCCATATTGACTTTGCCGGTCCAATCAAAGGCCATTTTTTCTTTGTAATAGTTGACGCCTACACCAAATGGGTTGAAATAATACCAACTAAAACGACAACTTCGAACTGGTGCATTCAAAAACTTAGATAACTATTTGCTACCTTTGGTTATCTATTGACATTAGTCTCAGATAACGGTCCCAACTTTACTTCTACACTATCTAACCAATTTTTACAAGTGTGCGGCGTAACTCACAAACTTACATCTCCGTACCACCCTGCAAGTAACGGTCAGGCGGAGCGATTCGTCCAAACATTGAAGAACAACTCCTGACAATGAAAAATGATGGTGGGGATATATCCTTTAAAATTCACCAACTTCTGATGACTTGGAGAAATTCACCTAATCCTACAGGTCAATCTGCTTATCAGTTAATGTTTGGCAGAATCATACGAACACGTCTCAATTTGATGACTCCTCCAAACCCAGAACTTAAAGAAGATAATCAAACAGATATTAAAGTAAAGCTCCAGTTGCAAGAAGGAGACAGAGTGCAAGTCAGAAGTTTCTTAAATCGTGGAGGGAAATGAAAATTTGGACAAGTAGTAAAGAAACATGGACTCCTGCTATATACAGTTAAAATGGATGATGGACACACTTGCAAAAGGTACATCAACCATATCAGACCTTGCAAACTTAAGAGGGAGGATTGATATGTCTGTTGCTCTTTTACTTTAATATTTATTATTTAATATATCTTTGATTTAACAAATCATATGGTTATTTGTATTTTTATCATGTGTTGGTTTACAATGTAAAAGTCTGTTCATAAAATGGTTAATTACAAGAACTTGTGTATTAAATAACTTATCTTTATTTGTTATTTAAGTATTAAACAATTTACACATCTGAAATATGTATGAATTAATCTTTTTAATGATTATTTTTACTAAAATTATTCACACACACGGAAACCATGGATAATTATTAATAGAAACTCAAATTATGAATATTTAAAATCGACCAAAAAGCCTTATTTAATTTTCATTTAAATAAAATAAACCCAATAAAAACGACCTAATGATCAACAAACAACCAAATCCCACTCGGCTTCAGGGTTAACCGGAGTTCCTCCGTTTGTGTTATTTTAGTTTACTTGTAAAAAAAACTACTTACCAACACTACTGGTTGTTCTATCTTACCACCATTTTACAACCACTCTGACTCTGCTACAAGTGTCGTGCTGAACATATTTTAAGAATGCTATTTAAACTTATCACATAAAAAAAGTAACCAAAAATATATTAAATCTAATAATATGTTAAAGTAAATTATTTGGATACATAGAATAAGTGTACACAAAACTTTATATGACAAATTAAAAATTAGTAATCCTTTAAGTTTTTAAGTGAACATGAAACATAATGTTGTTACAAACAATCGAAGTGATAAAAACTTGCATCTACGACAGCCGGTGCTATAACGTGCTTCTCTTTGTTGAACGTTTGCCAGCGGGGAAAATTTTAACCGGTAGAACGGAAGAATACGGTACAACGTGGCTCTCCTCCATTTTATCTTTAACAAAACTATTTATAGCGTTTACTACTTATATTCTACCCACAACTCTTGTGAGTTTGTAAGTGATAAGGTTTTTTAAGAAATAAATTGATCTGAAAGTGTATTTAAATACCGGTATTCTATATTTTTTATATCCCAATGATATTCAGGATATAAAACTATTTATGACATTTTTAGTAGGTAGAGAAGCAGGTGGTACTCATGAAGCAGTGTAAATTTATGAAGCGTAAAATTTGAAAGGTACCACAAAGGGGTAGGAACGCCTTATGAGGTGGAGTTAATGCTAATGGTGCTGTAGTTACGACCTTGTGCAAATACGCGCGTATGTGCGCCCGCTCTCTCTCTCTCTCTCTCTCTCTCTCTCTCTCTCTCTCTCTCTCTCTCTCTCTCTCTCTCTCTCTCTCTCTCTCCGAATAGACGGATAATAGAAATAATAAAAGCGCCGATACAACTTAGAACCTACACAGTGTTTGGCTTGGCAACATTGAAATTCACTGTCTTACATGTTATAACGGCGCCATTTTAAGTCCTAATTAATTTTCATGATTACTGCGCAGTACTTAATGTGAATTTATTTTAAATAAAAAAAAACTACGTCATTCAAGTAAAAAATACTTTATTAAAATATTTTATTAAGAAAACAATGAAATATCAACTGTACATGTACGTACTTTTACTCTCAAAACGTACGTTACCGGTATTTAGTTTTTAAAATAATCCGTCCTTTTCTTTTGTTTCTCTCCCCGTCGAGCTTTTCAGGTGGTCATGTTTCTAATTTTTCTGAGATGAAGCATCAGCGTTTAATAATTTATTGTATATTGTAGAGTCCCAAAACTACACGTTTCCGTTTCTCAGCCATGACAGAAGAGCATTACACACTACGTATAAATAACACTATCAACAATAAACGGTAAAGCACGTAAAATACTAGTAGGCAGTGCACTCAAAATCGGCAATAACTTCAGTTCACTGTAGCCAAGCACCATACTGAACCGAAATTAAACAGTGGCAGTGGAATGAAGAAGACAGTGTAAGGGCTTAACCAGCTGGGTCACTACCCTTGCCGCCAATATTCACGCACATTGCAGGTGTTAAGTACAGTTGTCAATACTCATCATAGAGCCTCAACAGACGATCCGGCTCGGCGCTGACGCGTAAACATAATTTTTGACATGGATATGTCTTAACTTTGGGAGGGGGTGTTGGCGATTTTTAAGATGGAAAACATGTAACAGGTTTCCATAGAAACTACTAGAGCTTCACTTTTTTAATATACTGTCCGAAAAATTCATTTTTATATTATTTTGATGAATATATTTCTTCGATATATTTCTAATAATAAACTAATACGATTACAATGTATAATAAAATTGATTTAATCATAAATATATTTTCCATGGTTCACTGTATTTAACCCATTGATGTGTGCTCAGCTGATTGTCAATGGTTGTTAAAAGTTGTCACTGATCGAAAAGTAAGTGTTCTGATTTATCGATCATGCAACGCGAAAAAAGAGGTAATCTAGGAAGATTGTCACAAAAAGCAAAAAGACTAAGGCTTTTACTGTCTGCACAAGGTAATGGTGACATTCAGTCAGACGACGGGAAACCTCAAACTCACAAACCACAACAAGTCAAGAAACAATGGCTCGCCACAGAGAACGGCTGTCAGAAGTGAAACGAGAGAGTAGGCCAGAAGAAGACATAGTGCGACACGACCTGAGACGACAACCCGAAACGCAGCAGGAGCGTGAGGTGAGGCTGGAAGATCAAAGAAATCCACAAGAACAACTATGACAGATGTAGAGCAGGAGAGTAGGCAAGACGACCTGAGACGACAAGCCGAAACGCAGCAGGAGCGTGAGGTGAGGCTGGAAGATCAAAGAAATCCACAAGAACAACTATGACAGATGTAGAGCAGGAGAGTAGGCAAGACGACCTGAGACGACAAGCCGAAACGCAGGAGGAGCGTGAGGTGAGGCTGGAAGATCAAAGAAATCGACAAGAACAACTATGACAGATGTAGAGCGAAGTAAAGCCAAAGAGTAGACGAGAAGAAGACAGAGTGCGACACGACCTAAGACGACAAGCCGAAACGCAGCAGGAGCGTGAGGTGAGGCTGGAAGATCAAAGAAATCGACAAGAACTACTTCGACAGATGTAGAGTGGGAGAGTAGGTAAGAAGAAGACAGAGTGGAACACGACCTGAGACGACAAGCCGAAACGCAGGAGGAGCGTGAGGTGAGGCTGGAAGATCAAAGAAATCGACAAGAACAACTATGACAGATGCAGAGCGAATTAAAGCGGAAGAGTAGACGAGAAGAAGACAGAGTACCATGGTAGCGTGTATTTGTGTCACCGATTCTGACACACGGTGAATTCTCCGGTTGTGAGGCTTCGCACGTTTGTTTGTGACGTTCACCGATTGTAGGGGTTCGTCTCGTGACTTCTCTGTCGCATACACTCTCCAGGTTGGTATATTGCTCAAACTTGCAGGTTTTTAGGTGACAGGTATATTCATCCATCGATTCATTGACGTTTTACAACAACCGACTTAATGATTTCCATTCATCATCTAGTCTTACAGCCATATTTTAATTATTGTTTAGGTTTTAGTCTATTCCTTTTATTTACATTCATTGTTATTGTTTATGTTCCTTTTTGCATAGTCTGATTTAATAATAAATAATAAGCCATCACCTTCCTGAAGTGATTTATTTATTCAATCTTCTTTATTGACCATAATCTTTTTAATCTCCTTCCTTGTTATTCACATTAAGACCTTGATTTTAATACATCGATTCCTATGTAAAGGAATCAAAGAAAGTCCTGGTAGTCAACACCCCGTAAGGTGTAATCGATTGATGGCGTGATTGTGACTGAAAACAATGATGAAGACCATATTAAAACCTTATGGGAAGTATTAAAATGAATCAAGGATAATGGAATCTGTTTTGAATCGATCTAAATTTTGTTTCATGTCGGATAAGTTGAACTGGGTCTAAACATACCCAAAGACGGAGTCAATCAGGTTTATTTAATTCAATCCGTCCTCAATACGGGATCCGAGAATATCACAGTTGGATGCTTTCATTAGAATGGCTAATTTTTATTCAAAGTTAATTTTTAGAGTTTCTGACAAAATGTGCTCCCTTTATTTCGTGCACAAGAAAGATGTTCAATGGAATTGGGCAGATGAGTTCTCTGATGCTGTAACAATAACCCCGTCGCAGCAGACCTGCGTACTCAGCGAATTTCCAAATCAATAATTTAATCATAATATATGACAAGTTTTATAAAAATCTGTCTATAAACATGAGAATTATTTGCCTATTATATACATAATATATACATATATACATATATATATATACATATATATACATATATACATATATATACATATATATATACATAACATTATTAACATATTAACATGGGAAAGAGTGTGCAGGGTTGCTGCTGTGAGGAACACTGAAAGTAGGCATTTCTACAACAATTTTATTTTTAATATTTATACCAACTTTCATCAACATCTGTCCATAAATAAAGGAGTTTGCCTATTCCCTATATGATTAACATGGAAAAAGAGTATGCAGGTTAGCTGCCATGATAAACACGTAAACTATGATTTTTTAGCATAAACGGGTTGGTGTCAACAACATGAATTTAAATACCAAGTTTAATCTAGAAATATTGATTGATATGGAAAATATTAATTTTTACTTCCATAAGATTATTATTGGAGCCCCAAAATACAACGTAATGTGTTAAGATTTTTTGAATATCTCGGTAACCAATGGAGATAGAGAAAAACTTTAAGAAAATTAACTGTGCAGTTTTTAAGCTGATTCTAATGGTGAAAGATAAAATATGAAATTTTTAAAAAACTACCCCCTCCGATTGACCGATATGTCTGGATTACGAGTTCGTACGAGCAATTGAAGTAATACACGTTTCTACCAAATTTGGTCTCGATTGAACCATTTTTACGAGAGTTATCGTGTTCACAGACACACACACACACACACACACACACACACACACACACACACACACACACACACACACACACACACACACACGCACGCACGCACGCACGCACGCACGCACGCACGCACGCTCGCGCGCACACACACACACACACACACACACACACACACATATATATATATATATATATATATATGTATTTGTGTATATATATATATATGTATTTGTGTATATATATATTTATTTATTTATACATATACGTATATATATATATATATTTTAACGACTATTGTTTTTGGTCTCTGGGCACCTAAAGAAGAAAAAATAACGTGGTCCCGGGCTTAAGATTCGCCATGAGACCTACGATAATAGCTTCTTCCCTATGGGAAATTCGCTAAAAACCAAACAAGCATTAATATCTGCTCCAGTGTTGACAACAACCTCCACTTAATTTAGTAGGAGCAAATGCAAATCTATAGGTATAGGAGTAGCGATATTTCATGACAGGCCGATTGCTTAATCTTATAAAAATATAACATACACTGAAAGAAACTTTTCCCAAATAGAAAGAGATGAATTTGCTATTGCATTTGCTAGATGCATGCTATTGTAGAAGTTCCGAATATATTTTCGGGAAATTGAATTCCAACTCTGAAGTGATCATCGCCTTCTCCTGTCTATCTTTGGCTCGTCGAAAGGAATAATTCCTAGTTACCTAATCGTGCGGACTACAGAGATGAGTCCTGTATCACATTCCACATTCCACATTCAAAGTATTAAACGTTGATGGATATCAAAAAGTACACTGTTTGAGTCGCCAGACAACTCGAAGCCAACGAAGCCCATCAAGGCTTTGGTGAACCTCATATCTCCAGAGAGTATGTCATCCCTTCCAGTTAAGAGTAAATAAACAAAAAGTAAAGAGCTTAACAAACAAAATGAAGGTGTCAATATGATTCAATGCGGCCGAGAGCTAATATTTCACTTATTAGTTCATCGGTTAGGGCTACTACTATTATAATTAATTATACAAATGACTTGAATGAATTAAGGTATTTTGTGTATAATTCAAGCCAATTGAATATATTTGTGTGTGTGTGTGTGTGTGTGTGTGTGTGTGTGTGTGTGTGTGTGTGTGTGTGTGTGTGCATGTGTGCGCGCGCGTGCGTGTTTTTTAAGGATTCTAACATAACCAATATATTAACTGTTAATAATCTCATTTTTTGATTCGAAGTGAGGTATCGAAAGATACGCTGGAACATTGGTTGAATCTTAAAGAGACTAAAAATGGACTATTTGATAAATTTATGAAGAATACCAGCTTCGGAACAGGACTTCACAGCGGGCAGATTACGCGTGGTATTACACACATAAATATGCTTATACAGTATTTACATGTATTGTTTTCGCTTATATTCTATTTTGCAATGCCTTTTTTAATACGAAATTATTCATCTTTCTTATGTGATTTAATCGTAGTTCTATAAAAATATTATTTTTCTTTCTAATATTTTACCTAAGAAATAAATTTAATAATATGAACCTGATTTATTCTGAACTTATGCAAAATAATACTATGAAAAACTTTATAATGAAAATAAGAATTATCACATACAATCAAAAGTGTATCATTTTGACATTTTTAACGCTTAGTATGGAAATAACAATTATGCAGGTAATTCAATTCTCATCAAGGACTAAATACAACGTTATAAAGGACACCTGTTCGTTAGTGATGCCTTTGCTCATAAATCGTCTTCACCTTAGACACGTATACTAAAAAGATTATTCAGAGCCTCCTTCCAAGTTATGACTTTTTATACAGGGTGATCAACTCAGGGAGACCACCATTGGGATATCGGAAACTGTAAGATTTAGAGAAATCATTAAAGAGGAACATTCTTTAATTTTTTAAAGCGATAAAAAATATTAATTTCGTTTTCCAAAATATGGTCGCCATTTCCCAAAATGCCGTTCAACTTCGAAATTTCTTAAGTGAACCCCTGTTTTTTATTATGGATTTGGATATAACATGGAATAAGCGTGACAGTTTAGCAACTAGGAGCGCTGAAAGAAATTCGCGTGATCAACTCAAGGAGGCCACCCACTTCAACATCCCACTAGAATGGGATGTTGAAAACTTTTAAATTTTGAAAATCCATATTAAACATAGGGTTTTCTATAAAAAAAATCCAAGTTTAGATTTTGAAAGTGATATTATGAAAAACTAAATTAATATTTTAATCGCCTCAATAACTATCTCTACATCTTATAGTTTCCGATATCCCAATGGTGGCCTCCTTATGTATATGTATTATATGTATTATTTACGTATGCTACTAAAATGTGACTATGTGTAGGTACATAGTTGCTTATGGTGACCAACTCTAAAATACTCATCCAGGAAAATTATCTAAAAAAATAAAGCTAAGAATACTTTGAAACCAAATAATATAGACAGAAATACGACTAATAATTGTACTTCGTTTTATAACATTTCCATATGAATTCCATGGTATTCCCGAGTGAAAGTTAATTACTTGAGTAAATATTAAGACTGTACCTTAATAACTTGAGTTACCTTTAATGATTTATGGAAAAGTCACAAATTGTAAAAAATACGTGGATTTTAAAAATATTTGTAAAATTATAGTTTCTGAACATTTACAAAATAGAATTGGAAAGAGCTGAATACAATTTCCCGTTTTCTATATCCATTTAGTATAAATTGAATTTTCTACTTTTAAAAGCCTGAAATGTTTCTCTTCACCGGACAAACCTAATTAGAATGATACAGTGACTTCCAATTATCCGCGTAATTGAGTGGTGCGGCTACCGCGTAAAGTAAAAATCGTGGATAATCCGCAAAAGTACTGAACACAGTAATTGTAACTGTAAAGAAACAATTTATTTACTGTAAAACGTAATCTAATCAGTTTATAAGTTAATTATTAACTTATAAACTTTACTTTAGTTTTTCTTCGTTTTCAATTTAAAAAATTATTTCCAGTTGTGCAAATCGTCAAAACACCCTTCTGCAGCTTTTCAGCCATTTAAATCGGCAAAACCCCAATTCAGGAAACACAATCGCTAAACACTAACAGAATCTTTTATACATCCGCAAGAATAGAGTTTTATTACATTCTTCTAATGAACGATGGATTATATTTTTGGTTACAACGATCAAAATATTTGTTAGTCGGTTTATTTTACACAAAATTAGCTTAAATATAAGTTTGATAATAGTCTAAATAGAATATATGTTTGATTTGAACGAATGCAATTAATGTAGTACCTGTGAAATAAAATTTAAATAAAACTTAAACCTAAACAGTACTTATGTTTTAATCTGCCAAAGAATCTGAGAATTTTTTTTGCTTCAGAGTTTTGTACTATTTGATCCATAGAAAATCATTCATATCGATTCATCTATGATAAATAACTAAAAAATTCTCAACAAGTTTCATTCCAATGAAACTTGCTGAGAAAACGTTGAGTATAATTTTCCATTAAGGGTTAAGGGATGCATTAATTTTGCATTTAAGGGTTAGATTTTTAGAATAGTTTTTAAAGAATAACCTAGCATAAAAATGTTTCAATAAATCCATAGAGGGCTGCGAAGGTTATAAAAATGTCACCGGGCACTAGGCCAAGCGACTCCAACCCCGCCGGTCGTCATCGACAGGCCGAAAAGCTTACTACGTTTGATAAACGTTTATACAAACTCAGAATATTAAATAAAATCATCATTTAAAATCTGTTTCAGTAATTTTAACACTTTTTAGAGCATCAATAAGAACTTAACTCGTTTTGTGGAGGGAGGTGAGATCATATTTATTAGACCATAATACTTTTTTTTGTTACAAAAACTGCATTTGTTTAACAAAATAAAAGTATTTTACATATTAGGATTAAGCTCATTAAGTATTTATTAAATAACTAGAGAAATTACGTATTATTGTAGCAATGCATCAAATTACGAGTATTCAAGATTGTATTTTTTTTCTACGTTGGCTAAGTTAGATATCGATGTTCTCTGTGTCCACCTTGAGTCAAGTACAATCGAGGAAATAATGGTAGAGTTGGATCTTTATACAGAATGTTGTCCATGCATGAGCACAATCAATTTTAAGAGGTAAACTAGCAGAAGTGCCTTGTTCAAACCCGGGAAAATTGTTAAAAAAAGCAATGTGAGCAAACTAAACATGTAATACAACTAGAAAAATTCAAAAGGAGAAGGCATCGCTATTTAATTTATGATTTTCGTTTTTGGAGTTTTCTACAAATCTTAAAATCAGGCATACTTTTTACTTCTATATTTTAGTGGAATAAACTACTGTAGATGTGGGTGGCTAACACTGCAGATGGTTTTCTTACTATTTTTCCCGTTTCTCAAAGACTTTGTTCAATTTTTTGCTAGTTTTCCGCAATAGTTTAGTATATGATTATTATTTATTCAACCAGTGTAAATATCTTTAGATTGGTGAAAAGTCAAAACCAAAAATATCGGACAACGTGTCCCCCAAAAAATATAGCCTGAACAACAAATAATTGGTTGGAGAACCACAACACAACACAGACTGGAAATAATGTTTAAGTGAATTATTATGATGCCCCTTATTCATTCGATTCGATGCCTGAGCAACGGTTGAATCTAATGTGTTCAATTTTTGGCCTATAACATTAAACTTGTCTTCGACTCTTTGGCCACAGAAGCGTCAAGAAAAGCAACTTGCAGAATTTAAAATATCTCCTGTAGTTGCTGATGATAAAAACTAATTTGTCCCTTTTGTACTTTTTTTATTTTGTATTAAATACTACTTGCCTTGTAGCTAAGTAGTTTAATATTTAGAGATACGTAGCTAGTATTATTAAGTATTAAAAGCGTTAACGTCTGAATGGCTTACTCATTCCATTGTGTCCTCTTTCTAAGGTTTTTGTAACCTCAAGTTGTATGTTAGGATCTAAACATATTTTATTCGCCCCCATCTTCACCGGAGCCCCCTTCTCACCCTCTCATCTTTTACATCAATACATTCTTGCTTCCAGCACTTTACCTTTTTTAATGTGCCTATTTCAAGAAACAGACCGGAAGCGTGGGTGGGCAGTGGGCAGTGGCCAGCGACAATAATTGGTCACACCTCACACCTTGACGTAGCGGTTCGGTCTCAACACTCATCTGATTCACCTTACTAGTTGTCGTCTTTAGATTAGATTCATTTCTTTAGAATAGATCCACTTCAATTGGATTTGATTCATTTAATATTGATTAGATTCATTTAGATTGTATTGTACATTTTATTCGCAAGACCATATTGTTTTATTATCAATTTATATACAGTAAACTGAATTATAATCAACGTTTTCTCTATAACGAGAAAAAGTTGAGTATAATTTTCGATTAAGGATTAAGGGATGCATTAATTTTGCATTTAAGAGTTACCGTAACGGTCTGGTATCCCTTAAAGATTGCTTAACACGCGGTCCGTGCTGCTAGCCGCAACAACAAGAAGTAATCGTAACATTACCAATATCAATATCACGCAGCATGTAGTCATGCAATAGGTTAGTTGATAGTCACGTAAATTAATTGTGCACTTTTTAAAATTCTACTTAGTGATGCTTCTACTAAAAGACTACTAAAACAGGCTGATTAATTATAACAAACGTTCATTTAAATTTAAGTTTCGAGTGAACGAAATCAACAAACAAGATTGTTTAAGAATAGCATGAAAACTTGAGCCTAACCGTTTAATGATTAAAGCAGTGTTCGAAGGGATGTGAGCCCGTTGATCTCTAGGTAGATAATGCAGATATGCCAGGGCCCAATGCTTTCCTTGATGGCGGCACCGTACAGACTATAATAGTTCTTGCCTCTTTTACTACATCGCAGGATCACGTTAACCGTCATAATAATCCGACCTATACCTTGCCGGATGCCGCTCTGTATTGTGTGATTATGCTATATTACAATCTAATCGACCGTTGCCTAGAGTGGAGGTTCACATGCACACACAATTAAATGGAATGTTGGAAAAAGTAATCAAAAAATATTATTACGTTTCGTCGAGTCATCTGGTACTGTCAATCCTCATCAATTTGGATTCCGCCAAAAACATCCCATCACTCATCAAGTTCAACGGATCGTAGAAGTTATTAATAATGGTTTTAAAAGAAAGAAGCATTCTGTGGCAGTATTTCTTGATGTCGCCCAAGCATTTAATAAGGTTTGGCATAAAGGCTCGTAACATAAAATTAACTGACTGGGTTTGCCACTTCACTTACAAAATTTAATTAAAACATAATACATAATAGAAAATTCCATGTAAAAATAAATTGATCATGTTAAATATCTCGAAAAATAATGGCTAGAGTACTACAAGGATCAATATGAGGTCACATATTATTCAACTTATTTACAACATACATACCCCCATCAAACGCTTCTCTTACATTGTGTTTGGATGATACTGCCCTTATAACTCAACATTGTAACTTTTATATAGCACAAGAAAACCTTCAATTTTCTGTTGACACTTTCTGTTTTGTTTTGAGAGTCAAAATGAATTTGTATACTGATGTTTAATTTTCGTGAATATTTTTAGATATAAAGAGTTAGTTTCTATTGTCTTTCAATTTTTTATGTTTAATTTTTCAAAAGGGGGTTTTCATAATAAGACCTCCTATACTCGTATACAAATAAGATTATTTATTAAGCTTTAGGAGATGATCTAATTTTCATATTAATCTTTTAAGAATAACAATTTCAAAAAAAGTTTTAAGATTTTAACTAAACGGTCTCATGTAATGATTTGAGCTCCAAAAACAAAATTTTTCTACGTGTTCATAAAAAAATTATGTTTCAAAAGTTACTTTTATTATTTTAAAATAATATTGTTGATATGTTAGCTATTTAAAATTGTTCCAACCTCTACTAAGGGAAACACAGAGTAGGTATACCACCAATAAAAAACCATGAATAATTTTAACATGCATTAGCAAGAAACATGCGGAAGTGAAAATTTTCTAAGACATTTATTGTTAATCTGTTATATTTTGATTAGTATTATATAGTTTTTGTACCAATAAATAATAAAAATATTCTCAACATTTCGTTTGAACTCAGATTGCAAATTCTTGTCCTAAACCATTCGAACTTTATGCTCAACTCATGAGGCAATGGGTTTGCCTCATGAGTTGTTAGTGCTCTTTTGCACTAACAAAATTAAAATTTATTTAATTTTTTTCTGTGAAAGGGACATTTAATTTTAGCCCTACATTATTCTTAAATGTTTAGTAATTGTTCTGAGAAAACTAAAACTTTTGTGACAATTCATTTCATTTAATTACTTTTAGAGTTTAAGCCTCAACTCTTGCCCCACTCTAATATACTCAAATTATATTTCAGTAATTTAATTAATCAATCCGTTTGGTAAAGTTTTATCATTACTTTGAGGGTAATGAAGTGAAAAAATTGGCCTTTGAAGGGAGAATATCGTCAATAAAAGATTAGACGAAGATAGTTTGGCGCCACTGGAAAGGTCAGTGTCTTGGTCGATATTAAAACTTTCATACAATGGACCAAAATAAACCAAGATCCAACAGCACCATGGTGGAATCAGTTTATATGGAAAGGGATGTCGCTAGGAAAAATAACCTCCCTCTGAGAATTTTTAATGTTCTAGAGATGCACTTTGTTCAGGGCATTTCAAAACTCCCTACCGACCTTTTGGGGTGTTGTTCCTAGGTATGAAATTTCAATTTTACATCTAAATTGTCTGAAAGTCAACGATTTTTCTCATTCACTCAGGGAGCAAACTTTTTTTAAACAATTTTTTGTGAAAAATGTTCAACTCTTACATTTGGTGTGCATGCTAATAGTAAAGAGTTTTCAAGAGTTTTCATGAGAGAAAAAATGTAAAATTTATCCAAAATAAAATTTCAAATCAATTTATGCAACACCAGCTCTCACACCAGCATCAACACCTACACCTAGCATGGTTATTAATTTTTGCTATAGTGTCCATCTATCTCACTATTATTATTAACACTAATCCATGACCTACTTAGAAATCCTTAACACTTAACATACAGCTTAGAAAAAGTATCTACATGCACATGCGACCTTCACTTAAGGATAGTCATCTACACTCGCTCGAGTTCCTCACTTGTACTTGTATATGTTTTCGGCTATATATAAGTGTTTTGACCTAACTAAAACATACAACAATAAAATGAATAAAATTGTTGATGTTGTAGTCATGTTCTTCATTCTTTGACTTGTCTGTGTCTCAGGCAATGTATTATTTGCTCAAGTATTAATTAATAGAAATATTTCGTTTAGCTATGAGCTATAAGGTCACAAATTTAAATATTTTACAAAAAAATGACACTACACAACATTTTACTGTCATTATTGTTATTTAGTTATCTGGATTAATGAATTTGAAATTTTTTTTATTTGAATCATCTTGTTTGAAAAAAAACTATAAATTATTTAGTAGGATCAGTAATTTAAATATTTTATTTGTTTACAAATGTTGAATTCATCAGATTCTAAATCAAGTTTGCGTCAGATGTTGAAACGAGAGGCAAGACATGTTTTATTGATGGTGTTTAGTTTTAACTGCTTCATCCGACCTATAGTGTTTTATCTTTAGATACAATCTACGTTTGTACCATGTAAAGTTTCTAACATGTAAAGTTCGTACACTATGATAGTGTGTTTTGACTCGCTTGGCAGGTGAGGATACCAATTGAACTAACTTCAGAGCAGTGATTATACTGTATTTTTATTCATTATAAACATGCGATCTAAATCAAAATATATACATAAAACAATAAAGGGTAATATATATGTATGTATGTATATATATATATATAAACAATGGATAAATGGAGGCCCCCTTTTACTTATATAGTATCATCTCTATATCAATCTAATTTAAATATATGTTAAACATTTTACTATACACAAAGATCATCAAATTCAAAACAAGTTTAATAGATTCACATATTAAAGTATTTTAATTGATTGTTTAAAATTAATTGTTTAATCTACTGTATCATTTTTTTAATGTCTGAATTTTTGGTCGAGATAAAATGATAAAAAAATTCAACCTTTGATAGTCAAATTTTTCTTCGAGGAGGGTGAGGATGGTCTCGGAGAGCGTAGGGTGATCGTCAGACGGTGGTGTTGGGATCCGCTCCTGCCGCTCGTCCTTAGCCTCTTCCCAGGTCCTCGTGGCTGCCACCGATGGAAGTCTCAAAGTCCGATGATGGGTCTGGAGTTAACGGGGAGCTACTCGATCCACTCCCCAATCCAGTCCTTCTCACACCAGGGCTTCTTCCACACTGCTCGCCTCCTCGTTTTTCTTCAAAAATTCTTTTTCTCCCCCTCCAATTTTGAATGGTGACCAACCGTTCAAGTGCATGGTCTGCATTTTTGTTTTGTCGATTCGGTCTGGCCTTGGTCGAACGTCCGGTCAGTATCCGGTCAGTCCCACTCGCAGTCTTGCTGAGCAAAACGCTGAGTGTGACTACCGGTTTCGGATGTCCACCGCGGACGTCCAACAATTCATAATGGGGCCCTCACATAGCTTAAATATTTAAAAAAAATACATACATACATGTACATAAATATACATAAGACCCTTAGTTTTTTGATACTTACAATAAATATGGATGCAACAGACCCTAGATCATTTGATCTATCATTTATATAATATAATGAAAATTCATCATGAATTTTCATGACGCATCCACTCGGGGGTTCGAACACAGATAGACAGATTGAGATACTGGCTGACAGACAGTCCGAAAACCACTGTTAGAATTCAGAGAGCCTCAAAACGGATTATCCACTCTCAACTTAAATTCGAAAATTTTTACGAAAACAATACATTCTCCAGACAGGGTACTATATATAAAGGGGTGAAAGTTAAATTAGTTCACAATTTATATGTCTACTTACCGTTTGAAGTAAGTAGGAAGAAATCAATAGAAAATATGATTGGCGATTCTATGCTTACGCCAATTATTTCTATATTATAATTCTATTATATCCATTTTTTAGACCTTTATAATATATAGTAAAATTGATTCACCTTTCTGCCTGTAGATATAAACATTGTTGAAATTTACCGGTATACATTTCGCTTCTGAGTGTGGCGTCTTCACAGGGTGGAATAAATGTTTAATGGCAATAAAAAATAATAATAGAATTTAACAAAGTGATCAAAAACTTTCTTGAAAATTGCTTAATTATCCACCCAAATAAAGTAAAACAACTATACAATAGCAATCCATCGCCCTCAATATTTAACAACTGATTAAAACACACAAAGAAAGCAACTCAATTATCAGTGAGTTGATTTCAATTATCAACGAGTTGATCTCAATTGTCAACGAGTTGATAATTGAGTTGTTCTCCACGAGTCATCAACGCAATATCATTACCATCTTAACAAAATTAACAAGTACATAAATGCAATGATAAAACAATATCCCCATCACATCTCCCAATTGATGCAAAAACACAGAAAACTTTATACAAAACATCAAGCAAACCGTAGTAGAAGACCATCATACTTCAATAAGAATAGACGTCAACAACATATATGTACATATTCACAGAAAAGAAGCCATAAACATTCTCCAAGCAAAACTAAAAGAATCAAATAAATTCATAGAACAAGAAATCAACGACGTAATAAAAATAACTACTATAGTAACCAAACAAAGCTGCTTTGAATACGGAATACAATATACAACAACCCTCAAGGACTACCAATGGCTATGAAAAAGGACATTCTCTCTGAAAACAACCCATGTTTAAACAAAATAAAATGCTACATGAGATATGTTGATGACGCATTTATAATTCTGAACTTGAATCGCAGACAAATCACCTCCATCCTTAATTACTTAAGTAGATAACATGAACAAATTACATTTAAAATGTAAATTGAAACTAGTAAATCGATCACCTTCTTAGACATCACAATAAAAAAACAAAAACACAATAGTAAAGAAGTAATGATGATCATTTAAAATAAATTTTATTAAAACCTATTATTCAAATTGAAAATACAACCACGCCGCATTTATGAAAATATTGAAGATATGAAATTTATAAACAGTATATTTTTGACATGGATATGTCTTAGTTCTGGGGGGGGGGTGTTGGCGATTTTTAAGATGGAAAACATGTAACAGGATTCCATAGAAACTACTAGAGCTGTTGTATTGAATTTTTAATATAAATGAATAAGATCAGCTGATTAAGTGAACTAAAACCATTCCCTTGAAACATATCCATGATCTAACCTATTTCCCACAGGGAAGTAAATACAAACATTATTTTTATAGTGTTTATTGGCATTAAAAAAGTTTTACCCTGCGATGATGCCATCACACCCAGTGGCGAAATGTACATCGTTAAATTTTAACACCATTTAGATTTACAGGTAGGAAGATTAATCAATTTTACTCATAAATTATAAAAACTATTTCTACTTTATTTTTACTATTTTAAATCTGATATTTTTTCTCAAATTTTTTTACTCATCTATACAGCTATCTATTGGTCATTTTTATTTTTAGTGAATGTCAAACGGGGAAGAATCTATTAACATCAGTGGCATCAGTCGAACTTGATTAGGGCACTGTGGTCAATTTTCGTGTTGAGGCCCTAGGCAAAAAAAAATAAAAATATTTACACTTATTAATCTATATATATAAAGGAGGATGTTGGTATATTTGTACTCGTTAATATTTGAAGACGAAGCGTTATGTACCGTCGGATGATTTACCATCATCCGAAAAGTAGTACACTTAGGTTAAGTTTTATGGAGAAGGTTTGTAGATCATAAATTTTTTGTAGCTCAATTGGGTTTCTCCCCAAAAAGAGTCCCATACAATGGAACCAGAACTTTGTTTACATTTTAGCTAGTTTCTTTTATCTATTAGTTGAAGATATACGCCGCAGATTGAAGCACTTGCATTTGTTTATGTTTTTAGCGAATTTCCTATAGGGAAGAAGCTATTACCGTAGTTCTCATGTCAAGACTTAAGCCTGGGACCATGTTATTTTTTCTTTGTAGGTGCCCAGAGGACAGTATATATTGTTACTAAATTTAAGAACATTTAAAAACACAGCACACTTTTTTTTAATTTATTAAACTAACATGTTTCGTACCATAAGGACATTAGTAACAATTATAATTGTGGCAGCCCTCACCTTAAAGATGAAGATATATATATCTTGATGTTTGTAGAAATGTGTCAAATGACTTAATACAATTATTCAACTGGTTTTTGATAGTATAAATGAAAAATGAAAATGAAAAGTTATGCGAATTTTCGTTTAGTAAATATGTAAACATTTTCAAGCATTTAGAAAATAGAGATGATAGAACAATAACAATAACAAACAGTGACTAAATATTTTAACAGGTGATCGATTGTCTAAATGAAAAATTTTAAATATGGAACATATGATTTGGTACATTTCAAAATAAATAAATATAGAGGTTTATACATGTAATTTTTAAAAATGTTAGTTTCAATTGAGTTGAATTGTTTTTTTATCATTTTTTGTCAACTTATCTTAAATTTAAACCGGATGGAAATTTTGATTTTAGAACCAACTGGTGTGCCAATTCAGAATTTCTCAAAATTAGTTGGTTACTTTTTGCATTTTGATGTGGTTTAATTTTGTGAAGGGCTTTAAGCTCATAGCAGCCTTCAAAATTTTGGTTGTGGTGAGAAGCATGATCATAAATAGGTTTCCTTTGATCTTCATGTACCACATCAAAACGATGGCTAGTCATACGAACTCGAAGTGAATTCGATGTTTGACCAATATAGTCTTTTGGACAATGTTTACACGATAGTTGGTAAATCACATTGTGGGTTTCACACGTTGACTTTCCAACTATTGGATAAACTTTGTCAGTCATACTGCTTTTAAATTCAGTGGAATTACACATAATTTTGCAGATTCCACAACGGGGCTTGTGGCATGGTTCACAGCCATGACAATTACCTAATTCTGTAGGCCGGGAATTTCGAATTTTGGGTCTCACCAACAGGTTTTTTAAATTTTTTGGCCTTTTGAAAACAACACGAGGTGGTCTGGTAAATAAATTTTGAGTCACAGGGGAAGATTTTAAAACGTTAAATGCTGCTTTCATTACAGTGTTAATTTTATGAAGTCCAGGAAAATACTCTGTTATAAATTTTGGGTCTTTGGAGTAGTTATATTTGTTTACATTTTTTGGATTTCTAAATTGGCTATTTAACATTTTTTGGGGGTAACCTCTTTCAATGAAAGCAGAATTTAATTTAGATATATATTTTTCAAAGTCAGACCTGTCACTACATAGGGATTTTGCACGAATCGACAGACTTTTTGGAATAGATTTTTTCATGTACATTGGGTGACAGCTCTGATAGTGCAAGTATTGCATTTGGTTGGAATCTTTAACATGAATTTTTGTTTTCAATTTATTGTTACTAATAAATACGCCAACGTCTAAAAACGTGACTAATTTCGAAGAATAGTTCCAGGTAAATTTCAAACAGCAAAAATCATTCAAATTTTGCAAAAAATTTTTTAAGGAATCTAATCCATGCTGCCAAACAATGAAAATGTCATCAATATATCTAAGCCAAACAAGAGGGGTGAATGAACAACCTAGGAGAAAATTTTGTTCTATTAGACCCATAAATAGATTGACATAGGAAGGGGCCATACGTGTTCCCATCGCTGTACCTTTGATCTGTAAGAAATTTTTGTTTGAAAATTTAAAGTTGTTCATAGTCAAAATCATATGAATCAACGTAGTCAGAAAACTAGTGGAGGGTTTAGAATTTCTAAACCCTCCACTAGTTACTACAGCGATGGGAACAGTACTTTGTAGGTTTCAATCTACTAATGATACAATTTAGTCGCCATCACCACTTTTATACCCCATCCCTCTTTGACCGGAATTTAATCGGTTCGATGGTTGTTTCAGTGTAGGAGTGTAGGCCTTCTACTGTACTTCATTCTGCAACTGGCCGTCCTGGACCCGCCAAATCAATGCCGTACCTGGAGCTGTCTCACACGGACCCATGTTTACCGCCTGCGCCTGCCACAACCATTATGTTCAACAACTAGTAGACCTCGTTATTGAATGCATGCATGTTGGATCGTTGAATAAGTTTATGGGTGTGAGATTGAGTATATGACTCATCAATTAAGGCTGTATATTATATATTTTTATATTAATGTTAACTAATAGGGTCATACATTACCGAGCCCAGGCACCATGTGCATAGATTGCATGTTTTGTAGTGGCGAGAGTTGATATATGACGCAGTGTCAACACCCACAGGTCACCATATGCATAGATTGCATGTTTTGTAGTGGCGAGAGTTGATATATGACGCAGTGTCAACACCCACAGGTCACCATATGCATAGATTGCATGTTTTGTAGTGGCGAGAGTTGATGTATAACGCAGTATCAACACTCACACCCTTATACACAATTCATGGTCACTAGATCAATGTATATATAACGCGTAGATTACCGAGCCCAGGCACCATGTGCATAGATTGCATGTTTTGTAGTGGCGAGAGTTGATATATGACGCAGTGTCAACACCCACAGGTCACCATATGCATAGATTGCATGTTTTGTAGTGGCGAGAGTTGATGTATAACGCAGTATCAACACTCACACCCTTATACACAATTCATGGTCACTAGATCAATGTATATATAACGCGTAGATTACCGAGCCCAGGCACCATGTGCATAGATTGCATGTTTTGTAGTGGCGAGAGTTTATATATGACTCATCGTCAACAGTCTCACCCTGATACACAGTTCCTGGTCACTAGTTCACTGTATATATAAGCCATACATTACCGAGCGGAGGCACCATGTAAATTAATTGCATGTGTTCATATATCAAAAGAAAGTTATGTAGTTAGGGTAAAGTTATGACGCAGCGTCATAACTTTACCCCATACACGAATGTAGAGAAAATATTTAATAAATATTAAGTATGTCTAGTCCTTACTTTGTTGGGAATCCAATAATATAATACGAGCAAGGTTTGAATATATATTTTCACACGGATCTCGAAAACGGCACTAAGGAATTTCTTTAAATTTTGGAAATAACTAATTTCTGAGTAGAAAATAAGTTCTAGGTAGGTCTAATGTCCAGGAAAATTCGTTTTTTAGCGAATTTCCCATTGGGAAGAAGCTATTACCGTAGGTCTCATGGCGAGACTTAAGCCCGGGACCATGTTATTTTTTCTTCTTTAGGTGCCCAGAGACCAAAAACAATAGTCGTTAAAATTTATATATACATATATATATATATATATATATGTGTGTGTGTGTGTGTGTGTGTGTGTGTGTGTGTGTGTGTGTGTGTGTCTGTGAACACGATAACTCTCGTAAAAGTAGTCGGATCGAGACCAAATTTTGTAGAAACGTGTATTTCTGCAATAGCTCGGACGAGTTCGTAATCCAGACATATCGGTCAATGGGAACGGGTAGTTTGGGGGGGTTTTGTACCCCAAAATAGGGTTTTTTGCGTTTTTCACATGTAATTTAAAAAATTTTTAGATTTTATCTTTCACCATTAGAATCAGCTTAAAAAACTACACAATTTAGTTTCTTATAATTTTTTTTCTATCTCCAACGGTTACTGAGATATAAAAAAATCTAAACACAGTACGTTGTATTTTGAGGCTCCAATGTTAATCTTATGGAGGATTAGGAAAAATTAATTTTTCACTTATTATCTTATATTTTTGGATGAAACTTGATATTTAGCTTCATGTTGTTGAGATCTATCCAGTTATACATAAAAATTATAGTTTATGTGTTTAACATGGCAGCAAACCTGCATACTCTTTTCCCATGTTAATCATATGGAGAATAGGCTAACTCCTTTATTTATGGACAGATGTTGATGAAAGTTGGTATGAATGTTAAAAATAAAAATTATTTATGGTAGAAACAACTACTTTCAGTGTTCCTCACAGCATCAAACCTGCACACTCTTTCCCATGTCAATCATATGGAGAATAGACTAATAATTCTCATGTTTATGGACAGATTTTTATAAAACTTGTCATATATTTATATTATTATATTATTGATTTGGAAATTCGCTGAGTACGCAGGTCTGCTGCGACGGGGGTATTCTTGTAATATTAAGTTTGGAATCTAAAAATTTAACATTACGCTTATAGAGAATCAAATGTAAACAATACAAACCAAAACATCTGTTTATAACCGTTTGATAGTTCTTGATTGATGACGGCGGGGAACAATATGTGAATAAATGTTTTTCATAAATATTAATTTTATGTATGTAACAAATGTAAAATTATCAGGTTACTAAACAATTTGTAAAATATTAAGGGTAACATAGCTGTGCGAAATAAAAGTAGAAAAAAGTATTTCCAAAATCTTCTGTGTTTTGATAGAAAACGTATTCATTGTATTGCTTGAAGCCACTGTAACAAATCAATTAATTGGTGTAAATTAAATTTCTCTTTTGCTTTTCAATCCTCATTCCGTTTCTACCAAAATCAGTTGATCACAGATTAATAATAACTGTATGAATAATTAAACAGTAAATGATCGGCTAAAACAATTGAGGTTGGCTAAAAGACCTTAAAATGGTGTCGCTCATTTGGCAGACGCCGTGGTCCAGCGGTAGTGTGACGGCCTCGTGAAGAAAAGGTCACGAGTTCCATCCCCGTCAGAGACATCACTTTTTGTTTAGTGCTTTATTAACTATAGTGTATTAAATCGGTTTTATTTAACCCACATAAATTTTTTCATGGAGTAATAAATGTGTTTTGATTTTAGCGAATTTCCCATAGGGAAGAAGCTATTACCGTAGGTGACATGGTGACTTAAGCCCGGGACCATGTAATTTTTTCTTCTTTAGGTGCCCAAAGTCCAAAAACAATAGTCGTTAAAATTTATATATATATATATATATATATATATATATGTGTGTGTGTGTGTGTGTGTGTGTGTGTGTGTTTGTGTGAACACGATAGCTCTCGTAAAAATGGTCCCATCAAGACAAAATTTGGTAGAGACGTGTATTCCTACAAATTCTCGGACGAGTTCGTAAATCAGACATATCGGTCAATGGGAACGGGTAGTTTGGGGGGGTTTTGTACCCCAAAATGTGATTTTTCGCGTTTTTCACATGTATTTTTTTTAATTTCTAATTTTATATTTCGTCATTAGAATCAGCTTAACAAACTACACAATTAAGTTCCTTAAAGTTTTTCTCTATCTCCAACGGTTACCGAGATATTAAGAAATCTAAACACAGTACGTTGTATTGTGGGGCTCGAATGTTAATCTTATGGAGGATAGGGAAAAAATTAATATCTCCCATATTAATCAATATTTTTTGATAAAACTTGATGCGTGCTATATTAGTTGTGGTGTATTAAAACGGTTTTATTTAAACCACATAAATGTTTTCATTGAGTAAAAAATGTGTTTTGATTTTTATAATCATGACTTATTCTATACGAGCAAAGCTCGGTCACCAGATACTTTTATGTAAATTAAATTAAGAAATGTAGTCAGAAGTAAGAAATGTAGATATTTTGGAGCTGCGTGTCTCCGTGATTTGAATTTATTAACGTAACATAGACTCCATGAAATGTTTGATGTCAAATACAATAAATTAATTCCTAAAACCGGTTTCAGGTTTCAGTTCCAGAGACCATCAATAGTTGTATTATTAAATTTGTTAATTTCAATTCTCGTTTGACATTAAATCTTTTCGTCAACTCAGGATAAACATTTATCTTTTTATAAATTTTGATATAGGTTTTTATACAGAATATCTCAGTCCTCTGAGATGATAGAATGTACATTTTTAAATATGAATATGTATTTTCTTATGACTAACATTCCTTTCACTATTAAAAACTGAAATATTTACGATTCAATAACTGTATCAAGAATTAAAATTATAAATATTAAACTAATTTTATAAATCTACGCATCAACATGTTCTAAATACTACAATTTTTCGTACCCTACATGCAACACACGTAGACGAAAAAGGGTATAGGAGCACAGTTACACCTCGATAAACAATTGCTAATTATTCAGACGCTGTAGGCCAGCCCTCATAACACCCGACCAGCTACCACGCCTGTACAGCTCCTCACAACAAACATGCGTAGATGCACAAGTGTGAAGGATCGTTGATATACCTTCATAGCCCGCTGCTGATTACCCAGAACTATAGGCCCAACCCTCATACCGCCCGACCAGCTGCCACGTCTGTACAGCTCCTCACAACAAACATGCGTAGATGCACAAGTGTGAAGGATCGTTAATATACCTTCATAGCCCGCTGCTGATTACCCAGACCCTATAGGCCCAACCCTCATACCGCCCGACCAGCTACCACGTCTGTACAGCTCCTCACAACAAACATGCGTAGATGCACAAGTGTGAAGGATCGTTGATATACCTTCATAGCCCGCTGCTGATTACCCAGACGCTGTAGGCCCAACTCTCATACCACCCGACCAGCACCCACGTCTGTACAGCTCCTCACAACAAACATGCGTAGATGCACAAGTGTGAAGGATCGTTGATATACCTTCATAGCCCGCTGCTGATTACCCAGACCCTATAGGCCCAACCCTCATACCGCCCGACCAGCTACCACGCCTGTACAACCCCTCACAACAAACATGCGTAGATGCACAAGTGTGAAGGATCGTTGATATACCTTCATAGCCCGCTGCTGATTACCCAGACCCTATAGGCCCAACCCTCATACCGCCCGACCAGCTACCACGTCTGTACAGCTCCTCACAACAAACATGCGTAGATGCACAAGTGTGAAGGATCGTTGATATACCTTCATAGCCCGCTGCTGATTACCCAGACCCTATAGGCCCAACCCTCATACCGCCCGACCAGCTACCACGTCTGTACAACCCCTCACAACAAACATGCGTAGATGCACAAGTGTGAAGGATCGTTGATATACCTTCATAGCCCGCTGCTGATTACCCAGACCCTATAGGCCCAACCCTCATACCGCCCGACCAGCTACCACGTCTGTACAGCTCCTCACAACAAACATGCGTAGATGCACAAGTGTGAAGGATCGTTGATATACCTTCATAGCCCGCTGCTGATTACCCAGACCCTATAGGCCCAACCCTCATACCGCCCGACCAGCTGCCACGTCTGTACAGCTCCTCACAACAAACATGCGTAGATGCACAAGTGTGAAGGATCGTTGATATACCTTCATAGCCCGCTGCTGATTACCCAGACCCTATAGGCCCAACCCTCATACCGCCCGACCAGCTACCACGCCTGTACAGCTCACAACAAACATGCGTAGATGCACAAGTGTGAAGGATCGTTGATATACCTTCATAGCCCGCTGCTGATTACCCAGACGCTGTAGGCCAGCCCTCATAACACCCGACCAGCTACCACGCCTGTACAGCTCATCACAACAAACATGCGTAGATGCACAAGTGTGAAGGATCGTTGATATACCTTCATAGCCCGCTGCTGATTACCCAGACCCTATAGGCCCAACCCTCATACCGCCCGACCAGCTGCCACGTCTGTACAACCCCTCACAACAAACATGCGTAGATGCACAAGTGTGAAGGATCGTTGATATACCTTCATAGCCCGCTGCTGATTACCCAGACCCTATAGGCCCAACCCTCATACCGCCCGACCAGCTGCCACGTCTGTACAACCCCTCACAACAAACATGCGTAGAATGCACAAGTGTGAAGGATCGTTGATATACCTTCATAGCCCGCTGCTGATTACCCAGACCCTATAGGCCCAACCCTCATACCGCCCGACCAGCTGCCACGTCTGTACAACCCCTCACAACAAACATGCGTAGATGCACAAGTGTGAAGGATCGTTGATATACCTTCATAGCCCGCTGCTGATTACCCAGACCCTATAGGCCCAACCCTCATACCGCCCGACCAGCTACCACCTGTACAACCCCTCACAACAAACATGCGTAGATGCACAAGTGTGAAGGATCGTTGATATACCTTCATAGCCCGCTGCTGATTACCCAGACCCTATAGGCCCAACCCTCATACCGCCCGACCAGCTACCACGTCTGTACAGCTCCTCACAACAAACATGCGTAGATGCACAAGTGTGAAGGATCGTTGATATACCTTCATAGCCCGCTGCTGATTACCCAGACCCTATAGGCCCAACCCTCATACCGCCCGACCAGCTGCCACGTCTGTACAACCCCTCACAACAAACATGCGTAGATGCACAAGTGTGAAGGATCGTTGATATACCTTCATAGCCCGCTGCTGATTACCCAGACCCTATAGGCCCAACCCTCATACCGCCCGACCAGCTGCCACGTCTGTACAACCCCTCACAACAAACATGCGTAGATGCACAAGTGTGAAGGATCGTTGATATACCTTCATAGCCCGCTGCTGATTACCCAGACCCTATAGGCCCAACCCTCATACCGCCCGACCAGCTGCCACGTCTGTACAACCCCTCACAACAAACATGCGTAGATGCACAAGTGTGAAGGATCGTTGATATACCTTCATAGCCCGCTGCTGATTACCCAGACCCTATAGGCCCAACCCTCATACCGCCCGACCAGCTGCCACGTCTGTACAACCCCTCACAACAAACATGCGTAGATGCACAAGTGTGAAGGATCGTTGATATACCTTCATAGCCCGCTGCTGATTACCCAGACCCTATAGGCCCAACCCTCATACCGCCCGACCAGCTGCCACGTCTGTACAACCCCTCACAACAAACATGCGTAGATGCACAAGTGTGAAGGATCGTTGATATACCTTCATAGCCCGCTGCTGATTACCCAGACCCTATAGGCCCAACCCTCATACCGCCCGACCAGCTGCCACGTCTGTACAACCCCTCACAACAAACATGCGTAGATGCACAAGTGTGAAGGATCGTTGATATACCTTCATAGCCCGCTGCTGATTACCCAGACCCTATAGGCCCAACCCTCATACCGCCCGACCAGCTACCACGTCTGTACAACCCCTCACAACAAACATGCGTAGATGCACAAGTGTGAAGGATCGTTGATATACCTTCATAGCCCGCTGCTGATTACCCAGACCCTATAGGCCCAACCCTCATACCGCCCGACCAGCCACGTCTGTACAACCCCTCACAACAAACATGCGTAGATGCACAAGTGTGAAGGATCGTTGATATACCTTCATAGCCCGCTGCTGATTACCCAGACCCTATTGGCCCAACCCTCATACCGCCCGACCAGTACCACGCCTGTACAACCCCTCACAACAAACATGCGTAGATGCACAAGTGTGAAGGATCGTTGATATACCTTCATAGCCCGCTGCTGATTACCCAGACCCTATAGGCCCAACCCTCATACCGCCCGACCAGCTGCCACGTCTGTACAACCCCTCACAACAAACATGCGTAGATGCACAAGTGTGAAGGATCGTTGATATACCTTCATAGCCCGCTGCTGATTACCCAGACCCTATAGGCCCAACCCTCATACCGCCCGACCAGCTACCACACCTGTACAACCCCTCACAACAAACATGCGTAGATGCACAAGTGTGAAGGATCGTTGATATACCTTCATAGCCCGCTGCTGATTACCCAGACCCTATAGGCCCAACCCTCATACCGCCCGACCAGCTACCACGTCTGTACAACCCCTCACAACAAACATGCGTAGATGCACAAGTGTGAAGGATCGTTGATATACCTTCATAGCCCGCTGCTGATTACCCAGACCCTATAGGCCCAACCCTCATACCGCCCGACCAGCTACCACGTCTGTACAACCCTTTTACAACAAACATGCGTAGATGCACAAGTGTGAAGGATCGTTGATATACCTTCATAGCCCGCTGCTGATTACCCAGACCCTATAGGCCCAACCCTCATACCGCCCGACCAGCTACCACGTCTGTACAACCCCTCACAACAAACATGCGTAGATGCACAAGTGTGAAGGATCGTTGATATACCTTCATAGCCCGCTGCTGATTACCCAGACCCTATAGGCCCAACCCTCATACCACCCGACCAGCTACCACGCCTGTACAACCCCTCACAACAAACATGCGTAGATGCACAAGTGTGAAGGATCGTTGATATACCTTCATAGCCCGCTGCTGATTACCCAGACCCTATAGGCCCAACCCTCATACCGCCCGACCAGCTGCCACGTCTGTACAGCTCCTCACAACAAACATGCGTAGATGCACAAGTGTGAAGGATCGTTGATATACCTTCATAGCCCGCTGCTGATTACCCAGACCCTATAGGCCCAACCCTCATACCGCCCGACCAGCTGCCACGTCTGTACAACCCCTCACAACAAACATGCGTAGATGCACAAGTGTGAAGGATCGTTGATATACCTTCATAGCCCGCTGCTGATTACCCAGACCCTATAGGCCCAACCCTCATACCGCCCGACCAGCTACCACGTCTGTACAACCCCTCACAACAAACATGCGTAGATGCACAAGTGTGAAGGATCGTTGATATACCTTCATAGCCCGCTGCTGATTACCCAGACCCTATAGGCCCAACCCTCATACCGCCCGACCAGCTACCACGTCTGTACAACCCCTCACAACAAACATGCGTAGATGCACAAGTGTGAAGGATCGTTGATATACCTTCATAGCCCGCTGCTGATTACCCAGACCCTATAGGCCCAACCCTCATACCGCCCGACCAGCTGCCACGTCTGTACAACCCCTCACAACAAACATGCGTAGATGCACAAGTGTGAAGGATCGTTGATATACCTTCATAGCCCGCTGCTGATTACCCAGACCCTATAGGCCCAACCCTCATACCGCCTGACCAGCAGCCACGTCTGTACAGCCCCTTCAACAAACATGCGTAGATGCACAAGTGTGAAGGATCGTTGATATACCTTCATAGCCCGCTGCTGATTACCCAGACCCTATAGGCCCAACCCTCATACCGCCCGACCAGCTACCACGTCTGTACAACCCCTCACAACAAACATGCGTAGATGCACAAGTGTGAAGGATCGTTGATATACCTTCATAGCCCGCTGCTGATTACCCAGACCCTATAGGCCCAACCCTCATACCGCCCGACCAGCAGCCACGTCTGTACAACCCCTTCAACAAACATGCGTAGATGCACAAGTGTGAAGGATCGTTGATATACCTTCATAGCCCGCTGCTGATTACCCAGACCCTATAGGCCCAACCCTCATACCGCCCGACCAGCTACCACGTCTGTACAACCCCTCACAACAAACATGCGTAGATGCACAAGTGTGAAGGATCGTTGATATACCTTCATAGCCCGCTGCTGATTACCCAGACCCTATAGGCCCAACCCTCATACCGCCCGACCAGCTACCACGTCTGTACAACCCCTCACAACAAACATGCGTAGATGCACAAGTGTGAAGGATCGTTGATATACCTTCATAGCCCGCTGCTGATTACCCAGACCCTATAGGCCCAACCCTCATACCGCCCGACCAGCTACCACGTCTGTACAACCCCTCACAACAAACATGCGTAGATGCACAAGTGTGAAGGATCGTTGATATACCTTCATAGCCCGCTGCTGATTACCCAGACCCTATAGGCCCAACCCTCATACCGCCCGACCAGCTGCCACGTCTGTACAGCCCCTCACAACAAACATGCGTAGATGCACAAGTGTGAAGGATCGTTGATATACCTTCATAGCCCGCTGCTGATTACCCAGACCCTATAGGCCCAACCCTCATACCGCCCGACCAGCTACCACGTCTGTACAACCCCTCACAACAAACATGCGTAGATGCACAAGTGTGAAGGATCGTTGATATACCTTCATAGCCCGCTGCTGATTACCCAGACCCTGTAGGCCCAACCCTCATACCGCCCGACCAGCTACCACGTCTGTACAACCCCTCACAACAAACATGCGTAGATGCACAAGTGTGAAGGATCGTTGATATACCTTCATAGCCCGCTGCTGATTACCCAGACCCTGTAGGCCCAACCCTCATACCGCCCGACCAGCTGCCACGTCTGTACAACCCCTCACAACAAACATGCGTAGATGCACAAGTGTGAAGGATCGTTGATATACCTTCATAGCCCGCTGCTGATTACCCAGACCCTATAGGCCCAACCCTCATACCGCCCGACCAGCTACCACGTCTGTACAACCCCTCACAACAAACATGCGTAGATGCACAAGTGTGAAGGATCGTTGATATACCTTCATAGCCCGCTGCTGATTACCCAGACCCTATAGGCCCAACCCTCATACCGCCCGACCAGCTACCACGTCTGTACAACCCCTCACAACAAACATGCGTAGATGCACAAGTGTGAAGGATCGTTGATATACCTTCATAGCCCGCTGCTGATTACCCAGACCCTATAGGCCCAACCCTCATACCGCCCGACCAGCTACCACGTCTGTACAACCCCTCACAACAAACATGCGTAGATGCACAAGTGTGAAGGATCGTTGATATACCTTCATAGCCCGCTGCTGATTACCCAGACCCTATAGGCCCAACCCTCATACCGCCCGACCAGCTACCACGTCTGTACAACCCCTCACAACAAACATGCGTAGATGCACAAGTGTGAAGGATCGTTGATATACCTTCATAGCCCGCTGCTGATTACCCAGACCCTTTAGGCCCAACCCTCATACCGCCCGACCAGCTACCACGCCTGTACAACCCCTCACAACAAACATGCGTAGATGCACAAGTGTGAAGGATCGTTGATATACCTTCATAGCCCGCTGCTGATTACCCAGACCCTATAGGCCCAACCCTCATACCGCCCGACCAGCTACCACACCTGTACAACCCCTCACAACAAACATGCGTAGATGCACAAGTGTGAAGGATCGTTGATATACCTTCATAGCCCGCTGCTGATTACCCAGACCCTATAGGCCCAACCCTCATACCGCCCGACCAGCTACCACGTCTGTACAACCCCTCACAACAAACATGCGTAGATGCACAAGTGTGAAGGATCGTTGATATACCTTCATAGCCCGCTGCTGATTACCCAGACCCTATAGGCCCAACCCTCATACCGCCCGACCAGCTACCACGTCTGTACAACCCCTCACAACAAACATGCGTAGATGCACAAGTGTGAAGGATCGTTGATATACCTTCATAGCCCGCTGCTGATTACCCAGACCCTATAGGCCCAACCCTCATACCGCCCGACCAGCTACCACGTCTGTACAACCCCTCACAACAAACATGCGTAGATGCACAAGTGTGAAGGATCGTTGATATACCTTCATAGCCCGCTGCTGATTACCCAGACCCTATAGGCCCAACCCTCATACCGCCCGACCAGCTACCACGTCTGTACAACCCCTCACAACAAACATGCGTAGATGCACAAGTGTGAAGGATCGTTGATATACCTTCATAGCCCGCTGCTGATTACCCAGACCCTATAGGCCCAACCCTCATACCGCCCGACCAGCTACCACGTCTGTACAACCCCTCACAACAAACATGCGTAGATGCACAAGTGTGAAGGATCGTTGATATACCTTCATAGCCCGCTGCTGATTACCCAGACCCTATAGGCCCAACCCTCATACCGCCCGACCAGCTACCACGTCTGTACAGCTCCTCACAACAAACATGCGTAGATGCACAAGTGTGAAGGATCGTTGATATACCTTCATAGCCCGCTGCTGATTACCCAGACCCTATAGGCCCAACCCTCATACCGCCCGACCAGCTACCACGTCTGTACAACCCCTCACAACAAACATGCGTAGATGCACAAGTGTGAAGGATCGTTGATATACCTTCATAGCCCGCTGCTGATTACCCAGACCCTATAGGCCCAACCCTCATACCGCCCGACCAGCTGCCACGTCTGTACAACCCCTCACAACAAACATGCGTAGATGCACAAGTGTGAAGGATCGTTGGTATACCTTCATAGTCTGCTGCTGATTACCCAGACGCTGTAGGCTCAACCCTCATACCACGCGACCAGCTACCACGTCTGTACAGCTCCTTACAACAAACATGCGTAGATGCACAAGTGTGAAGGATCGTTGATATACCTTCATAGTCTGCTGCTGATTACCCAGACGCTGTAGGCTCAACCCTCATACCACGCGACCAGCTACCACGTCTGTACAGCTCCTTACAAAAACATGCGTGGATGCACAAGTGTAAAGCAGCGTTGATATACCTTCATAGTCCGCTGCTGATTACCCAGACGCTGTAGGCTCAACCCTCATACCACGCGACCAGCCACCACGTCTGTACAGCTCCTTACAAAAACATGCGTGGATGCACAAGTGTAAAGCAGCGTTGATATACCTTCATAGTCCGCTGCTGATTAACCAGACGCTGTAGGCCCAACCCTCATACCACCCGACCAGCTACCACGGCTGTACAGCTCCTCAAAACAAATATTCGTAGATGCACAAGTGTGAAGGGGCGTTGATATACCTTCATAGTCTGCTGCTGATTACCCAGACGCTGTAGGCCCAACCCTCATACCACGCGACCAGCTACCACGTCTGTACAGCTCCTCACAACAAATATTCGTAGATTCACAAGTGTGAAGGGGCGTTGGTATACCTTCATAGCCCGCTGCTGATTACCCAGACGCTGTAGGCTCAACCCTCATACCACGCGACCAGCTACCACGTCTGTACAGCCCCTCACAACAAATATTCGTAGATTCACAAGTGTGAAGGGGCGTTGGTATACCTTCATAGCCCGCTGCTGATTACCCAGACGCTGTAGGCTCAACCCTCATACCACGCGACCAGCTACCACGTCTGTACAGCCCCTCACAACAAATATTCGTAGATTCACAAGTGTGAAGGGGCGTTGGTATACCTTCATAGTCTGCTGCTGATTACCCAGACGCTGTAGGCTCAACCCTCATACCACGCGACCAGCTACCACGTCTGTACAGCTCCTCACAACAAACATGCGTGGATGCACAAGTGTGAAGGATCGTTGATATGCCTTCATAGTCCGCTGCTGATTACCCAGACGCTGTAATAACCCTAAAACGCGAAGCTTCCCACGTCTGTACAGCCCCTCACAACAAATATGCGTTTTCACAAGTGTGAACGTTGATACCTAATATATGCTGCTGATTACCCAGACGCTGTAGGCTCAACCCTCATACCACGCGACCAGCTACCACGTCTGTACAGCTCCTCACAACAAACATGCGTGGATGCACAAGTGTGAAGGATCGTTGATATGCCTTCATAGTCCGCTGCTGATTACCCAGACGCTGTAGGCCCAACTCTCATACCACCCGACCAGCTGCCACGTCTGTACAGCCCTTTACAACAAACATGCGTAGATGCACAAGTGTGAAGGATCGTTGATATGCCTTCATAGTCCGCTGCTGATTACCCAGACGCTGTAGGCCCAACCCTCATACCACGCGACCAGCTACCACGTCTGTACAGCTCCTCACAACAAACATGCGTGGATGCACAAGTGTGAAGGATCGTTGATATGCCTTCATAGTCCGCTGCTGATTACCCAGACGCTGTAGGCCCAACTCTCATTCCACCCAACCAGCTGCCACGTCTGTACAGCTCCTCACAACAAACATGCGTGGATGCACAAGTGTGAAGGATCGTTGATATACCTTCATAGTCCGCTGCTGATTACCTAGACGCTGTAGGCCCAACTCTCATACCACCCGACCAGCACCCACGTCTGTACAGCCCTTTACAACAAACATGCGTAGATGCACAAGTGTGAAGGATCGTTGATATACCTTCATAGCCCGCTGCTGATTACCAGAATTTAGGCCCAACCCTCATACCACCCGACCAGCTACCACGTCTGTACAGCCCTTTACAACAAACATGCGTAGATGCACAAGTGTGAAGGATCGTTGATATACCTTCATAGTCCGCTGCTGATTACCCAGACGCTGTAGGCCCAACTCTCATACCACCCGACCAGCTGCCACGTCTGTACAGCTCCTCACAACAAACATGCGTGGATGCACAAGTGTGAAGGATCGTTGATATACCTTCATAGTCCGCTGCTGATTACCTAGACGCTGTAGGCCCAACCCTACCCACCCACCCAACCCACCTAAAGAAGAAAAAATAACATGGTCCTGGGCTTAAGTCTTCCAATGAGACCTACGATATTAGCTTCTTCCCTATGGGAAATTCGCTAAAATTACTTATTTTTAATATATTTTTTTTATTATATTATTTTATTATATTATATTATTTTTTATTTTGGTTTATTCTTGAACACACAGGCTAAGAAAATAAAAATTGTATTGCTTCTAAAATTTGTTTCCCACACTGTCTTATACAAGTCTAAACAGTTTTCGGTATCTTAAACTCGATCCTCATTCATACTTGGCTTAAAATACATATTTTGTGGTAAGATCAACATTCGATTTTAAACTTTGATTTTTAAAAATCTAATCTAATTTCATCTAATCTACTATTTGAAATAGAACACCCATTAAGTAATTTAATAATATTATTTTACTCTAAGAGATATAGCATAACTATTGCAAAGGGTTGTCTAAACCACAAATTAATTTGTTCCAACTTGGAAAGCTGCCACAACTCCGCCCAGAATCAAAGATATCCTACACCACATTTTCGTATGGAACATACTGTAAGTAACGTTTAAGGTATTGAATTGGTTTTATTCGTATAGTTTTCTATCCGTTGTTTTATACAAGTTTATAATACGCATACTCGTACAATATTGCTATAAACTCAAAGAAATTCAATTTCTACCAGAACTCTCTTTCCTAAAGAACTCAAACAAATATGTTTCACCAAAGCATCTTTTTTATTAAATTTTATACTGTTTTTATGCTCAAGTGATTATAAGAATTATTATACTATCCTTAAATCTTTTACTAGAAATTTATAATGAAAATAGGTTTAGCAAAATTAAATTTATTAAATATCTACATTTAAGAATTGTCTTTACATTACAAAACAAGATCTTAAATTCAAACTAAATGATATTTAATGAAATACTGTCCCGTCAATAAAATTTATTTATAGCCTGACCTCAATAGTTTCGAATCAAACTTCTTCTGTTATTACAACAAAATGATTAGAGTATAATAAAACTTATGATTACCGTACATGCAATTTTTACTTTATCTATCTATATGGAAAAGTACTATTTTTGTCAAAATTTAGAATTTTAATTTTAGGATACCCGGAACCCAAAAGTATTTTCGAAGTATTGTACTGCCTGTCAGTGCGTGTGCGTGTGCATGCGTATACAGACCCACAGACTATGCCATTTTTCCGATTTAGATAACATACTGTATGCACGTATATTGTATCCACAGTGTCTCCAGGTGGTGTTTAGCCTTAATAACGTAAAAACGCTAAATTTCTCGAAAAGACTACAGATCCCCTACACTTCGGCAGATTTTACAACTATATTGAATAATATTTTCAGAGGTAAGAAGGTGCCACATGTTTCGCCATTTTGTTTACAACACAATTAATACCTGCCCCGGTAACAAATAAAAACTATGAGTCATAAATATTTTGACAATAACAGTCATGCTTATAGAAATATAAAGCCTTCTAGAGGAAAATAAATTTAGCTATCGGTATTTTTTATGGATTTCTGTTGACTGCTAGAGTACATGGCACTACTATGTTGGGTACTACAATTGAATTTATATAGCTACGTAGTATATATAATCAAAGGTACTACCGACTTCTGTCTTCGGCAACCCCCTACAACCAACAGCATGTTTGTTGTTAAGAGTGTACCCCTGGTCTAACATCGGCAGGTTAAGTAAAGATATTATCAAATTTTCTCTAAACTCAAATTTACCTGTGCTTTTTTTCTTTCTCCCCTTATACATAGTATATACGGAGAAAGTATTGTTTTCGTCAAAATTTTCAAATTTGAGTTGAGAGTGGATATATCCGTTTTAGGGTCCCCTGAATAAAAAAAAATTGGGTTTTGATGTGATGTTTGTCCGTCCGTGTGTCTATGTCTCTGTGTCTCTGTGTACCTTTGTGTGTGTGCGCGTGTGCGCGTGTTACCCTTAAAGCGCCACTGAAAATCACGGTCCCTGCTCACTTTGTGTAAAAAAATAAAAATATTATTTTCCCAATGTTCTTTTTGGACCTAGGTAGCTTGAATAAAGAATAATAATGAAATTTGCTTCATTTTTATCCATCGAAGATTTTAAGATAATTTTTAGGTATTAAAAAAGTAATTTTTTCCGTCTGGATGAGCCATTTTTAGTTAATGATAATTAGTTAATAAATCCTATACATTAAAATCATTCACACAATATACACTATTTACTGTTAAAACACAATGAAAATAAGCACTAATCGACAAAAATTTCAACAAACCAAGTTAGCTAAAGTGAAAACAGCTGGCCGTAATGACTCGCGTCTACAGTCGCAAGCCGCAGTACGGGAGCGAACGAATACTGGCGGAAGTTGCAAAACAACTGATTTCAGTCACTATATATATGAACAAAGCTGTCATATTGATTTTGTGAGTGCATAGAGGCTAAAGCAATATCACCATGCACTCTATCGGTTGTTTCGCGAACTGCAATGATTTAAATGTGACGAGATGACTGATTGCGCCTCAAGGCTTAGCCCGCGCTCTGTGACCCTACTGTGCCGCGCTTCAAGGCGCTAGCCGCCCGCCCGATAAGGGTTAAATTTGTCTCTCTTGTTTTTATTTTCAGAAATGGGATGATTATTTTTGAAACAAAAAAATATTAAATGATATTTAGATAAACTTTGAAGAACATGATTGTTTTATTACAGATTGTCTTTTTCAAATTTACTTAAGGGAGAAAGTACATGTATACGGTTTATTTTATACTACTGATACCGTTTATTTTATGTTTGAATGAACTTAGTATTATTTACTAATGGATTTAATGTGTGAACGGTTATCTACGTTAAATAATTCGGACACTACATTCTATAGAAATAAAACCATCTTATTCACACCTTCTTACACCTATTCATAAACGAATTCAATTGAATTGGAATACACCATATCCACCCTACAGCCTTCCGTTACCCTCAGTTTTTGTAGCAGACTTTGAGGAGGAAAATTAAACTGTTACAGGGGGGAGCTCTCCCCAAAAATTAAACTTGTACCAAGAGGGCGTGGGAAAGAATTTAATAAATATTTTTGAAAAAATAAATTTGTTATATAGATAAGCCATTTATGTTATATTCAATTTACCTTTTGAGTGAAAAGGTATGTTGCAGTTTACTAGTACCGTTTATTCTACATTACAGTGTAATGAATGAAAAACAACAACTTCATCTTGCTCGGAAGATCTTCACAACACAGCACACTCTGTACATTTGTGTACTTTCCATTGCCGGCCAGACGAGGAAGGGAGGTCATCCGATTCTGGGAGGAAGTTTGATGTTTGCTCGCTCGATCACTCTACAACAAACACGAGCCGTCCAACCAAACTCCCGGTCCCGAGAAGCTTGTGTCATGATGGATAAAGCGCCTCTGACGTAGCCTTGTAGATACAGTAGTATGAATAGTGACTACCGTTCAATGTTTACAATACAGTAGTTCTTGGCTGCATTGCGTGTGTTTTCGTCATATAAAACACCTTACTGACAAGTAAACAATACAATGTGTATTACGTTATTCACCTTTCGTATATGGTACAAGACTGTGTTTCTACGTTACAACATAAAATAACATATAATATTTCTTTCTCTGTAATTTCTATGTGATGTTTATTCTATGAAATAGATAGACTATAATTATTAGGTTAAAAAATATTCTATGAGTGAATTTAGCTAGACATGATGACTTGGATCAAAATCTATGTTTTAAAGGTAAAATACACATTTTATGGTCTAAGACAAACAAATTACTTTGTCCCAGTAAATTGGTATACTTTTAATACAAACTACGTGAAAATAATGGAGATTTAAAACTCTAATAAGCGGTATTAATGGACTGACACATACTTTCACCATTTCACCATTAATTCAATTGGAAATAAACAACCTTTAATAAAACTACCATATTCTTTAAAGTTTTTCTATATACCTTTCAAAATTTATTGATTCAAAAATAACCTTAAACTAACAACAAAGGAAAGTTAAAATAATTTCTTAGAATGATTTTGGGACATACCGGTACCCGCTCCCAAGGTAATACCAAACCTTTTTGAGTGGGTTTTGTTGGGTGATGTCACTCTACACTGCATAACAAGTTTCATGGAACGGTTCAGAGATGAGGAAGAAATTTATATTTTAAAATTTTCCATGAGAATAACATTGGGCGCTCTAGACAACGCACTGCGTTCACCACGACATAAAATTTTCTCTGAACCATTAGTAGAAGAATGATTCAAAATACTAATTTGTTTCCATTTTTAAGCAGGTTTCAATGGTGACGGCTATATTAATTTTTCATAATATTTGTTTTTCAAAAAAAAATGATTTTTTCACCTACAGCCTATAAATTTTGAACCATTATTGCTACAGATATACGGGTCTCGTCTTATTTGGGACATTAAAAGTTATCAGCTATGCAATACAACTTTAGAGTGGTTTTGATAAATTTGTATTTCTCAGGTATTTTGTAGGTAAACTGCCCTTAAAGTCCAAAAATTAAAAAAAACTATCTGGAGATATGGCCAAAGTGTACCAAGTTTCATAAAAATCGGACGATTGGTGTGGTCTCGGGGTTTGTACACAGACAGACTAATAGACAGACAGACATCAGTTCGAAGACCACTTTTTTGGATTCAGGTAGCCTCAAAACGGATATATCCACTCTCAACTCTTATTCAAAATTTTTGACAAAAACGATGCTTTCTCCATATGCACGAGTGTGTATAAGGGAAGAAAGTAAAAAATAGTTTTTTTTCAAAAATTTGATGAAAACAATTTAAAAATTAAAATGATATATTCAATTAAGTAATCCCCAAAAACATGGAAAGCAATTAATAGTGACTAGTAGTATATTACCCCTTTTGGATATACTAATTATTTGCCTTTATTTTATACTTGATCGGATAGTTAGTTTGAACATTTACATTTATGTATCAAATTTCATTACAGTATCGGGCAGAGGGACATTTTGCCAAACAATACATGGTTATACCTCTATTTTCCTGCAGGAAATTCGATAAAAGAAGCAAGATAAACATACAACTCTTAAAAAAGTCATTCATACAAATACAGTAGAAAAGCAGTTTACATTTAGGCCGGATTGAACTATATTCCCATCCTTTTGAGAAAATAAAAAAGGGAATGTTTTCACTTCCTCTAAACATCTGTCTTTAAAACCATATGATGACGTCACTTCCGTTTAAAATTTTGGTCTAACTTATTGCCAAAACCTATCCTCCCAGAGCTAGAACATAATAGTGTTAAAATTCAGCCGTTTCTTGTTCTTAGACCGGTTGGTACCCTCACAATCTTGTCTGGAATTATTTCAGAGTGTGCAATTTAAACGTGAGAATTTAATTAAGAAAAGAAAGGGATACTTTTTTTTAAATAAGTAAGACATGCAGTACATGACGACACAGAGTCGTCGTTTACGAAATTATTCTGTGAACAGCTCTTCAGAAAATCTAAGACGAGAGATGATCCAAAATGATCCAATAGGACAACACACAGGAGCGCGCTGGTCTAGGGGTAGAGCGCGGGCCTTTGGTGTGGTCTAGGACTTTTGGCAACCACTGTTTTCCCTGATGGGGATTTCAGGGATTTCGTTCGTGCCGGGCGGGGTTGAAGGTGAGGGAGAAAGCGCTAGAGAAGGGCGATAGAGGAGGCGGCGGGCGAAGACAGACGAAGAATAACAAAGCTCAACACATGATACCCAATTCCTTTCAAGTGTGAGATTACTTACCGTCTAAGAACCGTCTGTTGTTAAGTTTGAACTATGTTTAGAGGTACAATATTATGAATTGTATCGGTCTTCTAAATAACTTCTTGAGGAAAGAATTAACGATTGAAATTTCTTTGAAATCAAATAGACTTGTAACTTCCAATTTATAATACTGTAATAATATTATAACCAAAATAAAGATATTCACAATATGCTGAATCAATTAAACAAAAGATACTGTCATACACGTTGTTTTATTTTTTACAAATACAATTGCTATAAGACATTTTAAAATGTAGGCTTTATATATAAATTTCACTGTATATATTATTAAACTTATTAACGTGGTCACAAACCTCTCTGTCATAAGTTAAATTTAAATCCTCAGCTAGGTGCAACAAGAGTCCTATACAAGTGCATAACAAATTATTATTAAAACCTTAAAATCCAAAAATTCTAAATACAAATACTAGAGAAAGAATAAATACAATGGAGAGATGAAATCATCTGTTACAATTTTGTACAATTCGTTATGTTGTTACAATACGAGGTGTATATCAACTGCCCCTTGCCGTCTCGCTCTTACATCTCCTGATTTCGGTGATTCCGGGGAGAAGGAGGAACTTAAAAGGATAAGAGTGATAATTTGTGGGATTAAACAATGAGGCAGGGATTTTCATGGAGAAATGGAGAATTTTTGGGATGAAACTGAGGTTGCCAAAAGGCCGCGGTCGAGGGCTAATTAGGGTTCCGATCCTCGGTGGGGGCTGGGCGGTGCCAAAAATCCGTTTCCCGCTTTGGTGCTCAAGGTCCTGAGTTCAAATCTCGCCAATCACCAATGGTTTTTCACTATGTGATAATGCAGCAACACACACATTGGTGCGCAAAAAGCCGCTACCGCTGAAGGGCCTTAAGAGTAATCCGCCCCTTCCAATAAAAATTGGACAACACGCAAGACACAAGTAGGAATCAAGTAATATAAGTCGGACCTTCGCGGACTTTTAGAGATACCAGTAACCAAAGTGATCCAATAAGACAACAGGCAAGACACACGACGTAGACATCAACTCATCCGGCTCGGTCCTCCGCGACCTCGTAGGGATACCTCGGTTACAAAAGAGATCCGATAGGACAACATGCAAGACACACGACGTAGACAACATGCAAGACACACGACGTAGACATCAAGTCATCCGGCTCGGACCTCCGCGACCTCGTAGGGATACCTCGGTTACAAAAGTGATCCGATAGGACAACACGCAAGACACACGACGTAGACATCAAGTCATCCGGCTCGGACCTCCGCGACCTCGTAGGGATACCTCGGTTACAAAAGTGATCCGATAGGACAACACGCAAGACACACGACGTAGACATCAAGTCATCCGGCTCGGACCTCCGCGACCTCGTAGGGATACCTCGGTTACAAAAGTGATCCGATAGGACAACATGCAAGACACACGACGTAGACAACACGCAAGACACACGACGTAGACATCAAGTCATCCGGCTCGGACCTCCGCGACCTCGTAGGGATACCTCGGTTACAAAACAGATCCGATAGGACAACATGCAAGACACACGACGTAGACAACACGCAAGACACACGACGTAGACATCAAGTCATCCGGCTCGGACCTCCGCGACCTCGTAGGGATACCTCGGTTACAAAAGTGACCCGATAGGACAACACGCAAGACACACGACGTAGACATCAAGTCATCCGGCTCGGACCTCCGCTGCCATGTAGTGTTTAGTGGGTAACGCTCACTAGGTTCATCCGGCATTAAATATATATATTTGTCCATTGTGTTTATTAGTTTTCAGAGACGCTTATTTGATTGCAACAAACTTTAACTTGCACATAGGCTATACACAGTTATATTTATACGATTAGTCGTTAGAAGTGTAATAGTGTATAATCATTGATTTTAGGGTAGTTATGCAATGACAGATATTTTTATACTAATGTGTTAATTTCATGAATATTAGTATTCTATCTATGTATTTAAATGTGCCTCAGTTGCTTTTCTAAGTTAAAAAATAACATGTGTCAATCGATAATGCTTATCAACAAGTCCTTTTCTATTTTGGGGGGTAGGACCCTCCGTAAATAAAGATTTATTTTCACTGGTTTAGCTTGTAATGAAATATTACATAGCAAAAGTGTCATTTAATTAGATTTCATTTAGTCATCGAACGCCGTTTATAATATGATCAGAGTTGGATCCGTCGTCACCTTTGTGCTTGTATATGACACGTTTCTTAGCTAGGAGTCCATATTCATATTTGGTATGCAGCACCAACGCAACAATGCACAGCTCGGTCATCAGATCCGTCGCGTAGCTCACATCATGGCAGATTCTCTACGGAACTTGAAAAAAACTATTCAGTACAGTGCTCCCACTTACAAAGGTATAATCGGGCGGCATCTCCTGCAGTGTAAGGTGGTGTAAGCACTGTGACGCACACACACACGCACAGACACTGTTACGTCCGCACTGTACAGTGGTCTCTGAGTGACTGACTAGTGACTAGTGTCTGAGTCTGACCCGCCCGGTATCGACCTGAGCGGCGCGACGCTCCTGCGCCCAGACAACCCAGGCCCATCCGATAGACCCATCGATAGTCTAATCACGATATCACTATCGCTCCGACGTCATTATTAAATTATCGGATGAAAAAAAACTACATGGGTTACTTTTTAGTTTTATTGGTCGGAGCAGCCTGTGTCATTCGAAAGGGTGTACTCACCTTAATTTTCAATATGATTGTCCATATCAATTGTATATTATACATTTGTATATTATAGACCTAGTACAGTACTGTCTTGTCATTATCAGTGACTAGCTGGGTGGTTCGGTCGTTATAGTACCCGCTTCATAATCTGAAGGTGCCCAATTCGGTCCTAAGTTAAATTCTGACACAACTTTGTGATGTTTCGATACTGCACTCAGTGTTTTTTTTTATTATTTGGCAATTACATAATGATCCTATCACATGTATCATCTGATTTTTGTCAGTAACAAAGCTGTTTGCCATCAAATTCATCAAATCACCCTTCTCTTTTCACCTCGAAATACCCAAACAAGTCGGTACACTATCTCAAGTCGAGTATAAATATTATGCTGAATGTTGACGTTTCGTAGTGTCGATTCCCAATTTCAACAAATAATTGAATAAAGGTGTTGTTTAAGTACCACCTAATGAGTTAAAGGTTTGATCCTGTAAGTTAAGTCATCATTAGAATGTCTTTGTTTGAGGGTAGTAGGTGTGAGTACTTCATTAATCACCTTCACCATCTTACATCTTACATCGATCCTCTTCTTCGCAGACGTAGAGACCGGAGAATCGTCAAGTTGGGTGGTATTTATATATATGTGTGTGTGTGTGTGTGTGTGTGTGTGTGTGTGTGTGTAAGTGTAGTGAGCCTTTTTAATTTTGTTTTTTATTAGTTTATTTTTAACCTACTTTTTTAGGCGGCCCTGTCACGGCTGTGTTCCTCAAGAATCTCTGCAGTGTTGTAGTATGGCCTTGTTGTTGTGGGGAGGTGTTGCTATTTTTTTTGTCCAATATTAATGAAAAAGGTATTGAAACTATTGTTGTCCTTTGTAGTATAGTGTTTAGACTGTTGTGCTGACGAGTACAACAGTTGAAGCCATTCAGAGGGACAAGGGTTCGAATCCCGACCATGAGCAATCCCAATTTGGCTTGCAAATGTGTGGTATAGTGGAGGGGAGGGCCCACCTTAATAAACGGTGACCAGCTTGGGTGGAAGTTGACGGCATTTGTAGGCTTAATTGGGATTGTAGTGGACACCTATTTTGCTTTCATAATTAGTGGTTATAAGGGGGGCATGTTTTCTGTTTTTTTTTGTGTAAGCTTGGTATTTTATGGAGAGTTGCATAAAAATAACAAAATTTAAATAGTCTTAGCACTTGGAGGGTTAAAAATGGGGTAGATTGATCTTTTTTGTAAATGCTTACGTTTTTCGCAAAATGCCGTTTTATATGTTTTCTTGCATAAAAAGCTTAAAAAATCTTAAAGTTGATAATAGTATGCTTTTTATTTAGGTATCAGTATAGGTGTTTTAGAAAATTTGCCTGTTCCCCTTTTTTTACATCAAAGTAAAAAAATAAAATTTTTGTGAAAGAAAATTTTTATTTATTTAATTTGTTATTATGATAAAGTACCTATATATACTATCATTAGTTAGGGCATTTATTTGTGTAAACACTACAACAAGTTAGGTGCCAATATCTTGAAAAACATGGTATATATATAATTTTTTTTGTAAATGCTTACGTTTTTTCGCAAAAACCGCCTAGCACTTTTCAGCGTGGAAATGGGGAACTCCGGTAGCACTAAAAGGGTTAAAATCCTATTAAAGTTTCTATATTTATCATTAACACTGACTTTGCGGTAAACACTTCAGACCAGTTTTAGATTTTCTTTAAGAGTGTCAAGTTTGAGTTTATTTGTTGTCCTAATTAGTTTTTTAAGTATCTTGTTGCAGGATATTATGTTTTTATAGAGCAGCTTATACCTAGATGGTCGGAAAATGATATTTTGTGGGTTTGCAGTATCAAGTTTTCGGGGCCAATATTGCTCAGGCATATGTCAATAGAGCTGGTGGAAGTTGGGGTGATCCTGGTGCATGGAAGATTCCCAGCTTTAAGATTATGTTCTTTAGCCATATTTTCAAGTTTTATTGTGTTAGAGTCCTGGGGGGGAGTAAGTTTATATTGAAGTCTCCCAATAGGTTTACCTCTCTCTTTGTCTTGGTATAGCACGATAGAAAAGGATCTAGATGATGGAATAGGCTATCAACTGTTGTTGATGGGGACCTTTATACGCCAATTATTTTGGTGCGTTGGTTTTTTAAATTGCTATTCCGCCCCATTTATTATTTTTTCTAGTGAAATTACTGATAAGACTTAGCCTTCAATATTTATGGACCCCATTTGCTCGGCGGTGTGGCCATGTTCGGATATTATCAGAATGTCAGGGTTTATTAGGTTAAGTTCGACTTAATTAGTTTGTCAATTTTATTTTTTAATCCTCTTTGGATGTTGAGGTGAATCATTTTAAGTTTTTTTATTAGAGGTTTGATTGTGAGTAGGCCTATTTTTAGTAATCTTTTTATCGCTGGTTGTGGTTAGGCCGGTTAGGTTTGGTTTGTTTGGGGCTAGGTCCAAGTTTGTTTTGGGATTTTGGTTTTCAAGCAGTTTTTTGAGTAGAGTTGGCTGCTTTACTTGTCGCAGTTCAAGAGTCAGTCGCTGGTTGGGAGGTTGATTGAAACGGCTCCCCACGTGGATCTGTCGGTTCCGCTTCTCTCTCGACCGAGCTAAGACGAAACCAAACCCCGACAGTGAACCAGACCATTAATCACAGCCAGCTTTAATTTTATCAGATTCAGATTTAACATTAAGCCAATATTTGCAGTCTCAATTAATTATTAAATTATCACATATAGTATTAGGTTGTAGTCTAGCTCCTATCTTCCCCGTAAGTTAAATTTAATTAGTCCATAATCTTAAAACTAGCACTTATCGAGAAACCCACCGAGCTGCTCTTGCCGACGCTGGAACCAGAACCAGACAGGGTGTCCTTTAACCCTACGCGTCCTCCCCTACCGTGGTGGGGGTCGCGGTCAAGATTCCCTCTCGCGTGACGTCACGCTGTGACACGGGCGTCACGTGATTTTGGGGCCAGTTGTTGATTGAGAGGCTGCGGACTCATCCGGGATGACGTCCTCCCCAGTCACGGGTTCCTCGTCGGGAATGGTTGTTTTGTTTGTATTGGTTGCCATCATAATCGTCGACCGAGGAATGGCCGGTACAGAGGTGGGTGTGTCAGTATTGTTCTGGGTGTGTGCGCTAGTTTGAGGGGAATTCGAGCCATCTTTAGGGGTTTGACCTAGGCCTATGAGGCGGGGCAATCTAATTCAGGGTTTTTATCGATCAAGCCGGCAAGTGTAGTTGCTCCATTTTTATTGGGGTGAATGCCATCTGGCCTATAGTTACTGTCTATGCTAACTAGGTCAGTGTCTATATAGGTTATCTTTGAATGGCTGCTGCACATAAATTGAAAGGCTTCATTAGTTTCAAGTATACATTTGCCTCTGATATCTCTTCTAAAAAGTACTCAATTTACGTACCACTCAGTTTTACTGAATCTTTTTTGGGCGGCTTCGATGGTTAGCCAGAGTGGCCTCATTGTATGGTTTGGAGTTTTGGAACCAGCGATGTTATTTGAGCCTATGTTTATTATGACTTTTGGAGGAGTTTGATTTATTTCCCTTACGATATTTGCTAATGTTTCTAATTTGTGCACCAGGCAGCACCTTAGTACAGACATTTAGTTGATAGTTGTCTTTAATTATGCTTGCTGTTGCCCTGAGAGTCGAGTCTCCAATAAGCAGGGCTTCTGGCCGCGTATTATCTTGTTTTTTGTCTTCTACTTGGCCCTGTGTTTCAGTGGTCGCCGCTGGTGACTCGTTTTTCGCTATATAATCCCTGGGGCTGGCGAGTGTTCGAGCTGCGCCAAGCACTGCAGTCCTTCACTAATAGATCACTAATAGATCACATGTGTTTAGTACAAACTATAAACGTGTTAATATGCTTTAAAACTAACGTTTTGAGAGCTCATTATTTATTTTTTAAGGGAGTGTGCCAGTTTTTTTTAAAGTAAACAAAAACCTCCAAAAGGTATAGAACAATAAAAATAAGTTTAATCATTTTAGGTGCTCTAGTTTATACGCAGAAGATTAATACAAATGCCTTTTGCAGCGCGTTACAGAATGGCAGTGACTCATGCATTTGACCCACATTCATTTCGTTGTTCCCTTATAGGCCATAACCTAAAAACGTTAAAATGACCAATATATATTTTTGGTCGAGTTAACTTTATTTAATTTTGCAAGGTTGAAAGGTTAATAAATAATTTTCCAGAATGGTTAATAATACAATATAACCCATAGTCCTGAAGAAGAACAACAGGTGTAAGATAGAGTATCTTATTTCTGTATAAGGGATAACTGTATAAGGGGATAAGGGAGTCTAGCACGTGTGGGATTTCAAAATTTTATTTTCGAATTATTTAAATTTGTGGAACCGTTTATTACACCTTTCTAAATAAATCACCGAAAACTAAATAAAATATAAATATTTTCAGTAAACGTACTGGTTGGCTCACTGTTAGCTTGTAGTTGGCATTGATGGATAAAGGTCGGCTATTCTATCGTGTGCCAACCTCGCACCAAGTAAATAGAATTAATCAATTTCGAGCAACGGTATTGCACCTTTCGAAATACAGCACTGAAAACTGAACAAATAATAAATATATTAATAAATTCGGTTGGCTCGTTGTTGGGTTATGGTTGGCATTGATGGATAATGGGCGGCTATAACATCGTTGGTCCAACCTCGCACCGCGCGACATGCCAAACCGTTGGCCAACGATTTTCGGCGATCATTTCCCGACGTTGGGCCGACGATTTGTGCTACTGGGATGGGCACTTATTTACTGTCATTTCGGTTAGGAACTCCTGTTGTACCCTTAATCAGATTCTTGATAGTTTCTTCCATCTTTATTATAACTTCCATTTTTCGGGCAACTATATCTGATAATTTTATATTTGCCTCCTTTTGGGCTTCCAATTGGCTATTCAAGGTTGTGATATCTTCCATCATCAGGTCTACAATTCTGTTCATCTGATCGGGCAGTTCTCTTTTGACGTTGGTTTCTTGAGGAATTTCCTGTGTCACCTTCTTAATTTCTAATGTTAAATTTAGTTTATTTGTATTTGTATCTCCCAGAGGGAGTTTTTTCGAGGGTTTTAGGCCTTATCCTTTGATCTACACAGGTTCTACACATCCATTCAAAGTAGTTAGTCTGGTTTCCGATAGCTTTATATTGCTTGTTGGTAATACCCATGCGGCGAATGTGGTAAAAAGCATTGCAATCGCATTCAATAGCTTTATCCCCCTCCTCTTTACCTCCAGTTTGCACACAGTGCAAGGATTCTTTGGGGCGAAGTCCTTTTTATCCGGTTTGGTAGTACTTCTGGTCATCTTGTTTGGGAGGGCTGGCAGGGTGGGGGGAGGTTGGCGAGGCTGAGGTGACAGAGATTGGAGGTCGGTGAGTTTGTTTCTATTAAGTCCTATGCTAACCCAGCCAAGACCAACCTGAGTTTTTTATGTTTTTGTTTTACTATTTTTTCTGTTTAGAGAACAATATTTTTCCTACCCTATTTGGTTTAAATAATAGAATCAGGGCCTTCTAACTATACCTAACTAAGATGTTGATTTTGTTTCCCTAATTCATGGGACAAGTGTTTATTTGTTTTTCCCCTCCTATTAAATGGAAGCCCTAATCTCATTTGAATTTGAGCTGGTAAGAAAAAATATTTAAGTTTCAACACGTACCTTTAGTTTTCCTAGTTTATAGCTCACGTTTGACATTTGGTGATATTAGGCCTCTCTGGAGCAGGCCAGTGGAGTAGTTCAGTCGGCTGTTGCTGTAAACAGCTGCCTCAGTATGGAATGGAGTGGATCGGAGCGACTGTGGGATGATGGGTAATGACGTCTTCTTTTTTCTTTGGTGATGCAGTTAGCAGTAATTTGAAAATTTGACTACTTGTCCAAACTTTGTCCGCCTTCTTGGATGGTTTTGTTAATGAGCTACAGATTAAACTATAAGAGGAAAAGTATTGTTTTTATGGTATGGAAAATTAAAGCCAAAGGAAATTAATAAAGCACTGAGACATAAGTCTTCACTTGCCAGTCCGTAGTTACGTTGCCATCCGGAGTTGAGAATTTGAGGTGAGGCTTCGGGCTGTGATAAATGGCTGACCGATGCCGGTTTCGGATTTTGGCGTATAAAATAAATTTTTGACTTTCGCGCACTGAGCTTGATTGCTGACTTGATGTGGAATAGTTAACTTTATACACTTATACACAAATATTGTTTCAAAGGGCACTAAAAACTGTAATTTTAATGAAATAAAGCTCGAGTACTACAGGAGAGCTTTTACTCCGCAGACCAGTCCTACCAACCTACCAACCAATATCCTAAACCACGACTACATGGCCACTCGATCTTTAATTGCGCCTTAACGCCTTGTCTCAAGCTTGATAAAGCCCTTAGTCCTCTCTAGCCGGTCCTCGTCTCGGTCCTTCAGACACAACTGTAGAGGCTTTGATTTCAAACTAAACCCTTCTAAAGTTAAATGTATGAGGATAATAATTTATGCCAAAGCAATTGCCATTACAGTATTAAAAATTTCATTTGGGTTCAAATGTTCTCTAAAAAAATTTAAATATACCCATTTAAGTTTAATTTTCTAAAATACACTTTGTTCTGTTATATTGAATGTATACAGAATAGAAAAAATAGGGAAAATTCAAGAGAACAAATGTAAAGAAACTATATTAGTACTAAACACTTATAAACATAACTGCATGATATTACACTATATGTATTTTATTAGTTAACTACACAATTTATAAGCAAAAAATAATTGTAAGTAGAAATGATACAATTTAAGTTTAGTGACGAAATTCAGTCTAATTCCAATTTAGAATTCCAATTTAGAATAGGTTTGAGCCTAGTAAGGTGCGTTTAACTATTATTTCATAAGTACAGTAGGCTACACAGAATCTTGTTTTTAAAACTAGAAAATTATATTTTCTTAAATTTTCATCAAAGTTTTAAAAATAATTGAATTACTTAGTTCAAAAATGGATTGGACATAGAAACATACAAAATTATAAACTGCATGTTTGATTTTAGTTTTAAACAACACATCAGGAGATGGTCCTTGCAATACAAAATATTCTATCGTTATGAAACTGAGTGTGTAAAGTATTTGGGACTTGGGACTGCTTGTGAACAGAAAAGTCGCTGGAAAAGTCATATATATATTTGAAAGATGAAATCAACAATTATTGGAATACGATATTTTTATCTTTAACTTTAGTAAAATGCAGGATTTACGCATACTATATTTTTCGTGAATACAAAGCAAACCTTGGAATGTGGAATAGCTTTATGGGGAAATACCTATGGTTCTTTATACAAAACTATATATTTTCAACATAAACTTATTCTGAGATTGGTTTTCTGATCAAATCAGATTTCGATTGTCAAGACCAGTTTTCATCAGTGATAAAATTCTTCCTTTAGGAATCTTTATGCACGGTATAGGCCTATAAAGTTTAGAGCCTTTTTTATTTTGTGTGTGATCTCCAGCTACAATAAACTTGCCTCCGGACCCCAGGAGGTTTCTTTCCAGGTTTATTTCCAGGGTATCCATCTTACCCTGATACACACCAGTATGCAGAGTTAGCTAGTATTCAGCTTCCAGTATGCCACAAAAGCCAGTGTCCAACTTACCCTAATACACACCAGTATGCCGATTATGCCAGTATCCAGCTTACCCTGATACACGCCGGTATGTCACGTAAGCCAGTATTCATCTTACCCTGATACACGCCAGTATGCCACGTAAGCCAGTTTCCAGCTTACCCTGATACATGCCAGTATGCCACGTAAGCCAGTATCCATCTTACCCTGATACACGCCAGTATGCCACGTATGCCAGTTTCCAGCTTACTCTGATACACGCCAGTATGCCACGTAAACCAGTTTCAAGCTTACCCTGATACATTCCAGTATGCCAAGTATGCCAGTTTCCAGCTTACCTTGATACAAGCCAGTATGCAACGTAAGCCAGTATCCATCTTACCCTAATACAAGCCAGTATGCCACGTATGTCAGTATCCAACTTACCCTGATACACGCCACTATCCAGCTAACCCTGATACACGCCACTATCCAGCTAACCCTGATACACGCCACTATCCAGCTAACCCTGACACACGCCACTATCCAGCTAACCCTGATACACGCCACTATCCAGCTAACCCTGATACACGCCACTATCCAGCTAACCCTGATACACGCCACTATCCAGCTAACCCTGATACACACCACTATCCAGCTAACCCTGATACACACCACTATCCTGCTAACCCTGATACACGCCACTATCCAGCTAACCCTGATACACGCCAGTACGCCACGTATGCCTGTATGCAGCTTGCCCTGATACACGCCACTTTACCCTGATATACGCCAGTATCCATCTTACCCTGATACACGCCACTATCCAGCTAACCCTGATACACGCCACTATCCAGCTAACCCTGATACACGCCACTATCCAGCTAACCCTGACACACGCCACTATCCAGCTAACCCTGACACACGCCACTATCCAGCTAACCCTGATACACGCCACTATCCAGCTAACCCTGATACACACCACTATCCTGCTAACCCTGATACACGCCACTATCCAGCTAACCCTGATACACGCCAGTACGCCACGTATGCCTGTATGCAGCTTGCCCTGATACATTGCATTATATTACTTTACTACCTGTCTATATCGATCCATCTTACCCTGATACACGCCAGTATGCCACGTATGCCTGTATGCAGCTTGCCCTGATACACATTAGATTAGATTACTACCTTACTACCTGTCTAAGTCTATCCAGCATCACCTGAAACTCCAGTATTTGGTCATTTGGAGTACGGAAACTCATGACGGTTAATCTCTCTTCCTTTATCTAAATAGTTACAGTAAAAATTTAGTTTGAACTATCCAAAGATTTACTTAAATATTGATTTAAATGTTAATAGATCAAATAAATGCAAGCATAACCTTAGATTCTCAAAAGCAATCTTTAACAGTTGTTCGATAGGGAGAGCCATCCGATAAACCAGTGCTCGATAGTCTATCGCATCTACGCAAAACACTCGCCCACCCACCTGTCGCCTGGCTTTATTGAGGAGAATTTAAATATTTTATTGTTTACGTGGCATTGTGGAGGAGTTTCCTAAGGAAATTTATGCCTCCATTTTATTGGAATGGAGGGTTCTTTGGTTGTACATAGGGATGTAAAAGTTATTTTCACAATTAATTATTTTCTTTGCACTTCGGATATCATAATTCTCCAAATGTTTAAAATAATGTTTATTAGAATTATTACATTTTCCATTTTATTACCTATGTATGTATGAGTTGGTGTATCTGAAAAATCTCTAGATCTTATAAACTTCTAGATCTCTTAGAACACAGAAGCTTTTAGACCTCACAGAGAGCATGAATGTTTTCCATTATATCGTGTTTCGCATTAATGTAGTAATCTAGATCTCGAATGTAAATGTAGACAAATCCCTTTGATATTTCATATTTTATGGCTATTGATATTTTAAGGTAAACTCCTGTAAAACAAAAAAATACGTTTTCAAATTTAGCATTTTATCCAACTTAAATATGTTATAACATAATTACTCTTAAGAGTCTGCATCAGTGGTAGGCATCTTGAATTTTAGTCCCGTAAGGGCAATGTTTCTACAAACAAAAATCCAGAAATATTTTACAAAATAAATCATTATTTTTTTTATTGAGAGCAAAAATAAAAAGTTCTGTAAGGTGGTACCCTGGAGGACTGTAATACCTTTAATTTGACACCTCTTCCGTTAATTTATGACAATAGGTCAAGGAGATATAGGTGCCAGAATTTAACATTGCTCTTACGGGACTAAAATCCAAGATGGCTACCACTGATGCAGACTCTTAACGAAATACACGATATCAGTGAACTCGGACACATCTTCTCCCTCATTATGGAGGAGAAGCTCCAAAGGTAAAAAAAATATTTGTGTGAGTTTTATTGTGACCGTAAGATGCTTACCAAGTTTCATGGAAAACGGTTGAGAAATAAGGAAAAATAAAGAAAATATTTAATATCCTTCATACTGTTATATTGACATCGGGCGCTCTCAGACAGCCTTATGGAGAATCAATGTAAACAATACAAATCAAAACATCTGTTTGTAACCATTTGACAGTTGTTGATTGAAGGTGGTAAACGAAATATGTGAATAGAGGTTTTGCATTAATATTTATTTTATGTATGTAATAAATGAAAAATTATCCAATAACTAAACAATTAGTAAAAACCAAAGGGTAAAATAACTGTACGAAATAAAAGCGGAGAAAAGTATTTCCAAAATCGTTCGTGTTTTGAAAGAAAACGTATTCACTCAATTGCTTGAAGCCACTGTAACAAACCAATTAACTGGTGTAAATTAAATTTCTCTTCTTTTTTTCAATCCTCATTCCTTTTCTAACAAAGTCAGTTGGTCACAGGATAATAATAACAACTGTATTGACAATTAAATTCAGTATAAGATCAGCTAAAACAATTGAGGTTGGCCAAAATTCTTAAACGACGGCTTGAACTTGGCTGACGCCGTAGCAAAGTGGCTAGCGCTCAGATCTCGCGAGTTTGGGCGTGAGGTCGATCCCCGTACGGGTAATTACATTTTTATTCAGTGTTTATGCCACATTAATTAAGGTGTAAGAAAACGGTTTTATTTAAACCACATAAATGTTTTCATTGCGCAATACATTTGTTTAATTTTTATCCAATACTACAATACGAGCAAGGTTTGTATATATATATATGTATGTATATATATATATATATATATATATATATATGTATGTATATATACACTGTATATATATATATACAGTAAACCCTCTTATATCCGGACCCTCCAATATCCGGACGTGATTTTGAAAGAATACAAAAATTTAAAATTACTCTAGGAGGTCAATGTTTGTTAAACCAGTAGTCGCGAACGATGTTTGTAGGCCGGTTAGTAGCGCGCCGATCGCCGAACGCGGGGTTGAAGCCATGTGGACAGCGGTATTGTTAAAAGCGGAATGGGGAAACGATGAGTCACACTAGTCCCGAGTGCCTGAGTCTCTAGCGCTACTGTCTGTATTTTGTGCTTATCTGGTGCAAGGTCGCTAACTTACGAAACAATAAACCTCCCCACCCCACCTGTCTGTACCCACCCCTATAGCCAAGCCAACGCATCACGTGTACTGTAGTGACAACACCTGCCTCCGTGGTCAGTGTCGCCTTTGTTTTGCTTCAGTGAACTTGTCTTTCTTGTAACAGTTCGTTTTAGTTTCGGGTAGGAATAAGTTATTATGGCCGGAAAAAGAAAAAGGGTTGTCCTTACGATGGAGGAAAAATTGTATTACTCTAGTACTGTACCACTTTGTACTGTATTACATAATTTTTGGAGTTTTTATATTATTAAAGTGGTTTTTTTATTTAATATACGAATGTTTTATTCCCCTCTCATATCCGGATTTTTTGCTATCCGGATCGGCCGTCGCCACATTAGTCCGGATATGAGAGGGTTTACTGTATATATATATATATACATTGTTCACATTCATTTTTGTCGTACTTTATCCAATTTAAGATACTTACTATTTGCTCTGAAAGATGAATAAATTATTAAATCAGCTGAGTACCCAAGCAATTGCTCTACTTACTGGTCACTGGCTTGTTTTCGGAGGTAAGGAAATACCATTCCATCCTTACCATTCCATTACCGATAATGTTTGTTCCGTAAACTTCACCGATCTCACAATGGCTATCGATTGGTTTTACGCCTTTAGCACTTTAGAAATGGGCGAGAGCATTAAAAATGGCTGCACAAATGTTTCATGATGAAGAACGGTGTGGGCGTCCTTCGGTCGTTAATGAAGATTTGGTGCAGAAGGTGGACGAAAATGTGAGAGAAAACAGACGCTTTGCAATGGTGCGACTACTACCCTCGCTGTTCTTGTAGTGTTTTGTATCGCATTGTGGCCGAGAACATGAATAATTACCGGAAATTTTCACTAAACCCAACGTTTTTAAGCGATGTATTGTCTTTCTTCATCATGCACATTTGTGCAGCCACTTTTTTAATGCTCTCGCCCATTCCATCACCCACAGTGTTTCGTCCGTAAACTTCACAGATCCCACTATGGTTATCGATTGGTTTGACACCTTTAGCGCTAAGAAATGGTAATAACTGCCCGTACTTCACAATCGGCGGGACTCACGATTGTCGGTGGCATCTTAAAAACTCAGTAAACAACATATACAATGAAGAATCAGACTGTAATTGCATCAGCGCGTAGACAAGAGATGTAGGTAACCAGCGCGCATGCTCCGACCGTAGCGAAATCACAAAACGGTACTTAAAAACACGCCTCGTATTTAATTTCTACATGAATTTGATGAGTTATCGTATTTATTGTATTTATTTAATGATTTCAATACTGACTTTTATCTTTATCACTAGAAACAGAGCCCGTTGTGGTTAAATACAACGGTCACCATAAATACTAAAAAACATCAAACTTTCATATTTTTTGGCAAATCTACAGTCTGAAAGCTTTCTAATGACATATTAATCAATGAAATTGGTCCTGTGCAAACCTAGATTTAGTTGTACAAATTTTAACAAAAAAATGTCACTTAGTACCTATTTCTTCAACACAAAGAAATTTGTTGTATCTTTCGTTTTTTGTAAATAACGTTTAAACGGTGAAGACATCAACCAATGTGGATGGTGATTTTCTGATAGAGAATTAAATTTCTAATAAATTACTATAGAGAATCTTTTGAGAAACCTCAAAAAGACGGTAAAATATCGCCTTCAAAAATAGAATTTTGTAAAAACCTATTTTCAATGTATTTCTTATGGAAAACATGTTTTTTACTTTTTCACCATAAATACTAAAAAACCTCAAACTTTCATATTATTTTGGCAAATCTACATGAATGAAGCCTTGCAGCAATGCATTTATGATTAAAATCGGTCTAGTATAACTCGAGATTTAGTTGTATAAAGTTGAACAAAAATATCTTTAATTCAATATTTTTTCAACACAAAGAAAGTGATAGTATCTTTGGTTTTTTTGTAGCCTAAATAACTTTTAAACGGAGAGGAAATCAACCAAAATGGATGGTGATTTTCTGAAAGAGAATTAAATTTCCAACAAATTACTAATATGCATTCCTTGAGAAACCTCAAAAAGGCTGCCAAACATTGCCTTAAAATAAGAAATTGGTAAAACCCCATTTTCAATTGATTTTTTATTTTTTATTTTTTTTATTAATTTTTTTTATTTTTTATTTTTTTCGGTGGATTTTTTATGGATAAAATGTTTTTTTAACTTTTTCACCATAAATACTAAAAACATCAAACTTTAATATTTGTTGGCAAATCTACAGGATGAAAGCTTTCTAATAATATATTAATCAATGAAATTGGTCCAGTGGAACTCTAGATTTAGTTGTACAAAGATTTTTAAGACTGAATTATTATAAGAAATAGATGAGACTGATTTTTATTGAAAATCGACAAATTTTACCTGAGCCTGTTACTTTTTAGCTTTTTATGAGTTATAAAATCCACTTTTTCATGCTGTAGGTTAACTAAAAGTAAGTAGCTTCTGCTATCAGACTTTATTTTCCCATGCTTCAGCAGAGGTATGCTGCATATTAAAGTGAATATCCATTAATTTAGAAATTAATGGAGGTGACTCAAACTAGTTATGTCAGTCTCATAAGTCACAAGTCTTTATTCAGTCAAATTAAAAGTATACATTGCATTAGCCAAGTCAACAATGAAAATTAAAAGCTAACTTAGCCAGATTTTATAAAAGAAAACTTTAATACTAGAAAATACAATAACACATTCAACGACTGCTACTCAAAAAATCCCGGAAGTTAGCTTCATTCAAGAGTAACCTTTTTAATACTCCCTTAAATTTAAAGAAATCTTGTTCGACTTTTAAGGTTAATGGAAGGCTGTTGTAAAGTTTGATGGAAATATTACTTGAATTGCGGAATGGATACCTGAGAGGAGAGGGAAAAAATATTGAAAGGGTTTTTTATGCACACAACAGTGTTTCAAAGATATAAATGGACGGAAAAGTTAGTATTTTGAATGTTCTAAAGGTTTCCTTACATGACTGTGTTTTTGAGAGTGAGAATATTCGACGAGTAGCCTTTCTTTGCAGGCGTAACAGATACAAGGTCCATTGACATTCACTTCCCCAGACGGGCACAGCATAAGTTAGGTATGGAAAAATTATACCATAGTTTTCTGACAAAATAACATCATGATTCGCTACCTGAGTAAGCGTTCGAAGAACAAATATTCCAATTGAAACCTTATTATTTACATGTTCGATTTGTTGGTGGTAATTGAGATTTTCATCAAGTAACAGACCAAGTAACTTTACGTTTTGGGAGGGGTCTATTATGTTATCATCTAAAAGAATATGCAGCCCAAAAATGCTCGTTACAGACCCCTTATTAGAAATATGAAAATCCAACAGTTGAGTTTTGTCTGCATTAAGGACTAGATGATTGCTTTGACACCATTGAAGAAGATTATTGGACTCTTGGAAGGCAATCTGTTCCAAAGATTCTCTACAGGGACTAGAAATAGCAATGGATGTGTCATCGGCAAATCGGCAGGTTTTGGCTAATTTTACACTTGTGGAAAGTTCATTGATGAAGAAGAGTAAGAAGAGAATAGGTCCCAAAACTGAACTCTGTGGCAACCCTCTCCTATTTTTCTACCTCTTCTAAAATAATTTAAAAGATTAAACTCATGTAACTCATTTATATTTTTGTGTCATTAGCATAGTGAATAATTAATTTAAATTATTTTAATCCTTTTTGTATTAATTATTTATTAATATGTATTAATTTTATCACAACCAACTTGATTGGTTCATATCTGTCTTTCTCTAATTGATTCAAGAATTAAAATTTAACTTGTTCCTTTATACTTTTGTGACATTTCCTCATCATAATTATTAATTATTAATTAATTTAAATGATTAGTATCCTTGTCTTTATTGAATACTAGTAAATTATTCTCTACTACTTATACAATATATTATATAATATTTTAATACAGAGTTTAATTTCGATGATTTATTTAGTACGTCGTTGAATGTATTTTTGCTTCCTTGGATATTTTTAAATATCCTTTGCCTTTTATAATGCAGCTTTGCTGGCTTTTGACCTCAAGTCCATACTAGTGTGGCAAATGGTGATAGCTCTAGGTATTCTAAAGTTAGCTGCAAGGTCAATAAGGATGGTGGCAAGCCAAGCTGCAAATGTTTTTTTTCTGCAAACCCATGTTGATACCTAATACCTACAAATACTTGAGCTCTCTAATACAACATCTCATGTTACACAAACACTTGAGCTTGTAACACACACAGCTCATGATGCAGTTTTTTGTCATCTCATTGGTAGGACAGTGTAAATATGGCCTGAACCCTTGGATATTCACTAGGATTATTCAGAGAGCCAATTGGTATGAATAAAAATTTCCCAAGGACCACAAGCAGAGGTGGCTCGTCACCACTTTTGGAGGGATAAAAATCCGTAGAGGCCAAGGGCCCCCCCCACGAAATTTGTTTTCCAAGTACTGTGTTTATAAACTACCTGAAGAATATTTTTCTTAAAATGTGACGAAGGAGCCTGCAAGTATGACTGGTGTTGGATAACTTACAATAAATGTGATAATGACAAAAGTTTATAATACAGTATATCAAAATAAAACAAAGCTAGACATGTCTCATACATAGGATATAAAATACAAGTATAATCTATATTTATAAAGTATTTTTTCATAACTCTAAATTTTGTTTTAGTTACTGACAGTCCAAGGGCCTCAAAAAATTGTCCTGAGGGCAGCAATCGGGTCACATAGTGAGGATCCCTGGTCTAAACTGTAAACAAAACAACAAACTGATATAGTGTATGACAAACATAGTTCACCATTTTGGTGGGCAGCTGACGAGCGCGCATGGGGAGGACCGTGACAGCGATGGAGGGGATCAAATGTTTCACCTGTGGCGTAGACATCGGCTCCTGGCTTGTCTCTTAATGTCTATTAAAACATTAAGTTTTAATACGGTGATGAGTGTGACGTACAAGTTGAATTGGCAGTGACTGCTTCAACCTGATCTACTATCTAGTGAGTGTTTACCTGCTGATTGGTGCCTATCGCTAACAGCCAAACGACGTAATGTTCATGCAAAGCTGGCTTGGAACTACACCTGCGTGAAGATTTTCTTTACTTCGACAGTTAAATATAACATACTTTAAGAGAAAACTTATGTTTATTTTTAATCTTGTATTATATTTTTGTGTGTTCAACCTTGACAGAAAAATTTGTGTGAGTAAATCAATTCTTTTTAAATTTTCAGCTTTTTTCCCCTAGAACGTGTTCAGATTTCCTGGGTTCGGATTTGAGGGGTTTCACTGTACTGCTTAACAATTTTATTATAATTTTTTCAGTGGTTAAATCATCTCAATTCTAAAATTGATGTCTCAAAAATATATATTTTTTATGTTCCTCCTAGAAGGATGATCAAAAGGCTCATTTCAGGCTGTTTAAAATTTTGAAAACCTACAAAAGCATAGAAACAGATGATAAGTTAAGTTACAAATCCTGTGAAATCTCACTCATAACTTTGATTGGGTAGTAATTGAAGTAGGTAATGTTATGTTACCGTACCGCGCCACAAACTTTCACACACAAACTTCAGGTGTTGCCATACCCAAGAGTCTGCTTTAGAGATGCCGTAATGATCATTAAGGCATCTCTAGATGATTATCTAAGCCTATAGTTTTCATTTATAGTAGAACTTCACATACTCAAACAGGCTAATAATTTTGAATTAGGCTATTTAGTTTTAATAACAGGAGTTTTGGTTGAATTAGAATATTCATAGAAATTTGAATTGTTGTCATTAATATTTTTTTCACTATACAAAGAATATTAGGCCTACCTATATCACATATTAAAAAGGATTAAAAAAATCAAATTGAAATATCCTTTATTAATGCTTATGTCCAGAATACATGGAATGTTATCAAATTTCAAACATACTAAATCTAGTGACTTATCCAAATCTTTTTTGATATGGATATATCTAAGCTCTGGGTCAGGGGTGTTAGTAGATTTGTGAAACGCAAAAAGTGCAGCGAAAATTATTAACAGAAGTGCCGTCATACGGTTATAAGAAATGCTGTTTAGATAAACTGTAAACATTCCCTTAAGAGATCATCATTTATTTCCCACTGGGAAGTAAATACTGTACAATAATTGTTTACAGAGACAAAGCCTAGAAAGTGGTATCGTTATTTTATAACAATCTTTTTAGTAATAATAATATAAATAATGTACATTTTTATAGTGTACTAAATGATTTAAATGTTTTATTAGATAAGTTTCTAATTTGATAGTTTCTGGTGACTATAACAGAAAGAGTTATTCAGGCACATTCGGGTTCCAACAAAAAAGGTTCTAAAAATAGCATTAAAGCAAACTTAATTTTTAACACTGAAATTTATTAGGAATAAGGTCTTAGTTAACGTTTCCACAGGCATGTTTTTCAAATTTTTGAGACTTTGGTATAACAGTTTGCATTGATCGAGTTTGCTTAGAATCCAAGAGATAACAGTTTGAACGACGGATATGTAATTTGAATTATTTTGAGATTATTATATTTGAGATTTGAGTGTAAAAATTGGATTCAAGAGACTATAATTAGAGTAAAAAATTTGAACAATTAGTATATTATCGTTCAAACATTAGGGATTTTCAGGAAGAAGTTCTCCTGTTTATTATACAAGCTTATAACATAAAAAACATTTAATGTTAATGCACCAATTATTTTCTACTCTTACTATGTATTTTTTACCATCTACTCTCATAAAGTTGTAGAGATGTTTTAAAGAAGCTAAAGATGATTAATTAGCCCTCAATAACCCTAAATTAAGTGCATGTATGTCCAAGAACATATATGCAATATATGTTCTTGGACATTGGGAACATTTCAATAGGTTCCCTTATATCCAGCCACCTTGGGGCTGATCCGTTGGCTGTATAAGGATTTGGTCGGATAAACCAACTTATTTTAAGAACTATAATTGATACGCAACAATAATATTCTCTTGATAAATACAGTCATGATAATAGTTTAGTAGTCTTCTGTGATTATTTTTTTTAGAAAAAACACATATTTCTAAAATCAATAATTATAAAGTTTCATAAACCACCTCATTGGAAGGTATAATTGCTCGATAAAACCTTTTCACTCTATCTATGTACCAAAGCCCATTAACTGTGCTTTTTCTTACATTTAGTTCACAACATGTTTTTGCCACAGATTTTCTTTCACCAATGCATTCGATCACATTAGGCTTATGTTTGGCTGTCACCTTTATTACGTTTTCATTTTGACACATTCATTTTTTTGTACTCAAACTGGTCAGGACACTGTAGCACAAAATACAAGACTTTTAACAAAAAAAAACAATAACTCTCTTTATAAACCGCACTTTAATAATCAACTGACAGGCCAGATTTCACCAGATTTACGCTAACGATGTTTTTGATAATCATCAGTTAAAACTGGCTGAGGCGTGACTAGCATGACACTGGGCTGACATGAGAAAAAGTAAATAAAACCCAAAAAATAGTTCAGTGTTTATGGAAAAGAACAATGGAAAAAAGGATTTTGACTATTTTTATTACTCTTCATCAAGAGTAACAAGGACTGGTGCTTAGTCAAGACTTATTTTGTTTTCAAATGATTCCTTTATTTCACTTGGCATCTTTATTTCCAGTTTAATTTGAATGATAAATAGTTATTGCCTATTGACAAAATCTTTAAAAAAAGAATTATTTACTCGTACAATCACTGAACAATTTGTACAAAGTAGGATGGACAAGACAATATTTACTGTCAACTTAAATAATTATAAATACGATTCAAAAAGGAAGACAAGACTATATACCGGAGAAGAAATGAACCAGAACACCTAACGGGGGAAAAAATAACTACAGTAGAACCCCTCTAATCCAACCTTGGATGGTCCGTCACTCCGGTTAGTCCGACCATGCTCAGGCTCATAAGCATATACTGACGGGACACCTGTCAAGCCGTTGTTTTCTATTTGGTTATCGCTTGCTTGCTTCCGTTCTTCATATCTGGTCAGTTTTCTTACTTACAATAATACATTAATATCCTAACTTTCAGATAGACAGTATAAAATGAACATTATAACTGAAAGATGACCATAATTTAAGTTTCTTCTCAGCGACACGGAACATCTTTGATCAACCAAAAGTGTAGAAGCAGATGACAAAATAATGAATTTATAGCCTATTGGAATGCAAGAACGTCATTAGTCAACAAAATTACAGAGCATAATATGTTCGTTCCTTTTCCTTTTATAACTAATACATATTCTAGTGTAACTGGTGTAAAAAGATCTTTTTTTTTGTTTTCCTATAAATATTAGATTTTTCTGACCTTTGTTTCGGTCCCGGGGATGACGGATTAGAGGGGTTCTACTCTACGTTAAAATTGAAGCAGGCAAAGCACACTGTTTGCTCAGAACGAACAGTACATATTGTTAGTCATCTGGCTACCAGTGGTGGAGGACTTGCACTGTATGTCGTTCGTCAAGAATGGGTCAGTAAATTCAACATGAGCTTTCATACTGTTGCTGTAATTTGGGTGGAAATTTAGTTTTATCCTCATTTAGAACTAGTAAAATAAGATCTCATATCTTCTTAGAAGTCAAAGAAGAGATAAAAAAGTCTTCTTGAAAGAAGTCAACCAGCGCAGCACTGAGTCAACAAATACTGTCAAATCGCTGGGGGGAGGGGGGGTTGGTAAAAAGGGCAGGAAAAATCACCCACTGCTGATTTGAATTGTTGGCTCAGCCCATGTCATAGTATCTGGAGTTTAATTAACAAAGGTTTACTGTATTTTGGAAAACAGCTAAGCTAATACATTTCCACGCACAGGGTTTTTCCTATGTGGAAATTCTGCATTAGCTAAAATATTTATCATGTATAATGTGTATTCATTTTCTATATTTTTCTTTATGTATTTGTATCATATATGTAGTATATTATTGCAGAATAAAACATTTTTGATTTTTTTTTATAAATAAGTATGTCAAATAGCCATTTTCTTGTATATCAGGGCAGAAAACCTACATATTCATTTCCCATATTATTTTAAAAGAAAATGGGTAATTATACATTTAGATACTTCAATAGTAAATTTTATGTGCATTCACCTTTTACATTAAATTAATAATAAATCATGTCAATAAAATTGTTATAATATACACATAAAAACATACCTAACCTCTATCCAGTAATTAGCTAAGCCAAGGAAGTATGTAATGATCTATGACCGTAATATTTCTGTGCCAATTGTGATGGATGACACCTTGCACAGTGTACTGAGTCAATCTTCCACTCTTATCTAAAGTCCTGAGTCCAAACAAATTTCGCTGATATATATCTCGATCCCGCATTTCAACAACATCTTCATTTGAATCGTAAAACCCAAATTGGCTGAAACAGTTTATTAAATTAATTATTTAATTATTTTATAATAAATATATATAATTTAATTTATTATTATATACTATCAAATTAGCCCCTTTTATCAATTCATTTATTGACCCAAGCTTCAACTAGCTATTTTTCATGAGAAAGAGATCACACTCTGCAGGCTGGTGTGAGTGTGAGCGAATTTCATTCCTCCATTTATATCATTAAAAGTACTGTACTGTAATATATTAATAATTCCTTTTTTTTGTCATCAAAACAAATAATTGTCATTAGCAATATTGAAAGAACAAAAATTTTGTTGAAACTGACTGTTGCAATAAAACAAACAAGAGGCTTACATACATGATTAACCTAGTTTAATCTGTTTCACACCGAATTTAATGTATAAAATTTGATATTTCATATCAAATTTGATTGATATTTGTATAAAGGGATAAAAATATATTAGACACTATAACTTAGAGTATGATCCATGAATTCATCAACTCTACAGAAAGCATTGGTGATTAAATATTTTTTAGTGATTTATTAATTAGTTTTATCCCGGCCTGAGATGGAAAGTTTAAATAAAATTAAGTCTGTGTTGTTTTATCTTAATTTATCACTAGTTTTTGTGTTGTATTGATGAACATCAGTCCAACTCATTGATTCACTTTTGGAAATACAATACATTATCGTTTCCAAAATGTAAATGCAAACTTTTGAAAGCTTCTTTACACAATTCTCCAACATTTAATTTACATATAATTATTATTACCTTTTTTGTGAAACAAATAATCTTTTAAACTCTTTCACTACATGAGCCCCAAACTATTACACCATAGAAAAAATGAGAGTAAATTTATCCATAATATGCCATTAATAGAATATTATATATATTGTATTTTTGATTTAGGAAAGAAATTGAACACATGAGTTCAAATCATAAATTATTTCAAATTCTAAATCCGGTGTTAATTATTTAGAAAGAAATAATTTTGTATTGTCTGCATATTGTTTAATGTCATATTATTTTAATGATGATTGACAATTATTTACAGATAACAAAAATAAAATGGGTCCAAGTATCGATCCTTGAGGTAAACCTGAGTTTAAACTTGTAACATTTGAAGCTACCCAATTTATAAAACTTGTTGCTTTCTATTTTTATATTTATAGCTACAATTTCATAAAGTTATATATATATAAAGAAAAAAACTTGTACATGGTAAAATCTGACAAAAAATGTTAACATTTTCTAAAACCATAAAAACGTTTCGTTAAAAACGTTGGCAAAATTTTGCCATAAATATGACAAAATGCTTACTAGTTGGTATTTTTCCATTCCATAGGATATGATCATAATCATGAATCATATTTTAATCAAAATTGCGTGTTTGACTGTTTCCTTACAGTTAATTTCAGTTTATTACTTATATTTATATTCATTACAAACTTTTGATATGCATTCGAGGAAAACAGGTTTTTGTATAAGAAAAGCAAATGTATGCAGTTTTTCTTTTCTTCTTAGGGTCACAGGTGTAGCAGGTCTTTTCCAACAGAGTCGGATCTTGGCTCTTCTACTCCTAGTACTCGACGGATGCACGCTCGGAGTTCATAAGTCAGCCTCATATTCTATACACGGCGCTCCAATTGTGGTTTCACCAGTTCTTCAGCAAGACTTATCAAAAAGTTGAAGCGGCTTACTTGCACTCTATCCACGAACAAGTTGTGTATATTAAATTAATTTACTCCAATTTATACCCAAAATTCGGAAAAAGATCGCCATGGGCCACCGTTGAGTACGCCGAGCTGTTGAGTACTAGGCAAATTTTTCTAATCCAAAGCGTCCTTTGGTTTGATTGTAGTGTACATAATGATTTCTGGTTTACCACTATCATTATCTATAGACACTTCATGATGCATCGTTGAGATAAGAATCACTGATTTGGCTTTTTTTGGCGTAAGAGACTAAAGTTGCATCGTATATAAAAACAAACATTGATGAACCAATTTCTTTGTTCCTAGATGATGAGAATTCAAGGGGAATATCCTTTTTATTTTTTTTTAAAGTGCCCACATACGTAAATCCCTTTATTTTCAACTGTTCTGTCAACTCAACTGAGCTAAACCAATTGTCAGCAGTGATGTTACGTTTTGACTGTTCTATAGGTGTAGCTAGCCTAATCACAGCCTGTGTTGGCTTCATCAGTTTCTTCTCTTGTGCATTTAATGTTTGGCCATCAGATCTTTGCCTGTATAAACATAGGCATTATAAAGGTAGCCAGTTCTAGAATCAGAAAGACATGATTTTAATTCCATATTTACAGGGTGTGTTCGGAATATACATTTTGAACGCACACCTCCCACGAAATGCTACTAACATTTCATCAATACAGGCAGACTCGCCAATCTTGTACAGAACCTGACAGTTATTAATAAATTGATTAAATATATCAGACATGGGAGCTAAAGCATCAGTTATATGGCGCTCTCTCCTGGTTGCAGGTTTATCAAATCTCAAGCAAGTTAGTAGAACTCCAAATCTTGCTTTTGAAATTACTTACCTAAAAATGTCCTGACAAGATCTATCAGTTGCAAAAAAGGATCTACAATCTTCTCTGTTTGATTTAAAAATAGCGGATTTAAAAAGTAAACCAAAGAAGGCTCTAATTACAAATGCATCAGTTTCATGCCACACATGTTCGTCATAGCTAGTTCTTTCTTTATTTATTTTTTCATTGGTCCATTGTAGTATAGTATTTATTATAGGCTCTGTAAAAAGTAAGCTCCAAATACTATTAGGAGTTGGGTTATAGCCTATTTTTGTTGGAGGGCGAATAGTCAGAATCCGGATAACGTTATGGTGTCACACATGTGACCACCTCAAGACTGGATCAGCTGACCAACGATACCTATTCTGTTAAAAATAGTTTTTTTTTCTGGTGGTTTGGAGTAGCTGAACTTGCATCTTCATTACTGTCACTTTCACTATTCACTTCACTGCTAGTGGCATTTTGACTGTTTTCAATATTGCCAGAACTTTCATTATCAAACAGTAACTCATCTTCATTTTCACCCACTTCTGATTCTGAACTGTGGTCACTGTGAATTGAAATGCCATCCTCTGAACCCAATTCACTACCTAAAGCGTCATCGTAAATTTTCAAGCATCTCTCCAAAATCAGAGTCTAAAACACATACACAAGACAAAAGGCCGGGTCATGAATACATCGTGTACTGTCCTGGGTCCGGTGTTACAGACCGCTGATGACAAATAAATCTGTAAATATCACTATGATTATGCAAATCATAGTAACTATTAAACAAAATACAATAAACATCATTATTGGCAATAACAAACATTATTACTAACATATATCACATGTTCAGTAAAAGTTAGGAAAATTTAGGGAAACTCATTTCAATAGGGTGAGGGTCAGATAAAGTAAACAAAAATCCCTTTCAAACCAAAAGGTATAGAATAATGAAAATAAGAAATATGTAAAGACAAAACTCAAGCGGTCCGGTTGACATGACTGGAAGAAAAAGTGACAATAGGGATTGTTATTGGTGGTGGGGAGGGACAACTACCTAGCTTGGTTTAGGTCGTTGTCTTTTGAAACCCTTAAGTTCAAATAAATAAATTACTCAAGCTGTCCTTGAGACCGCACCCAGGATGTTAGTGATTAAGGTTACATCATCAAACTCCTTCAATTGCAGAGGGAAAGAGCTGGGGAAAAGACTTAAGGCAACACCCAAAGGATAAAGATTTCATGTTATAATATAAATTTAATTCACATGTTTCAATAATTAATTTAGAAAGAATATTCATAAAAAATTATAAAACGATTTTGTGAGAATTATTTTATCTTTTATTATTCAAGTAAGTAAAACTGCAATCAGACCACCACATTACCAGAGATTATTATGAACTCACCTTGACTGCCACGGTGAGATGACTTCATCATCTGGACCCCCAATCAAGATTAAATTTCGCAGCTTGGAGATTCCATACTTGAAATCACTCTTTGAATCATCACCCTCATTGTTGATTTGTGGTAGAAAGTTGTTATATTTGAAGTACATGTCCTGATGGTGAGGATCATTCCAATAATTTCCGACTGATGTCAACTGGCCAACATGAGAGTAGAATAGCTCATAGGCATCATGTAGAGCTACATCAGGGTAGAAAATGTGGAGGAACTTAGCTGTCGAAGGAAGAGTTTTTTTCAGTTATAATGTTATAAAAGCTAATAAATTAATCTTATATAGGATGAGGAAAAATTAATATTTCACTTATCAATTTATATTTTTGGATGAAACTTGGCATTTAGCTTCATTTGGTTGAGATCCATCCATTTATATGTACTTAAAATCATAGTTTATATGTGTTTATCATGACAGCTAACCTGCATAATCTTTCCCCTTGTTAATCATATAGGGAATTGGCAAACTCCTTTATTTATGGACAGATATTGATGAAACTTGGTATAAATGACCAAAATAAAAATTATATGTGCTAGAAATGTCCACTTTCAGTGTTCCTCACAGCAGCAAACCTGCATACTCTTATCCCATGTTAATCTTATGGAGAATAGGCAAACTCTTATTTATTACGGATATTAATCAAACCAGTTATATATTATTATTGATTTGGAAATTCCCTGAGTGCGCAGTCTGCTGCTTCGGGGGTATTTTAAATTTATCTTAGATTCTAAGCTAATTTCTTAAGCTACGACTCCACATCGGAGCCCCAAAATTCAATGTACGGTGTTTAGATTTTGTAATACCTCGGTAACCATTGGAGATAGAGTATAACTTTAAAGAACTTGTGTAATTTTTTAAGCCAATTCTAAGGTAAAAGATAAAATTAAAAATTGTTTACAAAATTTTTAAAATTACATACAAAAACACAAAAAACCTAATTTTTGAGTATGAAAACCCCCCTAACTACCCGTTTTGATTGACCGATAGGTCTGGATTACGAACCTGTCCAAGTAAATGTCTCCACCAAATTTGGTGGAGACATTTACCAATCAATGGTCAATCAGACCATTTTTACGAGAATTAGACAAATTTTTAACGCTATTGTTTTTGGTCTCTGGGCACCTCAAAACAAAAAAATAACATGGTCCTGGGCTTGTCTTGCCATGAGTCTTACAGCTTCTTCCCTACTGGAAATTTACTAAAAAACAGTTATTGATTTAATTTGAATACATGTTCAGTAAAAATTAGGAAAATTTAGGGAAATTCATTTAAATAGGGTGTGGGTCAGATAAAGTAAACAAAAATCCCTTTCAAACCAAAAGGTATAGAATAATTAAAATAAGAAATATGTAAAGACAAAACTCAAATTTTATCCAATACTATAATATGAGCAAGGTTTGTATATAAATATATATATATTTGCACACGGATCTCTACATGGCTCTAAGGAATTTCTTTAAATTTTGGAAATAACTAATTTCCGAGTAGAAAATAAGATAGATAAGTAGATAAATAAGGTCTAATGTCCAGGAAAATTCTAGTTTTCTTGTAATATTCAATTTAAAATCAACAAATTTAACATTACGCTTATGGAGAATCAAATGTATACAATACAAATCAAAACATCTGTTTATTACATATGTTTAATCTTCAGGAGTCGCCACAACATTAAATATGCGTGGATCACCAGCACGGGCAAGATGTTTCTTAGAAAGGACCAGGGATACGCAGCTGTGCTAATCTCTATATATAAAATTGAATGTATGTCCTTTATGCGTTGCCAAACTATTCATCCGATCGCCATGAAATTTTAGGAAGTTGCTCTATGTGTCCTGGAAGGTTTTAGTGAAAAAATATTTTCAAAAACCCTATAAGTTTCTATTTGATGACGTTTTAAATTTCTAATGTTAACCTTATGGAGAGTAAGTTTGTTTACAAAATGTCTACAATGAAAACATTTGATTTCTTAGCTACAGCTGATTGGTTTACTTTCCATTAGCAATACCGTATGCTTTACTATCCAATGCCATCTGAATCATTCATTAATGTTAAACTATGAAGTAAATGTGTACTGTAAAAAATGAACAGCTTTATTCACCACGTTAATAGTTTACGGTTTTGGGGGATTACATATTTATATTTTTATTTTCTGTCTGATTAAAGTCACGTGTTTATATAATAATTACAATGTTTATATTATTACGTTTATTATAATAATTAGCTGTAGTATATCTTTCCTATAAAAGCCGTATTACAGTTAGGTTTCGTTTGGGTTTGAATTGGATTGTGAATTAATCCACTCATCAGTAAATGATGGGCTAAAACAAATTGAGGTTGGCTAAAAGACCTTAAACGGCGTCATTGTTATGACAGACGCCACAGCCCAGTGGTAGCGTGTTGGCCTCATGAACCGGAGGTCTCACTTTCCACCCCCGTCAGGGGTAATACTTTTTGTTCAGTGCTATATTAATTATGGTGTATTAAATCGGTTTTATTTAAACCACATAAAACATTTATGTGGTTGGGCTTAAACCACATAAATGTTTTCATTGAGTAATAAATGTGTTTTAATTTTAGCGAATTTCCCATAGGGAAGAAGCTATTACCGTAGGTCTCATGGCAAGAGTTAAGCCCGAGACCATGTTATTTTTTCTTCTTTAGGTGCCCAGAGACCAAAAACAATAGTCAAAAACAACAACAAAAACAAAATTTATATATATATATATATGTATATATATATATATATATATATATATATATGTGTCTGTGAACACGATAACTCTCGTAAAAATGGGCCGATCGAGACCAAATTCGGTAGAGACGTGTATTCCTATAAATGCTCGGACGAGTTCGTAAACCAGACATATCGGTCAATGGGAACGGGTAGTTTGGGGGGGTTTTGTACCCCAAAATGGGGTTTTTTGCGTTTTTCACATGTAATTTTTTAAAAATTCTAATTTTATATTTCACCATTGGAATCAGCTTAAAAAACTACACAATTAAGTTCCTTAAAGTTTTTCTCTATCTCCAACGGTTACCGAGATATAAAAAAATCTAAACACAGTACGTTGTATTTTGAGGCTCCAATGTTAATCTTATGGAGGATTAGGAAAAATTAATTTTTCACTTATTAACTAATATTTTTTGATGAAACTTGATATTTAGCTTCATGTGGTTGAGATCCATACATTTGTGCTAAAAAATCATAGTTTATGTGTTTATCATGGCAGCAAACCTGCATACCCTTTTCTCATGTTAATCATATGGAGATTAGGCAAACTCCTTTAATTATGGACAGATGTTGATTAAAGTTGGTATAAATGTTAAAAATAAAATAAAATCTTTTATGGTATAAATGGATACTTTTAGTGTTCCTCACAGCAGCAAACCTGCTCACTCTTTCCCATGTTAATCTTATGGAGAATAGGCAAATAATTCTCATGTTTATCGACAGATTTTGACCAAACTTGTCATATATTATTATTATTATTATTATATTATTGATTTGGAAATTCGCTGAGTACGCAGGTCTGCTGCGACGGGGGTATTTCTAATTAACTTGTATAATACATGTCTTATTCTATACGAGCAAAGCTCGGTCACCAGGTACTTAATATAGTTTGAAAAAACATTAACAGGAGTTAGGGGTTGTGAAAGCTCAAATTTGTATAATGAAAGTAGTACCTGGTGACCGAGCTTTGCTCGTATTATAAAAATTAAAACACATTTATTACTCATTGAAAACATTTATGTGGTTAAAATAAAACCGATTTAATACACCATAATTAATATAGTACTGAACAAAAAGTATCGCGCCTAGTGGTGGGGATGGAACTCGCGGCCTATAGTTCTTGAGGCCGACACGCTACAACTCGGCTACGACGTTAGTCAATTGAGTGATGCCGTCTTACGTCTTTTAGCCAAAGCCGATCATTTACTGTTTAATTATCCATACCGTTATTAGCCTGTGATCAACTGACTTTGTTATAAACGGAATGAGGATTGAAAATAAAAAGAGAAATTTAATTTACATCAATTAATTGGTTTGTTACAGTGGCTTCAAGCAATACAACGAATACGTTTTCTATCAAAACACGGAAGATTTTTGAAATACTTTTTTCTGCTTTTATTTCACACAGCTATGTTATCCTTAAGTTTTTACAAATTGTTTAGTAACCTGATAATTTTTCATTTATTTAATTCATAAAATAAATATTAATGCATAACCTCTATATTGTTCCCCACAGTCTTCTATCAAGAACTGTCAAACGGTTATAAACAGCTGTTTTGGTTTGTATTGTTTACATTTTATTCTCCATAAGTGTAATGTTAAATTTTTAGATTTTAAACTTAATATTACAGTAAAACACGAATTTTCCTGGACATTAGACCTGTCTAGAACTTATTTTCTACTCGGAAATTAGTTATTTCCAAAATTTAAAGAAATTCCTCGGTGCTGTTTTCGAGATCCGTGTGCAAATATATATCCTTGCTCGTATTATAGTATTGGATAAGTTCAGGGAAAACCATTTGCCCAATTTAAGTGATAGCTTGTATTTCTGTGTCAAGAAATCTATTTATTATCATGATGATACTTTTTCCACAAATTTTAAAGTTTACATAAATAATTCTATTAAAAAATTTCCTCAAATAATGTAATAATTATTTTTTAAATGTTTTCAAAAATATATCATTTTCAGTGGTGTTACATATTTTTATTTATTCACATTTATTGTGTTTTAAATTAAATAATCATATGTTTTTTACAATAATATTATTCCTGGTTTATAATTGTGAGTTCAAAAAAAATTGTGTAAGAATAAAATGTTTTCATAATTACATTTTCATCAACTTATTCGGACATTCTTACACCTGCAATTGGCTGTATTCCAAATATTTCCACTAATATTCAATTGAGACCTCAATCAAAACAGGTTGTCCTAAAACCCAGACCTCTACCATTTGCCTTATGAGACCAAGTGGGTAAAGAATTAGATCGCCTAGAAAAGGACAACATTATAACCAAAATAGACTTAAGCAACTGGGGTTCAACCTTAGATGTTATTCCGAACCTGATGGCTCCTTAACACTATGTGCAGATTTTGCAAAGCACAAAGGTACTTAAAAAGTTGACCCGCATGGTCAAAAATGGTGTAAAATACAATTGAATTCCACCATCAAAGTATGTAAACTTGGCGGGGCCGTGACTGTAAGATTTTTGGAAATTAATTATTTGTATTTTGTATTTGTAAATGTGTTACGATGATAATGACCGCAATTATTGTTCGATAAAATTTGGTAGAGTTGTTCCTTTCTGTAATATCTTGGACGAGTTTGTTTAACAACATCAACTACCTTAACTACACTTTTTGGAGGGTTTTTTGTGCCCCAAAAGTGGGGTTTTGAATTTGTACATGTATGATTTTTGAAAAAATCATCGGTCAATCGGTTACTGAGGATTTTCAAAATGTTTAACACAGTACGTTGTCTAATGTAAATCTTATAGAAAATAACTAAAAATCAATAAGTCACTTATTTACTTAAATATTCTTCCAAAATTGGGTATGTATATCCATCTAGTAAAATTTTATCAATAAATCCATAAAAACAACTAATTTAATATTTCTTATGGCAGCAAACCTACGTACTCATTGCCTGTGTAATTCTTACGAAGAATAGAATTTATCTATTCTTCGTAGTGGTAAATTCGTTTAATTCTTGACATAATTTGATAAAATTTGGATTTGTGTTTTTACTTAGTTAACATTAAGACCTTAATATAAGTATAATATATATATATATATATATTATACATATATGTATACACATATACATATATTATACACATATATATTATTAACATATATGTTATACTTACTTCCATACTCTCCAGCTTGAGGGGAACTTAGGGAAATGAAGTTCTGAACATTGTGATCTGAGTATTTTTCTAAAATTGCTCGAGCAATTAATCCACCTTGAGAATAACCTGTAATTAAAATTTTAATACTTTTTTAGCATATAAAAATTTCTCAACCTACAAAAGTACTATTTCCTTTATTTTAGTTGAATATGAATTATCTTGCTTCTAGTCTTTCTTCCACAAGATTTAATGTCATATGTTTTAAAATAACTGTTTTTTTTTGTTTTTCAGTCTATGATAAAATATAAAAAGTTCTTTTTATCAATTAACGTTGTATTTTTATAGTATACTGTATTTTGAATATACATTACTGGCGACTGGGAATTTGAACCCACAATGCCACAACGGCATCCAAGCGATCCCTGTGACAATCGAGTAGGTATTGGAAAATTCATTGATGGATTTAACCCTCTATGTGTCCATTACAATAATACTCATAATATCACAGAGTTTTGTTTAGATGCACAAAAAATCATGAAACACCACAGACTTATATAATGTTGCATATTGCCTTAAAGAAGATAAAAATAGACTATTCAAAAATCTCGTATATGTTAACCCTAGCTTCTTATTACGTATCATCCTTATATCTTCAAATCCAGGAATTCTTAAAAAAAGAAGTTTCTGCTCCCTAACGAGTCATGTAAGTTCTGTCATAATTCAAAATATCAAAATTCCAAAATATACGTTTTTGTTCAAAATTTTATTGTGATAAAGAAAATATACAGTATGTATCGCTTAAAACCATTATTTACAACATTAACTTAAAAATTCCAGAGTATGTACATGAGAAATAGCCCCTTCTTGCAACGTTTACCAGTTTTATGCTACTTTTTGTTTAGTTGTTTGGCTTTTAGAGGTCTCCAATCATCCACTTCACTTAACTTACCATCTGACAAATCCCTAATATCACTAAAATGCAAACCATCACAAATTTTAGGGATGTAAACAAATCGCAAGATAAACAAAGTTTCGCGAAAAAAATTGAAACGATATAACAGCTACATAGTTAAATAAACACTCACAGACCTTGTGTAAAAGGGCAAACATTTATTATAAACATAAAAACTAAAAGTTCCTGAACAATATGGCATACAATATAATTCCGTTGTATCGATTGTAAAACTTTATACAAGCGATAAATTAGAGCTTGCAGAGTTGCCCAAATTCGGGCGATTGACACTTTGGCCGTCCAATAGTCGTCAGAATTCGGTCTATTGACACTTAGAGGGTTAAATGCGTCTCGTTTGACCCAGAAACAGTAGAGATTGATGTGTGGCGCATTATGTTTGTTATAGGTCTTAAACTCAATTAATGATGAATAAACCGAACGCTAGGTATTCATAAATTCTTTGAGTACTAATGGCTAAGCACACTAATTAACCTTTACAGACCTAGAGATTTACATGAATTTTAGTACGAAGAACTTTTTGAACTGTTGTTAGAAAATTTTCAGACTAAAAAGATACCTAACGGTATTACAGAAAGGATGAAATTGTTTCACTGCGTCAGGGCTGCGAAAGTCTGATGGAGTTTGCTAACGTCTTGTGACATAGACTGAATGATTATCAATTCCCCATTCAATTTTTCCAACAAGCACTCATCACCGCGTTTGTCATGGGGATGTGTCATAACAATATGAGATTCAAATTAATGGAAAAGAACTATGCTTTATACTTTTTATACTTTTTAACTGAAATGTCGACCTACCCAGGTAGGTATTTTAAGCCAAGTATGAATGAGGAATGAATGTAAGATGATTGTGGCGCGATCTTGTAGTCTTGTTACTGACTAAGGCCGACATATTCCTTAAACAGGACTGTTAATTAATAGCCCAACAGCTGATGGCAAATAAGGGACCTACAGTTTAACGTGGAATCCGAACCACACCCTCTGAATTACGAATTGGTCTAATTATGAGGATGGTCTTTGTGGATTAACGTAGTATTCAATAGTGCGGACGTTAATCCGCACAAGAGAACACTACACCCACCGACCATCTCTCACAACTATTTACAATTACCTCCAAGTAGCTGGATTACAGGACGAATACAGTAATAACTTGAAATCTTTAAAAGTTATAAGTTGCTCACTGTTTTATTCCAAAATGATGCTATTAAAGTGGTCAATGTCAACTTCTTTAAATCGTTAGTTAATTTAAAATTTACATTTCCCATTAGGACTAAGGCAAATCACTTTATGAGAATTTAAGAGTAGGTGCTTGAGGATGTTTCCTGAAAAATAACTGTTAACGAAATTTGATTTGTTTTCAGACATCATAACCGTAGCTAATTCCTTTTTTTCTGTAAAAGATGCTACATTAAATAGTTTTCCCCAGAAGGAAAATTGTAATACTATATTCTTACGACCATGCTATGTATGCGGTGGTAAAAATCTTTAAGAAAATTGTAGAATTAAACATTTTTTTGAAAGTTTTTAAATTTGTTACAATTCTGGGAGTAAGAATCACATAACGAGAATATGTAAAATGGAACAAGGAATGAAACTACATTGTAGTAATAGTATTGAGAGTAGTGCAATCAACTACGATTTGTTAAAAGAATTCAGTAGTAAAACTGTTGAGAACAGTACAACTAACTATGGTATACAAATTCTTTAAGGGAAACACAGGAATTCTTTCAATTGGAAAGCAAGTCAGTATTTATCCTACACTTGTTCATAAAGTTTTACTCAATAAACAGACTGTAAAAATGCAATTTGACACGGGTAGCTGTGTGTTGTTAATCTCAGATCATATTAGGAATCAGATAAGAAAACCTGACCTTCTGTCTAGTGAACGAAGTTTGACCTCGTTTACCATTGTGTTAACCAATTTGGTGAATTACATGTTGAGGTTACTTTTAGTAACATAAGATCAAAACTTAAGAGTTTTTGTCGCTCAAAATAGGTAGGTGTCAATAAAAATATATTGGAAAGAGATTGGATTTTGCCTTTATCTCTCCATAAATTGTCAATTTCTGATTTGCAAAAGATATGTTCACAACCACATACACTTTATAAGTAGAAAACAGAGATCAACAACGTTCTATATTTGTTGATGAATTATATTTTCAACCCAATGAAAATAAATGTTCTATGACACCTGCTCACTTATACTTAAAACAGAACGCTACACAGGTTTTTTAAAAAGCAAGACCTGTTCCGTTATCATTAAGGTTAAAGAAGAACTCGACCAATTGAAAATAAATGGTAAGGAAACCGAATGGAGCCATCAGAATAAGGGCAAATTTTTCAACATGACTAAACCAAGCATTAAAGGTACAACAGTTTCCTTTACCAACTCAAAATAATTTATTGGCCAAGTTAGGATCTGGTCAGAAGATTACAACTCAGGATCTCTCTGACGATTACCTCTCTATTCCCATGGAGGAAGAGTCTAAACAGCTCCTTGTTGTTAATACTATCTTTGGGCTTATGCGATACAACCGACTGTGTTTTGTCTTGGCTTCTGCGGCAGCAATTTTTCAGAGAAAAATGCACTCTATGCTCTCTCTGGATTAGATGGAGTTGCCTTCCTACTGGATGATGTCATCATAACAGAGAAAAATTACACTGAACATCTAAACACCTTAAAGAAGTTCTGAAACTGTCATGAACAATGGTTTTTGTTTTAAACAGGGCTAAATGCCAATTCATGATGAAAAAGGTCAACTACTTGGGTCTGTGCATTTCCAAAAATTGAATTGGACAAATCAAGGACAAATCATTTGGACAAATTGATGAATTAATACAAAGTCAAGCCAATAGTAGATATGCCTGGACCACAGATTATCAAAAAATTGGAATTGTTTATAGGAATGGCAAACTTTTACTCGAAGTTTATACTAAACTTTTCTGAGCTCTGTGCACCATTTAATAAACATAAACAGAAAAATGTCCAATCGATATGGACTGAGCAGTGCTAACAAGCTGTTAGCCATATTAAAAACGCTTTAGTCCCTACTCCCATTCCAGTGGCATTTAATGATGATTTGCCTATACAGTACTTTGTTTGAAATTCATTATTGGTTATGGTGGATTTATGTTATGTTTGAGTTGTCTTTACGTACTCGTCAAAGAGACTTCCTTGGCGAGTAGACGTGTTATGTTTCTTATGTCTGTAACGGTTAATGAATGTTTTGTTTGTAAGTTTTGTGACTGTTTTAAACTTTTTTGTTTTAAGCTGTTAAAATGGTCCAATCATGACCAAATTTATTGGTTACAAAATTAATTTGGTAGAAACGTGTATTCCTACATCTGCTCGGACAAGTTCATAACCCAGACATATTGGTCAACTGGAACAAGTGAGGTTTTGCCATATGTTTATGCTAAAAAATCATAGTTTATGTGTTTCTCAAAGCAGCCAACAATTGAGGTTGGCCAAAAACCCTTAAACCACAGCCTTGATTTTAACGAACCGTTGGCTCAATGGTAGCGCGTAGGTTTCACATATTGGAAGAACGATGAGATATGAGATATGAGAACGATCTCCACCCGGGGACGATATTTTTATTCATTATTTATGCTATGTTAATTAAGGTGTATCAAATCAGTTTTATTTAAACCACATTAATGTTTTCATTGAATAATACGTGTGTTTTAATTTTGCTTATTAACTTGAATAATACATGTCTTATTCTATACGAGCAAAGCTTGGTCACCAGGTACTCTATATATAAATTTTAACGACAATTGTTTTTCGTCTCTGGGCACCTAAATACAAAAAAATAACATGGTCCTGGGCTTAAGTCCTGCCACAAGACCAACGGTAATAGCTTATTCGCTAAGGTAAATTTGTTAAAAAGAGGCCTGAGAAGGTTGGGGAGGAGAGAGGAGGAAGTAATGGATCGAGAAATCTGGAGGAAGTGTGTTGGCGAGGCAAAGTACCTCCTTGGGTACAAAGAGTCACAGCAGTAATTGAGTACAAGTAAAGCCATTTAATGACCAACAAAAGATCTGTAGTTTACCGATTAAATGGATTCCTTCAGGGTGGATGGCACATATCTGCATTATTTCCGCACCGATTTTATTAACTTGATGCCACATTGGTTCAAGACTCCAAAATCCACCAAATTGGTTAGTAATGTATACTTTGGTCCCTGGATGCACCTTTAAATGCATATATTTTTAGAACTGATAGAACTGAATTAACAATTTTTCTTCTTGTTTTATTTGTATCAACAAATGATTTTTTAATGATGCTAAGGCTACAAAAAAACTTTTTATGAAATGAACGAGGTGTTTAACACTCCGGTGCTCGCGAGGGTATACTGAAACGGGAGCGGTCACGTGGAGTGCCCCTGCACTCCACTTGTTTTTTATGTTTATCTTAATTAGTATGATTATCTTTACAATGTATTGGCATTTTATGTTAAATATAAACATATAACACATAACTGATGTGATTGGTAATGTTATGAAACCTATAATTTAGACAAAAAAATTATTTTGCAAATTTTACAATACTATAAATAAATATTGGTGCATAGAAAAATTATTTCAAAAAATTGTTAGGAATAATTTGTTAAACAAAACAATTGAAGCCCAAAACCAACTATGACAACATACTTTGACAAATGAACCTAATTAGTACATTCTACACACACACACTTTTCAAATTATCAAGGTAGACCCACTTGTTACACTTAAAAATTTAACAAATTTTACAATAGAAAAAAAATATTGCTGCATTGAAGAATTATTTTTAAAATGGTTAGGAATAATTATGTAAACAACGCAATATTATCTATTTCAAGTTATCAGGGTCTTCATCATTGATGACACTCTCATCATCTTCCGTTTTAGCTAGCCAACACCATAACAACTGTTCTTGGTTGTCCATTGTCCATTCATTATTCTATAAATGCACACAGTATAAAGTTTTCATATAAAAATAATGTTAACTACGTGAAATAAAATCCACAATATATGTCACTCAGTGGAAAAAAAAGAACACGGCCTGCACTCCAATACTGCGGCACCTCGGGGAAAAAATCAATAAAAATTTGTTTAGCCCGAATTGGTGTCTGTTACTATAATGACAGGTTCCAGGATTGTCAAAGGGAAGGTAGATGACTGCTCAATGTCACACATGCAGTCAACTGCGTTTTATGAACATAACAACATGACTGGAGTGCCATCGCACTCCACGCGAGCACCGGAGTGTTAAGTAAATACTGATTTTAATCAGAATGAAACCCCAGTATAATTATCATAATAATTTTTACTTTAAAATTAAAGACAGAACTTAGTCTATTTCTTGACTCATTTTCATAAGTATCCACATGATAGTTATTACATTGTTATATTCGATGTTACATCCCCTCCTCAGTTAATGCTTCTGCACTGACTGAAAAAATACTATTCTCGTACATGTAATTATAATTCTCCTTTAAAAATAAACGCAGTTGATAGATTTAAACAGTATGTATTGTCAACAACTTCAACTACATGAAAAGAGGATGACAGGAGGAGCAAGGTGTAGGATCTACTAAGAACTTTAGGATTTCCTTCCTAAGAAAATTAAGTGTTTTACTATATCCAGCTCATATGTTCATTGATTAAGTAAAATTAATTAGATTTGTTAACAGACATTGATGCAACAATGATTACACATAATTCAAAATGCATTAAACTTATTCTTCACTTATCATAACTTAATCTAACAATATATACATCATGCACTTTACTTTCTCCCCTTATACAAAGTATATGGAGAAGGTATTGTTTTTGTCAAAATTTTTGAATTTGAATTGAGAGTGAATATATCCGTTTTGGTGTCCCCTGAATCCAAAAAAGTGGGTTTCAACGTGATGTCCGTCCGTCCATGTGTCTGTCTGTGTATCTGGATATGTACAGAGCCACAGCCTACCCCGTTGGTCAGATCAAGATGAAATTTGACATGTATGTGTATATTCACCGTATCTCCAGGCGTTTTTTCATTTTTTTAAAGTTTTGATTAAGGGTAGTTCGCCCCTAAAAACCCTAAAAAAAACCCTGAAAAATCCATATTTCTCAATAACAATTCTAAAAATTTTGATATGTTATAGTACAGAGAGTACTAAATAATTTTACACAGCCCGCATCTCTGTAAAAATTACGGTTCAAAAGTTATGGGCTATTAAATATCAAAAAATCAAATTTTTAAATTTTCAGCGAAAACAATAAAAGTTAAGTATAGCTTGACTGGCACCATTGAAACCAGCTTAAAAACTAAACAAATTAATATTTTGAATTATTAGTCTACGGCTAATGGTTCCTGAGAAAAGTCAAATATACTGTCCATGATAAATGCAGTACTTTGTCTGAAATCGCCCAATGTTAATCTTATGGAGAATATTAAAAATTCAATTTCTTCCTTATTTTCCAACCGCTTTTCATGAAACCTGATATGAAGTGTAAGGTAAAATCACCAAACAAAACCAACTCAAAAGAGCTTGATATTTCTGGGCGGGGGCGGGGGTTCCCCCTCACAATTCAAACTATTAATTTAACTTTGTCTCTCTTGTTTTTATTTTCAGAAATGGGATGATTATTTTTGAAACAATAAATTATTAAATGATATTTAGATAAACTTTGAAGAACATGATCGTTTTATTACAGATTGTCTTTTTTTTAACCTACTTCGGGGAGAAAGTATGTGTCAGTCCACTGATACCGTTTATTTAATTTAAGCATCAATAATAGCCTAGAGTACTTTAGTCTGTTGATACATACATTTTTTTATAACTGTGTTAGAAATTCTTTTTTTTATTAAAAGTTGAAAAATTATTTTTTTATTTAGAAAAGATCTCCTGACGTTAAAACAACCTTCTTCCTTTTACAACCACTCATGACCACAGTTTTAGTATGTATTTTGATTGTAAAAATAAATCTAAAAAACAAACAACAACTTCCTGAAATACCTAAACTTTGACAGTTCAGTATGAACTGAGTATGAGGTGAATTGAAATGTCAAATAGTGACCAATCGCACATACGCTAAATGCTTGTAAATCAAACCTCAAAATCAAACAGCTACGGTTTGACAGTTGGGTATTAAAATTTCAAACGTTGACTGCTTCCGCATGCGCTAAGTAATTGTAGCGCTCCGCTTGGAAACACACTAATATACGAGGGGGTACCTAAAAATACCGGATTTTTTTTAATCTATATATTTACAAAACAATCTTATTCCCGTCAAAATACTGTTATTTCAATATATTTTTCAAAATCCGATCCAGATGATCCAGAATCTTGATGATTCGGATCCGGATAAACCGTACTTTACTGTACACATCAATTTTCTATTAAAAAAGTAACATCTCATCTCGATTACAAGTATAGAAGTGAACTGCAATGAAATGGATGTACAGAATTGTGCGTCTCCACTGCTCGTATAAATGTAAAACCATCCATAAATGTTTTTATTCATAACAACGATAAATGATTTCTGATTTCCCACATAGCTGTATAAGAATATAATCGTGTAGATGTTTTTATGTGATTTATAAACATTTACTTTCTCATTTATTGTTTTAAAATACAGACCTTCTGCACTACAGGCTTAAAATACAGGCTTCAGCACTACAGCCCTTCTTAATATCTGTGATGACTTGCTCAGTGTGAAAGCGGAGAGAAAGGCCACAACAACGGCGATGCTAGACTTCTCCCGGGCTTTTGACTCCATAGACCATGAACTGTTGTGCGCTATCATGAGATATTACAGAGTTCAGCCTAATGCGATTGCATGGTTTTTGTCCTATTTGAGTGAAAGGAGACAGAGAGTCAAAGATGGAATTGATGTATCTGCCTCCACTGAAAGGACCTTAGGAGTCCCCCAAGGAAGTTGCCTGGGACCCATTTTGATTATATTTTTTGCTTCCACCATGGGCAGATCTGTGAAGCACTCGAAGCTGTACTCATACGCCGATGATGCTCAATTGAGCCTCTCTTTTGACTTTGAGAAGGCCGATTCAGCTATTCGGCTGTTGAATTCAGATTTGGATTCAATTTACAATTGGTCGATGGAGCATGGAATTAAGCTAAACACGAACAAGTATGCCTTGTTCTTTTTCCATGGTAGCAAGGTTTCCCTTTCTCTGTCAAGTCTGATTTCTATTGGTGGTGCAGCTTTGAAAGAGGTCGTTTCAGCCAAATTACTTGGTATAGTTTTCGATAACGGTCTTAATTTTTCCAGCCATGTGAGTACCGTGTGTAGAAAAGCTATTTCCTGCCTCAGAGTGTTGTACAGAAAAAGACATATGTTTCCTCAGGGGGCGAAGCTTCGCCTTATCCAGGCTCTCGTACTCTCTCTGTTTGATTACTGTCTTCCTGTCTTTGGGAATGTTATTAAAGCAGGGATTATGGAGAGAATGCAGAGAGTGCAGAACATGTGTGTCAAATTTGTCTGTGGTCTTAGAAAATATGACCATGTTTCAAGTGCACGTCTGATGTTGGGATTATTACCCATTTCTGATCTTTGCACTCTGCGTACGGCTATGGTAGTCCACAGAGTTTTGACCGCAAGTAAGCCTGAATATCTAAGGGCCAAGCTAAAACCCCGGTCTGAGATTCGTCCCCGTAGTACTAGGCAAGATGCCATGTTGGAGTTGCCTCATGTGCGGTTGGAGCTTGATAGGAAGCGTTTTGGGTACTTTGGTCCAAAAATTTATAACCAAATGTTCTTGGCCGGAGGTGATGTGTCGGTCAGTGGGACAGATCATAATGGGTGACTGTGTCATTTAAAACTTATGTTTTACATAAGTTTTAAATGGACAAATGGATAAACTTATGTAATTTTATATATATATATATATATATATATTTATATTTATATTTATAATGTATTTTAGAATTATTTGACTTGAGTTTTTTTGTAAAACAACTGCTATGTTGAAAAACGCTTACGAATAAAGACAATATTCATTCATTCATTCATTCATTCATTCACCTCCAAGTTGCAAGAACAAACATTACGGTGTTACTGTTGTTTTTGTATATCGTGTTTCGTTTACGTTTGTCTTTCAGCAATATGTTGGCAGCTCCGTTGCAGTACGTATTCGCTCCGCAGTGCCATTGCGATGAGGTGAAGTACTCACAATGACATTGGAGCTGCCTAAACAACAGTAATATTTCGTGGAGTACGCTTTATCCACCAACACCACATGAGAAAATTTTCGGTGGCCTCTGAACTTTGAACGAATTATTAACTGGTATTCTGGTATCCCGCGCCATAAAATACTGTCTGGCTTGCATCAGGGAAAAACTCATTCACCACATCTCCATAAATCTTTGTCGCTGCTAGTTTTTTTTCAAATCACAAACACGCCAGTTTATGATTTTCATGGTACACGTTTTATAATCTCAAAACGTTTAAGATTTCAAAAACAAAGTCATGAAATCACATGAATATCCACTGTGTTTCGAGCTGTAATTTTCCAAGTTTTCCATTGTCTCGTGATTTTGAATCAATATAAGTGGTTATTTTCCTTCTCCTTTTCCCTCGCTACATCTCACCAGTTTGGTAATACCTTGTCATCATCCTTTTAAATATAAACCCACTGGCTCCATTCTCAGAACTTCATTTTTCAGAACCGTTCCACTACCCGTGGATTTATTGGGACAACCCAACCAGCCATATTCTGTAAATTTTTTTAGTTTCCATCTTCTTGTTTTTCTTTTCATTGCTCCATATGAAATGAAATGAAATCTTTATTGATCCAGTAAAAATACATAATATACATAATACATAAAAACAATTACAGTTTTATCATAAAAGGTAAGACAAACTAATACTATAAAAAGATAGAGTACAAACTAAAATAGGATCAATAAATGTTGGTCTTGAGGTTGAAACCTGTGCGGGAACCTGTACAAATACAATACACTGTCCACTCGAGCGGTAGGTTTAAGGTCGACTGGTCTGATTAATAACACAGAACAATCTTAACAGTAGCTATAGATAATAAATAGCCCCTTATTAAATATAATGATAGTACCAAAAGCAGATCAAATAATGTTTTCCGATATTTAATAATATTTATAAGGCATACTAAAAGTAACTTATTACACAACTAAGAAAAAGACAGACAATTTTACAGGTTGAATTGATATACTATCACTTATCCGTGTACTTCTATCTAACTGTAGTGAAAAAAATTTCTATATTATTATGATTCAGCAAATAAGTTCTTATTAATTTACGGAAACGATTTTCATTGAATTCTTTAAAGTTGTCTGGTAATTGGTTGAAAAAGGTTGGTGCCAAAAAATAAAAAAACTTTGTATATATGGTAAGATTCGGTTTAGGCACTGCAACATAGAATCTATTTCTAAGGTTCTCCCTAGGCCTATTGTAGTTGAGCCTGTTACCACTTTTACAATAAAAAACTCGTAAAACTTTAAAAACATATAAGTTCCTGAGAGGTAAAACATTGAGATCCTTAAATAGAGGCTCTGTATGTGCTAAACGGGGTTTTTTATATAAGTCTTATAAAATGTTTTTGAATAATCATTAATGGTTTCAAGGTTGAGAAATATGACCCTCCTCATATTGTGAGGCCATACTCTAATTTAGAGTTGATAAATGCATAATACACAGTACTAAGGACATTAGAATTACATAAAGATTTTAAGTAGTAAAATATCCTTAAATATTTTATAAGTTTTTCTTTTAGGCTATTAATACGAACTTTCCAGTTTAATTGGTAATCTAAATTTAAACCTAAATATTTAATTTCATTTACCTTTTAAATAATTGGACAATCACACATATTCTGATAATCACAATCAATTCTTTGGTACTTTACTGTGCTAGTAAAAGTTGGAAATCCTCTTAGGCTAAAAACTACATACTTAGTTTTCGGGCTTAAAACCATTGCACAAATCTGTAAACCACAGTCTTAATAACTTAACATCACTTTGCATATTACATTTTAGCTGTTCAATACTATTTGCTTCATAAAATACAGCAGTATCGTCTGCAAACGCTACCAGCTTGCCTTTAAAATTACCATTGCACAAATTGTTGACATATATAAGAAACAATGGGCCTGACAGACAGACCCTTGTGGAATGCCATGTAAAATTTCAGTTTGATCACTCATCACTGAATCAATCTTTGTTCGCTGTGTAGGTCCTGTGAGATAGGACTTAAACCATTGGAGCGGTATTCCTCTAACTCCTGCATCATACAATATACTGAGCAGTATTGAGTGGTCCACAGTATCGAATGCTTTCATTATGTCAATGAACAATCCTGCACAATACCGTTTATTATTAATGCTATTATATGTTAGTTTCATAAAATGTAATAAAGCATCATCAGTAAACTGCAAAACTGCAGCAAAAAAAGCAGCAAACTGAAAAAGTTATTTTTGTCTAAAAACTTTACAACTCTAGACTTAATTATCTTTTCTATCAGTTTGGAAAAAATTGAGAGAAATGTGATTGGTCTATAATTACTGGGATTTTGTTTGTCGCCTTTCTTAAAAAGGGGCTTGATCACTGCACTTTTTAATACATCAGGGAATTCACCAGAATTCATGGTATAATTAATTAAATACTCCAAGTTGTCTACTATGCTATTGGCAATTTTTTTTTAAATAAATGGAGTAAAGTTATACCCTGGCGCTTTACGAGTTTCCAGTGAATTTATTGTAGCTTTAATTTCTTCGACACAAGTAGGATGAAAAAATACAGAATCAAAAATCGGGTTTGTAGGGAAATTATTAAAAACCTCATCCATTAAGCCTGGCAATTTTCCACGGTTATTTATTATTTCCTCCCTCAGTTTAATCGCCACCGTTGCAAAAAAGTTGTTTAAATGGTTAGCAATAGCCTTTTGACATGTTAAAAGAGTGTTATTATCATCTATCAGCATTATCTGATGTTGACTCTTAGAAGTCTGGCCTATTATTTCCTTTATCGTACTCCACTGTTTGAGGGGATTTTTTTACTTAATTCAAACACATTTTCATAATATAAATTTTTTGACAGCCTAATTTCATTCAGCAACCTATTTTTATAACTCTTATAATTAGATTTATATTCTTAATTTTGGGGTTGTCTGATATGTTCCTTATACATTATATTTTTCTTGTGGATCATGTTTAACAGCTTATAATTCATCCACGGTTTTAGTTTCTGGTTCTTCTCCTCCCATTTATTTTTATGCCTTCGTGACTGGTTGATACAATTCTCTAGAATGGATATAAAATTTGAAAAGGCTAAAGATACTGATTCTACTGAGTAAATAGGCTGCCAATTATACTCAAGTAACAATTTATTAAGTACATTAAAATCTATCTTACAATTATATGTCGGAATCTTAAATCCCTCTAATTTTCCATTGTATTTAACACAGACAATTTTGGCACAATGGTCAGTCACCTGTATATCAGATACTAAACCACTAGATATCAATTGAACATTTTTACTACTACTTCTACAATAAATATCCAATACTATAATATGAGCAAGGTTTGTATATATATTTGCACACGGATCTCGAAAATGGCACTAAGGATTTTCTTTAAATTTTGGAAATAACAAATTTCTGAGTAGAAAATAAGTTCTAGATAGGTCTAATGTCCAGGAAAATTCTTGTTTTCTTGTAACATTAAGTTTAAAATCTTAAAATTTAACATTACGCTTATGGAGAATCAAATGTAAACAATACAAATCAAAACAGCTGTTTATAGCCGTTTGACACTTGTTGATTGAAGATGGTGGCAAACAATATGTGAATAGAGGTTTTGCATTAATATTTATTTTATGTATGTAATAAATGAAAGATTATAAAATTACTAAACAATTTGTAAAAACTAAAGGGTAAAATAACTATGCGAAATAAAAGCAGAGAAAATTATTTCCAAAATCTTTTGTGTTTTGAAAGAAAACGTATTCATTCTATTGCTTGAAGCCACTGTAACAAACCAATTAACTGGTGTAAATTAAATTTATCTTTTGCTTTCCAATCCCCATTCCTTTTCTAGCAAAATCAGTTGATCACAGGATAATAATAACAATCTGTATGGACATTTAAATTCAGATTAGCTAAAACAATTGAGGTTGGCCAAAAACTCTTAAACGACGATGACAACTAGGCCGACGCCGTAGCTCAGTTAGTAGCGCTCAGGTCTCACGTACGCAAGGTCGCGTGATCGATCCCCACCCGATGGCAATATTTTTGCTCAGTATTTACGCCATATTAATTAAGGGGTATGAAAACGGTTTTTCATTAAACCACATAAATGTTTTCATTGAGCAGTAAATTTGTTTTAATTTTGCTAATTAACTTGTAAAAACGTGTCTTATTCTATCCGAGCAAAGCTCGGTCACCAGGTACTGGTCTATTAAAGAAACAAAATTGTCGGTTAGTCCGGTGGGTTCTGTTATCAAACAATCCAAACCGTGACTTGCCATTGTTATCTTATAATTATCAGTAGTTCTGGAATGTTTCACAATATTAATATTATAATCTCCACTCAAAATTAAATTTTTATTTTCTATTCTCTGCAATAAATAATCTAATTCTTCAATAAAACTATCTTCACTATAAGCGTGTAATCTGTATACCCCAATGATATCTATACTGAGATTGTTTGGTAATTTTATATTAAGGTGAACATAGTCACCAGTTGAAAAGTTGACATCAGTTGTTATCCAATTACACTCAAGCTCATCAGATACAAAGATAAGAACACCTCCTGCTCTGTGGTCTTGATTACATTTTGCATATTTATTGTACCCAGGCAAATTATAAATTATCACTTCTTCACTATTAATCCAGATTTCCGAGAGTATTATCAGATGGGGCTTTTGTATTAAGCACTGAAGCTTAAGTGTGAATAGATCAAAATTTTCCCTAACACTTCTTATGTTCTGATGAAGTATTATTAATTGGTCAGAAAATGAATTAAACATATTATTACTAAAATCTAACAACATATTATAAACTTAAGTCTAATATTTACAAAATTGACAGTGCTCTACAGTTCACAGTCCAGGGTGTTCGGAGGCGTTGGAAGAGGCTGTTTCACGCTGCTGCAATTCTACAAGTTGTCCCAGACTCGTCACCGCGATCGCCCTGATTCTTGCGCAGAAAGATCTTCCCGTAACTGACCCATACAAAAGTGTAGCCAAAGTCTCTTCTGAATGCTCTAGCAGCGTTCAACAATTTACGTCTGGCAGGACTGAGGCCCCCATTTACATAAATTACATTTGATGGACTTTTAACCAAACCGATGTCAGTTGTATTGAAATTCCTCTTGATTTTCCTTTTTTCAATATATCTTCCGTCGTAGACCTCCTAACAAATTTCACTATGATTCCTCGATTTCTATCTTCTCGTTTAGCACCTAAGTAGTGGAAAGCGTCTATCATTTCATGTCCAATTTCAACCCCTAAAGCAGTTCCAACGTTTTTGACAAAATCAACTGGACTGGTAATTTTATCTTCGGGTATTCTATTTATTTCTATACAATTTACCCTTGAATACTGTTCAAGATCCTCCACTTGTTCCTCCAGTCGTTTTACTTTGCTCTGTAGATAACTGTTTTCACTTGTCATTGTTTCAAATTTTTTTTCAAACTCGTTCAAAGCCTTGAACGAGTTTGAAGACTGAGACTCTATGGTTTTGACCAAATCACCAATCCTGTCGTTGCATGCCTCGACTGATTTTCCCAGTTCACGCTCAAGCTGTTTAATTTGCTCTGAAGTATTAATTTTCATATCATTCAGAGCCTTCATTATGTCTTTATTTGTTACTTCAGGCTCCTCTTTGGTTGGGGATTCTTTACGAAGACTTCCTCTATGTTCTTTCTGACACGGTTCACATCTCCAGATCTCATTTTTAGAAGCAATGTAATCTATATCTTCAATAGTCATATAAACACAGTTTCCATGAACATAACTCTTACATGTCGAACACTGTATTTCGGCTTTTCATGTAGCGACACTTAATTCACTTTACATTTATCACCCATGGTTTTTGTAAGACAGAAATTTTAATATATTTAATCAATATTATATATAAAACAATAATCAGATTAAGGGAAAGTACTAAAGCATTAAATAGAAATAAACTGTTATCTACATTTGTCAGATAAGGGACCGATCGACCGCACGTCCTTCCTTGTCGAGCTCCAACTCATGTCTGATATCAAATTGATCAGACACCGAAACACCACCTATTTGCATGCTGTATCCAAAATTTGGGGGGGCAAGTGAAATAATTGTTTAAAAGTACGGTGTAAAAAAAGTAATTGTAATACAAGTAAGGAGGAGATCCTGCCTAGCCACCAACCATCTGGGACTCGTTGAATGTTTTCCATGTAGATTGGACTGTGTTGCTGGCTGTGTGCCGCAATTGATTACGAACAGCAAGGAGCTGTTGTAGGGGATATGATGTTGAGGTTATTCCATGTCGTCATTGATTTAAGCTGCATCATGCGAGAGGTATTGAAGAAATGTGTGAGGAGGGATAAGTCTATGGAGAAGGAGGACAATTACTTTACCTACGTCACAACATGTATCAGCACGCAGGCCTAGTGTCTCTCTCTCTCCTGATCTAACAACAAAGGGCTGAGAAAGATACATAGTCCTCTTTTTACTGTATACATGGACCAGATTGTTGTACCTTCTTACCATCTTCTTTAATCTCTTCTTGTGCAATGGACACTGTGAGAAACAATGGAGCAGCTGACTCTTCTGTGATCGATCCCGTCTCATATCGAACATTCAGTTAGTGGAGGTCTACTCATGTCAAAAACTTACTTTCTACTGACACCTATATGGTTCATCTTATATATAAATAGCAACACATATTTTACTTTTACCTAATTTCCATTAACTGTTAAATGAAAAAAATATTTATTTTAAGAAATTAAATGCCTTGTTACTAAGTCTAGACTAACCTAGATCAAGTTAACAAAGCCAAAAATCGCTTCACACAGAAGCCTGATGTATCAGACCTTGGCATTCAAATGGTTAATAAACATTCCACCATTTCTTCAAAACCAACTTTATTTGAACTATTATTTGAAATGGCGACCATACCACAAGGTAGGTATTTTAAGCCAAGTATGAATGAGGATTGAATGTAAGATAATTGTGGCGCGATCTTGTAGTCTTGTTACTGACTAAGGCTGACATGTTTCTTAGACAGGACTGTTAATTACTTTACTTTACTTTACTTTACTTTTAACTGAAATGGCGACCTACCCAGGTAGGTATTTTAAGCCAAGTATGAATGAGGAATGAATGTAGGATGATTGTGGCGCGATCTTGTAGTCTTGTTACTGACTAAGGCCGACATGTTCCTTAGACAGGACTGTTAATTAATAGCCCAACAGCCGATGGCAAATAAGAGACCTACAGTTTAACGTGGAATCCGAACCACACCCTCTGAATTACGAATTGGTCTAATTATGAGGATGGTCTTTGTGGATTAACGTAGTACTCAATAGTGCGGACGTTAATCCACACAAGAGAACACCACAACCACCGCCATCTCTCACAACTATCCACAATTCGTGACCTCCAAGTAGCTGGATTACAGGACGTCGCCACCGTAATAGCCCAAGAGCCGATGGCAACTAAGGGACCTACAGTTTAACGTGGAATCCGAACCACGCCCTCTGAATTACGAATTGGTCTAATTATGAGGATAGTCTTTTGTGGATTAACGTAGTATTCAATAGTGCAGACATTAATCCACACAAGAGAACACTACACCCACTGACCATCGCTCACAACTATCCACAATTCGTGACCTCCAAGTAGCTGGATTACAGGATGTCGCCACCATCCCAGTCACCATCAGTGGTAACACTGTCATCATTAATGTTGGTTTACTGAAGTAGTGGAATGTTTGTTAAGTTAAATCAAATACTACAGACACATGTACAATTCTATTCAAACATATTCTACGCTCTGCCATATTAAACTTTATTGGATTTTAACTATACATTATCTAAAGATCGCCATATCCCAAAGATAACAGTTTTGAGAGGATTGTTGCAGCTTCAGTTTAATAAATTACAACCAATAACACTATCAACCAAACAAATGTAGCTAGTGAACAAATTGTTAAAATGACATTTTTAAGTTGTATGGATTGATGGTTTTATCAGAAAATACCCCCGTCACGTACTTAGCGAATTTTCAAATAAATAATATAATAATAATAATATATATATGACAAGTTTTATCAATATCTGCCGATAAATATAAGAGTTATTTGCCTATTCTCCATAAGATTAACATGGGAAATAGTAGGCCTATGCAGTTTGCTGCTGTGAGGAACATTGAAAGTAGGCATTTTTAGCATAAAATATTTTTACTTTGACCATTCATACTACGTTTCATAAACATCTGTCCATAAAAAAAGGAGTTTGCCTATTCTCCACATGATTAACATGGGAAAAGAGTATGCAGGTTAGTTGCATGATAAACTCATAAACTATTATTTTTAATTATGAATGGATCTTAACCACATGAAGCTAAATATCAAGTATCATCCAAAAACATAAATTGATAAGTGAAATATTAGTTTTTCCTTATCCTTCATAAGATTAACATTGGAGCCCCAAAATACAATGCACTGTGTTTAGATTTTAGCGAATTTCCCATAGGGAAGAAGCTATTACCGTAGGTCTCATGGCAAGACTTAAGCCCAAGACCATTTTATTTTTTCATCTTTAGGTGCCCAGAGTCCAAAAACAATATTCGTGAAAATTTATATATATATATATATATATATATATATATATATATATATATATATTTATCTTTAAATAAGTAATATTTAAGGATAATTATATTAGTAGCCCTATTTGATGAACTAAATAGTGGAATATATATATATATATATATATATATATATATATATATATATGTGTGTGTGTGTGTGTGTGTGTGTGTGTGTGTGTGTGTGTGTCTGTGAAAACGATAACTCTCGTAAAAATGGTCCGATCGAAACAAAATTTGGTAGAAAAAAGGTTCCTACATTTGCTCGGACAAGTTCATTAACCAGACATATCGGTCAATGGAAACAGGTGGTTTGGGGGGGGGGTTTTGTACTCAAAAATTGTTTTTTTTTCGTTTTTCATATGTAATTCAAAACTTTTTTACTTTTATCTTTCACAATTAGAATCAGCTTAAAAAACTACACAATTTAGTTCCCTAAAGTTTTTCTCTATCTCCAACGGTTACTGAGATATTAAAATATGTAAAAACAGTACGTTGTATTTTGGGCCTCCAATGTTAATCTTATAGAGGATAAGGAAAAATTAATATTTTCCATATCAATCATATATATATAAATTTTTACTTTAATTTATTAAACTTGGTATTTACCTTCGTTTGGTTGAGATCTATCCATTTATGCTTAAAAATCATAGTTTATGTGTTCCTCACAGCAGCAAACCTGCATACTCTTTCCCATGTTAATCTTATGCAGAATAGGCAAGTAATTCCAATTTTTATCGACAGATATTGATAAAACTTTTCATATATTATTATTATTGTATTATTGATTTGGAAATTCGCTGAGTACGCAGATCTGCTGCAACGGGAGGATTTTAATATCTCGGTATCCGTTGGAAATAGAGCAAAACTTTAAGGAACTAAATTGTGTAGTTTTTAGCGAATTTCCTATAGGGAAGAAGCTATTACCGTAGGTCTCATGGTAAGACTTAAGCCTAGGACCATGTTATTTTTTTGTCTTTAGGTGCCCAAAAACAATAGTCGTTAAAATTTTTATATATTTATATATGTATATATATATATATATATATGTATTCAAATATACAGTAGAGCTTATATAAGATAATTCGAACCTCAAGGGACCAGAAAAAAATTCGAATTATCCAAAAATTCGAATTAGAAAAGTTTTTGTATGTGGTTGAAATTAACAACTAAACATCATGTTTTAACTTTGTATATTAAAAAAGTTAGGTTAATGAAGATAATATTGATTAAAAATCCTAATTTTTGTTATATGTCGATAATGTGTTTGGGGGGATCCCGAAACTAGCTATTTCAAACTTTTCCCTTCTTTACCTCCTTGATCGCCGCTATTTATTCTTGCAACGTCAGAGATTTGTAGGTTCGCTTAGACGAAACCATCATACACAAGACGTGTTAACATGAACGCAGACAAAGTCACAAATGCCAACACGAAAAAAAGATGACGAATATCGGAATATAACCACCATCAATGACACACACGCTACTGAACTGCGACTAGAGATGTCAATGTTGTGATTTATGAGCAGGTGTACGTGCAATGAGAAGGATTGGCGGGGGGGTAGGCGTGTTGATCTAACTAAAAATAGTCTGAGGACAGGAAGCCCGGACGTCATTTCCTGGAAAATCGCACACAATAACTTGTTCACTTTATAGATTTATGCTATAAAACTTCGAATTATCCAAAAAAATATTCGAATTAACGAGGATATTTTAACATTGTTTTCATATAAAATTCTAGAGACCAAGACAAAATTTCGAATTAAGGATGTTTTCGAATTACAGAAGTTCGAATTATCCACGTTCCACTGTATATGTGTCTGAGAACACGATAACTGTCGTAAAAATGGTCCGATCGAGACCAAATTTGGTAGAGACGTGTATTCTTACAAATGCTCGGACGAGTTCGTAAACCAGTCATAACGTTCATTGGGAACGGGTAGTTTTGTACTCCAAAATGGGGTTATTTGCGTTTTTCACATGTCATTTTTAAAAGTTTCTGATTTTATGTTTCACCATTGAAATCAGCTTAAAAAACTACACAATTAAGTTCCTTAAAGTTTTTCTCTAAAAAATTTAAACACCGTACGTTGTATTGTGGGGCTCCAATGTTAATCTTATGGAGGATAAGGAAAAATAATATTTCCCATATTAATCAATATTTTTTGATAAAACTTTATATTTAGCTTCATTTAACTCTTTTCCCATAAGTTATTATTAATATAGGGAATAGGCAAACTCCTTTATTTATGGACAGATGTAGATGAAAGTTGGTATTTTAAATGTTAAGATAAAAATTATTTATGGTAGAAATGACTACTTTCAGTGTTCCTCACAGCAGCTAACCTGCACACTCTTTCCCATGTTCATCTTATGGAGAATAGGCAAATAATTCTCATGTTTATGGACAGATTTTTATAAAACTTGTCATATATTATTATTATTATATTATTGATTTGGAAATTCGCTGAGTACGTAGTTCTGCTGCGTCGGGGGTATTAAAGCTCTTTCTAATAGCGAAAGTTTAAATTTAAAAAAATTTGATTACATGTGAAAAATGCAAAAAACCCAATTTTAGAGTAAAAACCCCCTCAAACTACCCGTATTGATTGACCGATATGTCTGGTTAACAAACACGTCCAAGTAAATGTAGGAATAAATGTCTCTACAAAATTCGGTCTCGATCGGGCCATTTTTACGAGTTATCCCGTTCACAGATACACACACACACACACACACACACACACACATATATATATATATATATATATATATATATTAAATTATAAATTTTAACCACTATTGAGGTGATGGGACCACTTCTTTCCTATGGGAAATTCACTAAAAGAGATATATGACTTTAGCCATAACAGATTTATTTTATTTTAACTATTCTGTAAACGATTTTAAAATAGTAGAAGATGTACCTCAACAATCCGATCTGCCAAATCAGTTATTGTAGAGTAATTAGTCATGATTCCATGAACCAACACCACTGGTTTGTACTTGACTTTTTTTAAACGAGGTTGACTGCAGAAGACTTGGACTATTGTTGCTGTATGAAAACATATTATTGATAATAGTGGAAAAATCTGCATGTTGGATTTTACGATGTCTCTAATAAGTAATAATTGTTTCCACCTCTGACCTTATTACACAACTGTTGGTAGAGATTAACCTAAAATTATTGTTTATATTATGTTACTTTTATTTAACTGTTTTGCCAAAGGCAGACTCATTTTAACTATGTAATTTCAAAGTACAGCATTACTTATTAAAATTCCCATCTCAATTTTGTGGCCATATCTGGTATCGAACCCAACACTTGTTGCACCGAAGTCCAAGACGGTGACGGTATCTGTTAGCTTCGACTATCCATTTGACTATCCATTTTACTATCCATAAAATGGATAGTCGAAGATTTAACCACGAATGATACCGTGGGTTCCCATCTTGTAGAATTCTATTTTATAGAAAAAGATGATTTCCCATTCTGTAGAAAAAGAAGGTTTCCAATCGTGTAGGAATTAGATACCCTCATTTTCTACAGAATAGGATTCTACAGGATGGTACTGCACCGAAAGCTGAGAGCAGATGCCCTTTTGTCTTATATGTCATGTTATGGTTATGACATAGATTTTTTTTATCAAGCATTTGTATTTAAAATCTATTTAAGTTAGTAGAACATTTAGTAAATCAAAATAACAAAATAAATCACATGGCTCAGTCCCTAGTCAGCACAAGGATTAACAAATTACAAAAGGAAATAAAAATTTAGAATCTATGAGGCAGGTCGAGCACAGAGCACCTTTTAAGTCTATACAGCATTCCTGTTGTTCAAGATGCTTAGCGCTAGGTGGTTAGTGTAACCTTCTAACTTCTTTTGGTAGCGGTTGCTAGATTTAGTTATCCCTTGTTTCAATCACTGATAAAATGTTTGTATCTCTATGTAGAATTTCATTATTTATGTATCAGTATGTACCAGCATTCAGAATACTTCTTATAAATTTGGATTGAAAGCGTTGTATAATTTCAATGTTGAAATTACTTGTGGTGCCCCAAAGCTGAACACCATAAGTCCACAAATGGGTTTAATTAAATCTTGTACAGTAGTATAATTTGTTGTTGATGGATAGTTTTGATTACAATTGAGATACAAGAAAGTTTTTTAAATTTCAAATTTAGAGCCATTGTATTCCATACATGAGAGCGCCATGTTAATCTGCGATTGAAATGCATGCCAAGATATTTGACTTCTTACGACCTTCAATATTGTTTTCTCAAAATCTGGTGAAGATTGTGATGCACAGTCATGCATAGTTTTGTTGTATATTTGAAATGCAGACGAGGAGGACGTTCCGCACTGATTATATTTGAGCTTAATTTGCAGATCACTGGTGAATGGTCGGATGAAAAATCGAGCGAGGAATCTACCTGAGCATACATATGTGGAGTACCTTTTGACACAAAGAAGTCTAGCAGGTCTGGCGAACCTTTTGCTGGTCACTAGGCCAGTATGTAGGTTCTCCTGTTCGCATATGTTGAAGATTGTTATTACTAATTGTAGACAGTAATTGACGGCCTCTAGGGTTACATAAGCGAGAGCACCAAGCAGTATGTTTCGCATTGAAATCGCCTCCTGCTAAGAATCTACATCCCAGGGTGTTAAAAAAGTCACAAAATTGTTGCTTGATATATTGTGGCGTGGGAGACTATACAAGGCAGAGACCGTAAGAGGACCAGATCAGTCTTCTATCACAACACTTGTAGCTTGAATGTGATTGAACCGATAAGAAGATAAAGGATAGGGTTATTTATATTGTTTTTTATTAAAATTACACAAACTACAACCATGAGCAGTGTTATCCGGATGGTTACACTGATAAAGAGTAAAAAAAGGAATTTTGAAGTAAATAGCATCTGTAAAATAAGTTTCTGAAATCAAAATAACGTCTATTTTATGAATATTTATAAACGTTTGAAGTTCTTGGTTGTGGTTAGCCAATTCTTTAGCATTCCAGAGAGCGATTTTAAGTATTTTAAAACTCATTTTAATTTTGATAACACAGTGATTAGTAGGTTTAATATAGTGAACCTATTTATTGTGCTTGTTGTGAGAATAACTTTTCAAACTTATTGAAGAATGATTCCATAGTTTTTCAAAGCTGTTAACATTGAAGTTTTCTTCCTTTTGTTTGTTTTCAGCAACCTGTGCATACGTCTCACCATTCCTCTTTGATGTGGATATTGCCCTTGTATTTTTTACCTGTGCTTCATTTTCAGACTGGCGCAACTGTCTACTTGAGCTTGGGCTTAGGTACCTCTTTTCTCTCAGTGAAGAAAAATATTTATTTTTTAGGTCCTTATAGATTGAGCATCCTCTCTGTAGTTCGCTGGGTGCTCACCGTTGTACAAAGCACACTTAGGTGGTTCATTTTGTAGCTTTGTACATTTAAAAGTGTCATGATTTTCTCCGCGCTTTACACAACGATATGAATGCCAGCAGTAGGTTTTGGTATTTCCATAGTTTTGGCACTTTTTGCACTGAACAATCTCCCTTTTTTCCTGGGGGGGGGGTTCAAGAACAATTTTGGCGTTCAGCAGGTACCTATTAAATATTGTATACTTCTTTTGATAGGTATTTTTGCTAGGTTCAAGGTCCGCAAAGAACATTGAAAGAGGATCCTTAGTTTTAAAGTGCCTAGCTATTACAATATTCTAAACCGTGTGTCCTTCTGTCTCCAAAGCTTCTCTCAAGTCGTTTAGATCAGTAGAGTAATGTATATTTTTCATTATGACCCGGTATGCCCTCTCTTTTTTTATCTGAAAAGTGTGAAAATTTACTTTCAGCTGTGTTACTTTATGCACTATCTACGGTACGCATCAACGGAAGTGGGATTAAGTTTTATTTTATTCTTGTTCAAACATTTGAAAACATATTCATCTTTGGTTATAACAGTTTCAACAGCTTTCACCATTTTGTTAACAACAGCAATGTCAGGAATAAAGATAAGATGAGGCTTTGGTACATCATGTGATGTTCTCACTTCTTCACAGTTCATCTCTTCCGATTCACCGAGAATAGTGTATCTGTTTTAGGTACGAACAGACTCTCTACAGTAACTATGTTCTTTACGCGTTCTCTTGTACGCATAGTCATCGTTGGGGACTCCACTACTCCGTTTCTTGAGGGTTGCCGCCGACAAAGGAACATTCTGCCATTCGCTAACAATTGGTGTGACATTAAATTTGATGTCGTTGGAGGATTCATTTCATCATTTTCGTCCGTCCTGGTTTTGGACAAACATGTTTCACTAGGATTATGATCACTGTGAATGAAAACAGGTTTCATGTTTGTCAAACTAGGTGATTGATGAGATGTCATGATAGGTAAACACACCTAACCCAAAACGCAAACAAAGCTACCAGCAGTTTTGGTACAGTATAAAGTTTTTCAGGTATAAAATATTAAAAGACGCACAAAATAAACTAACACTATTTATCACATCGCGAAAAATAATGAAACAAACAAAAGAAAGCGCGTAGGCTTAGTAAAACACTTGAAAAGTATAATTTTTGAAGCAAAGAATGTAATTGTATCTAACTCTTTTTACAATCAGCCGATCAAAGCGTATGATGACATAGATAATTAAAGAACTTTTCTTCTATTATCTATGGTTATGAGCATAAAGTTATGACTAAATATACAAGTCATAGAGGATAAAAATTTAATGCCAATACAGTATAGAATGTGTTTTTTCCTTAAAGCGAATGTCGCATAGGGAAGATGCTATTACCGTGCGTAGGTCTCAGACAATTACATACAAATAAGCTCAGGACTATGTTATTCTTCGTCTTTAGGTGTATAGATATGTGTAGGTCTTCAGGTATATATATATATAATTTAAAAGTTCACAATATATTATTTTTTATTATATATTTTGTATATACAGGGTGTTCATTAAAGTCGGGGACAAACTTCGAGGGGTGATAGTACTCATCAAAATAAACTAAGAATCACCTCTATAAGCATTTGTCGAAAATTCTTCGTTTAGCCACTAGCCGCCATTTTGTATTTTTTACAAAAAACGTTATATATCAAGAAATATTTAAGATATAGAATCCAAACTTTGCACACATATTTATTGGTTGAAAATAAAAATATTTACAAGTATCATTCAATTTTCTTCTATATTTTCAAAATGGTGGTGGTTAAAAATCTTTTAATCAAAATAACAAAAAATCCATTAGCTTTATAAAATTTTTACAAAACACAATAAAGATTGGACTTTTGATTTCAAATCAAATTGTACTTTGGTGAACGAAATCCGTCCACGGATAACCGAGAAAATCACTTTTAATGTTAGAATACAGGGCCCATGCGTCACCGCGGAGCGGCCGTGGCTAAGAAGTGGAGTTCAGCTGGCCCAACGCGGCTGTGTTTGTGTGCAATGTGTTGCACACGCGGCTGTGTTGCATGTGTGCGAGACTGTGTATCTAGACTACTAGGCTGAAAAATGATCAAAGGTACTCTGGTGTAGTCTGTCTCAATTTTTAATATATGCTTTAATAATAATAATAATAATAAATTGTGTTTTATTTCATAATATGCACACAACATTCAGAAACAAATCAGTACCAATAGAGGAACCTTACATACAAATAAGAACACTAATACAGTATGGTCCTATTTGAACCGTCTACTGGGTTGGCATAACTCTTTAGAATAAAGAAGAAGGTTCACACTATAAAGCTAAACTATTTTAATTCATAATTAATCCCTTTTAGCTAACAAAATTATAACAATCAATACCTCTATTAAAAGTAAAAAAATACATGTCAACTTAAGGCTTAAATAAAGAATATTTTCCTTTTGACAATAAAAATATATACATTTAATCCCCACATATGCTTTAATGTTTGAAGTCCACATGAATATAGTAATTTCTTACAAATATTTTGGCTTAAAATACGTGTACATACCACCATATCAGAAAGTTAATAATATTTATATTATATTTCATATTTTACAGCGAGACATAACCTAATAAATTTGTTTTGTACGTCGCAGCGACGTGCGACGGCTAACTTGTGTGAAACGTGACACAAACGTTTTTCACGTCTTCATGTGAAACTACATACTTACTCTACATGTGGAATTATACTGTATCACACAGTTGTATAGAAAGTCACTAGACTATTGGCTCTGTTTTGATTATATAAATTGTTCAAATATTGTGTCCGTTAAAATTTTCTTTTTCGATAGATGGACATATAAATATTAACTACGTCTACTACAGTCGCTCATACACAAAAATACATAAATACAATGTGTTTATGTTGGAGGTGTTAAGAAATTAATTCCTCTTACGAGTATAGTTGCATTGTAAATTGCAATGCAACTATGTTACATGGTCAACATATTATAAATACAACCAATATTGTGTAAACAATGTTTAACAATCATATTTCAATAATAACGTCTAAAACTACAAGTTATAGAAATATGCAGTCTTTTTATGCGACCAATCTGTATTTAAATCAATCTTATAGTGGAACAGAACACTTTAAGCTAATGCAAGTTTGATATGAAAAATTATAAAGCACACAAAGAAATATGTTAGTGTACAATAAACTATAAGTATAATGTGTAAAAATCTGTTTAATTACCCCACTTATATCAATTCAATTTTGTAAACCCCCCTACTTTATCTAATTTGTAAAAACTTAATTTAAAGAATAGAAGTTAATATATTGCAGCTAATTTTGGTTGAGTAGAGCCCTAAAAAATCGGAATGTAAAACGAATCATACACATTTAGTTGTCACTAGTTTAAATCAAGGGACCTAAAAGTAAATAATTAATGTATGAGTTCACAAAACAAAACAAAACAAAGAAATACCTGTATTATTTTACCAAATGGCAATTGAATCCTACAGCGAAGCTGGATGAAAATTTACTTGTCATTATTATATTTTCATTGGGATATTCAATATATGGGTATATTAGTATATTCAATTTAAGTTGAGAATTTATTAATGCCATGAGTTTCTTGCTACGAAAGAAATGTATTTAATCCTGATTTTTTCATTAATTTTGATTTATTTACTTCAATATGAAAATATACAAACATGTATTTATTTTGTACAATTCCCAAATCCGTGGTTTAATAAAAACATTCAGTAAATAAGCAGGTGCATGGTCTATTAAAAAAATATGGTCTATTATAATTATCGCTGATAATAAATTACTAGTTAATTAATATTGGCTATTTTATCACACAAAAAATGTATACTATAAAAATAAGCAAGTTACAGATTATTTTTGCACTCTTTCGTTTGAAATATTTTTACAGTTTAATTACGGAAAGCATATTAAGATTTTTTAGAACTGTTCGGACAACAGTCTAGCTAAGCTGGGCTTATAACTAGTTTAAAAATAAATATTTGCTTCTAAAAATTAAAATAATTTGTATAAATTGCACCATAAACACGTTTTCTGAAAAGCGCTAAAAATATGTTCCTTTTGAATATTAACAAAAATTTTAATTATTAACAGGCTTGTATAAAGTAATAATAAACATACTGAATTAATTTATAGTCATAAGTTTTTGTTTAAAGCCAGGAAGGTGATGTACCGCCGCAAGTGTGAGTTGGATGCGTTCGTTCGCCCAAGTGCCTGCAATGTGAACTAGGCAATCCGCGTTGTAAACAGCCTCTCTTGTCCCAGGCTGTACACCTGGGAGTTGTGAACCTATAAGTTGTGACGTGCTCAATTTAAATTATTTTGAAGACCTGGTAGTACTGACACCTGGTAGATATGATACCTGGGAGTTATGATTTGCTTATTATTTTAAATAGACCTGGTAGAAGTGAACCTATATATTGAAAATATTTATTTCATTTTTGAGGACCTGGTAGATATGAAACCTGGGAGTTATGAAACGATCCCAACGGATCTACTATAAAACGCAAATTTTCAGCGTTTTTCTCTAATTCAGCCATATTCACCCCCCAAAAATACCCTTAGAGTGATTTTTACGCTGAAAATTTATATAAAAACTCTTTATTACCCCCTTTGTCCCCTATGTACCTCTTTGAAACTATTATTTTTATTAAAGTAGACATAGTACTGATTGTGAGGGAATTACTCATTCGAGTAATTGATTTGATTTGTAGTAGGCCTGTTGTTACAAATGGAGGTTTCAATGATATATGATATGGCATATTCCTAAGTGCATTGATATTGTCACACAATACAATTAATCTTCCTATCTTTCCATGAAATGTGATTTCAGTTGTTCCCAGTTCAGTTCTTTTAAAACATCCGAAGGGTTAAGATATAATTGGCCTCAAATTTGTGTTATTATTATTATATAAAGTACTAAGTAGTAATTTATTATCACTAAAATTTCATAGTCAAAGATACTAGAGACAACACTTGATTTGGGTTTGTAAATTTTTGCAGTATGTTTCATTGTCAGTAAATTACCTATGGTTTATATCTATTAAGCATTAAAACCCCCCATTATTAAGAAATTATAAATTTGTTTATACCTTGTTCACAGATATATGTATGCAGAAATTTAAATCTGCAGATGACCGACAAGTGTGGGAGGCAGTAGTCGCTTACTGCCTCCCACACTTGTCATCTCTTGGCTCATCATGCAAACCAAATTTAGGAAGAACTGAAGGTAAATAATGATCTTATTTTGATGATGAAACTTGAAACCTCATACCACACAATTGATATTTTTACCCTATAAATGGTTTTTACCATCAAATAATGTCTAACCTTTTGACCCAATGACCTATTATTTATATTATAGTCTTTCGTAATTCTAACAGTAAATACATGTTAACTTTTAGATTGGCCATTTTCTAAAGTCAAATAGCATTACGCCTTTGTTGTGAAGAATTAGATATTCTGGGTAAATAACAATTACTAAAACGATAAGACATATTAATAACATTCCCACAAAGCAAATAAGTCTGAGTGGATTGAATCACAATTTTCTAGCTACCTAAACCAAACCCGAACTGAAAAATCCTTGTTATTGAGAAATTATAAATTTGTTTATACCTTCTTTACATATATATGTATGCCAACATGTATGCAGAAATTTTAATCTGCAGAAGACAGACAAGTGCGGGAGGCGATAAGCGACTGGCTCATCATGCAAGCCAAATTTAGGAAGAACTGAAGGTAAATAATAATCTTATTTTGATGTTGGGGTTTGCAATTTAATACCACACAATTAATACCTTTTACTCTAGAAATGTTTTTTACCATCAAATAATGTCTTTCCTTTTGATCCATGGCTTTTTATTTATATAATAAATAATTTATAAAAGTCTTTTATAGGTTTTCTCAATCTTCAATTTAACCCGTGGATGGTCGAGGGGTTGGATAAGGGGGGCTCACGTTGCACTTAAAGTTTCTTCAAAGTATTAAGTTTGTAATACTGCCTGAAACTGTGAATAGCTATTAATTGTTTGGGGTATCAGTAGTGGGAGGAATTGGCGGCGGAGGTCAAAAAGGTTCAAGACAGACCGAATGTCATTTAACCTCCCCCGCCCTTTTGTGACAAGTTACAGAGCAGTTTAAGCACAACTAATAAGGCCTAATGTTTAGTAATACATTAAGTCTTTTTTGGCCAATAATACAATGAGTATTAGCAATATGCCTTTTAGCGAATTTCCCATAGGGAAGAAGCTATTACCTTAGGTCTCATGGTGAGACTTAAGCCCGGGACCATGTTATTTTTTCGTCTTTAGGTCCCCAGAGTCCAAAAACAATATTCGTGAAAATTTATATATATATGTCTGTTAGCATGATAACTCTCGTAAAAATGATCCGATCGAGACTAAATTTGGTAGAGACGTGTATTCCTACAAATGCTCGGACAAGTTCATAAACCAGACATATCGGTCAATAGGAACTGGTAGTTCCTAGGGGAGTTTTGTACCCCAAAATGAGTTTTTTTGCGTTTTTCACGTGTAATTTTTAAAAATTTCTAATTTTATATTTCACCATTGGAATCAACTTAAAAAACTACACAGTTAAGTATCTTAAAGTTTTGCTCTATCTCCAACGGTTACCGAGATATTAAATAATCTAAACACAGTATGTTGCATTGTGGGGCTCCAATGTTAATCTTATGGAGGATAGGGAAAAATTAATATTTCCCATATTAATCAATATTTTTTTATGAAACTTGATATTTAGCTTCATGTGGTTGAGATCTATCTCAACCACATATATATGTGATATATATATATATATATATATATATATATGTGTGTGTGTGTGTGTGTGTGTGCGTCTGAGGGTCTGAGGGTGGTTTTCTTAATTACAGGACCTTTGATCATATTTTGGCTTTAACCTAAATAGTAAACATAATAACATAATACCCCCGTCGCAGCAGACCTGCGTACTCAGCGAATTTCCAAATCAATAATATAAAAATTATAATATATGACAAGTTTGGTTAAAATCTGTCGATAAACATGGGAATTATTTGCCTATTCTCCATAAGATTAAAATGGAAAAGAGTGAGTAGGTTTGCTGCTGTGAGGAACACTGAAAGTATACCATCAAAAATTTTATTTTTAACATTTATACCAACTTTTATCAACATCTGTCCATAAATAAAGGAGTTTGCATAATCTCCATATGATTAACATGGGAAAAGAGTATGCAGGTTTGCTGCCATGATAAACACATAAACTATGATTTTTTAGCACAAATGTATGGATCTCAACCACATGAAGCTAAATATCAAGTTTAATCAAAAAATATTAGATAATAAGTGAAAAATTAATTTTTCCTAATCCTCCATAAGATTAACATTGGAGCCTCAAAATACAACGTACTGTGTTTAGATTTTTTTATATCTCGGTAACCGTTTAAGATAGAGAAAAACTTTAAGGAACTTAATTGTGTAGTTTTTAAAGCTGATTCCAATGGTGAAATATAAAATTAGAAATTTTTAAAAATTACATGTGAAAAACGCAAAAAACCCCATTTTGGGGTACAAAACCCCCCCAAACTACCCGTTCCCATTGACCGATATGTCTGGTTTACGAACTCGTCCGAGCATTTGTAGGAATACACGTCTCTACCAAATTTGGTCTCGATCGGACCATTTTTACGAGAGTTATCGTGTTCACAGACACACATATATATATATATATATATATATATATATATATATACATATATATATATATATATATAAATTTTAACGACTATGGTTTTTGGTCTCTGGGCACCTAAAGAAGAAAAAATAACATGGTCTCGGGCTTAACTCTTGCCATGAGACCTACGGTAATAGCTTCTTCCCTATGGGAAATTCGCTAAAATGTAGTGCTGAATTACCACGATTTTGGTTTTGTTTTTAAATTTGTGATTTGCGGGAAAAATTCTAAAACGCAAAATCTATGATTTCTGTGTATTATTTTCCAAATTAAGGTTCTATTTAGGAGATTAAATTAAACATCGAACATATAAACCATCAAGAATATTATTAAAATAAGTTAATTGTTAAAGGAAATTCAAGTTTTTAACAGTCAAAGAATGTGAACACTATTTAAGAATAATATGCATCAAATATATAGTTTTTAATCTGTTAAAAAAATAATCTATATAAATAATAATTGAGTTTTTTAAAAATTGCTTGGAGTTGTTGGAGTTATGATATTTTTGGCTATTTACACTTTTTATGCTCCAGAGAAGGAAGCATAAATGGGAAGGGATAAATGGGACTTATCTAAATTTGTATATATTTTTCTGTAACGCTAAACAATGCATTTTGTCATAAGAGTGTTTTTTAGCGAATTTCCCATAGGGAAGAAGCTATTACCGTAGGTCTCATGGTGAGACTTAAGCCCGGGACCATGTTATTTTTTCTTCTTTAGGTTCCCAGAGTCCAAAAACAATAGTCGTTAAAATTTTTATATATATATATATATATATATATATATATATATATATGTATATATATGTGTGTCTGTGAACACGATAACTCTCGTAAAAATGGTCCGATCGAGACCAAATTTGGTACAGACGTGTATTCCTACAAATGCTTGGACGAGTTCGTAAACCAGACATATCGGTCAATGGGAACGGGTAGTTTGGGGGGGTTTTGTACCCCAAAATGGGGTTTTTTGCGTTTTTCACATTTAATTTTTTAGAATTTCAAATTTTATCTTTCACCATTAGAATCAGCTTAAAAAACTGCACAATTAAGTTCCTTAAAGTTTTTCTCTATCTCAAACGGTTACCGAGATATTAAAAATCTAAACACAGTATGTTGTATTGAGGGGCTCCAATGTTAATCTTATGGAGGATAGGGAAAAAATTAATATTTCGCATATTAATGAATATTTTTGGATAAAACTTGATATTTAGCTTCATCTGGTTGAGATCTATCCATTTATGCTTAAAAATCATAGTTTATGTGTTTATCATGGCAGCAAACCTGTATACTCTTTTCCCATGTTAATCATATGGAGAATAGGCAAACTCCTTTATTTATGAACAGATGTTGATGAAAGTTGGTATAAATGTTAAAAATAAAAAACTTTGATGGTATAAATGCCTACTCTCAGTGTTCCTCTTAGCAGCAAACCTGCTCGCTCTTTCTTATGTTAATGTTATGGGGAATAGGCAAATGATTCTCATGTTTATCAACAGATTTTGACCAAACTTGTCATATATTATTATTATTATTATTTTATTCTTGATTTGGAAATTCGCTGAGTACGCAGGTTTGCTGCGACGGGGGTATTTTATTTAATACAATAAAATTTCCAAAAATGGTGTATAAAAATAGAATGACATGATTAGAACCGTTACAGTGTAAACCAGGGAATAATTTTCACCAAATTTCTTTGTCATAGACATGTTATCAATTTTTTTTATCATCCTTGACATGGAAATATGATAGTGTAATATAGGCCTTAATGTCCTAATATGTTTTTATTTATTTGTTTCAGAGAATGCAGGATGAATAGAAGAAGCGAAGATTAACCAGGTGTTCACGGTTACTGAACTACTATAACAATTTTAATATTTTGCTGGATTGTAATTTTTTTTATACTTTGTGAACTCTTCATTAAAAATAAATGAGTGTTTTTTAGCGAATTTCCCATAGGAAAGAAGCTATTACCGTAGGTCTCATGGCAAGAGTTAAGCCCCGGACCATGTTATTTTTTCTTCTTTAGGTGCCCAGAGACCAAAAACAATTAGTCGTTAAAATTTATATATAGATATATATGTATATGTATGTATATGGTAGTTGGGTATATATATATATATGTGAGTGTCTGTGAACACGATAACTCTCGTAAAAATGGTCCGATCGGGACCAAATTTGGTAGTGACATGTATTTCTACAATTGCTCAGACGAGTTTGTAATCCAGACATATCGGTCAATGGGAACGGGTAGTTAAGGGGGGTTTTGTACCCCAAAATAGGGTTTTTCCATTTTTCACATGTAATTTTTAAAAATTTCTAATTTTATATTTCACCATTGCAATCAGCTAAAAAAAACTACACAATTAAGTTCCTTAAAGTTTTTCTCTATCTTCAACGGTTACCGAGATATTAAAAAATCTAAACACAGTACGTTGTATTTTGAGGCTCCAATGTTAAACTTATGGAGGATAAGGAAAAACTAATATTTCACTTATTAACCAATATTTTTGGATAAAACTTAATATTTAGCTTCATGTGGTTGAGGTTCATCAATTTATGCTTAAAAATCATAGTTTATGTGTTTATCATGGCAGCAAACCTGCATACACTTTTCCTATGTTAATCATATGGAGAATAGGCAAACTCCTTTTATTTATCCACAGATGTTGATAAAAGTTGGTATAAATGTTAAAAATAAAAATTTTTGATGGTATAAATGACTACCCTCAGTATTCCTCACAGCAGCAAACCTGCTCACTCTTTCCCATGTTAATGTTATGAAGAATAGGCAAATAATTCTCATGTTTATCGACAGATTTTGATCAAACTCGAATATTATTATTATTATTATATTATTGATTTGGAAATTTGCTGAGTACGCAGGTCTGATGCGACGGGGGTATTTCTTTACATAATAATTCAAATAGGCGAAGTAACTGAAAAATCATAGCTTAGAATTACTAGGCAATTAATTTATACCAGAAAGGATTAATTACTATATAATTATATTTTTTTATCTAGAAAAATGGTTGTAAAAGCAGTCCTTTTGTAAAATTTATTTTATATATATATATATATATATATATATATATATATATACACACACACACACACAGGGTGTTCATTAAAGTCGGGGACAAACTTCAAGGGGTGATAGTACTCATCAAAATAAACAAAAAAAATCACCTGTAACCATTTGTCGAAAAATCCTTCGTTTAGCCACTAGCCGCCATTTTGAATTTTTTACAAAAAACTATATATATCAAGAAATATTTAAGATACAGAAACCAAACTTTGCACACATATTTATTGGTTGAAAATAAAAATATTTACAAAGTATCATTCAATTTTCTTCTATATTTTCAAAATGGCGGCGGTTAAAAATATTTAAATTAAAATAACATAATAACCATTAGCTTTATAACATTTTTACAAGGTAAAAAAAGATTGGAATTGTAATTTCAAATCGAACGGTACTTTGGTGAACGAAATCCGTCCACGGATAACCGAGAAAATACACTTTTAAATTTAGCGGAGTTTAGCTGGCACAACGCGGCTTCTTAGCCACGGCCGCTCCGCGGTGGCGCGTGGGCCCTGTATTCTAACATCGTGTTAAGTAAAGGAACTCTTACATACCACTCAAACATACCACATATTGCGAACACTGTACACATGATCAAGATTCTAATTTTAGTTTAACGTGAATCTTTTAATCACTTCCTTTTTAGCCCTTAATTAATTAATTAATTAATTAATTATTAATTAATTCCTTAATTAATGAATATTGGTGTAATTAGTAATAATTCTTAATGATCTAAACATTTACCATATTTATTCTTCATAATTAATTTTCTAGGAATCGAAAAACACAGATCATTACGAGTATTGCATATTTATATTTGAATGCATCGAATCTGCTATACTCTTACAACTTAGCTCAACTAATGAGGACGGGGACTGCGAGGTCCTGGGGGACCCATGAGCATGACGGGCATTTGCGGACATTTATCGATCTTGGTTTTGAGTGCGGTGCATTCTGCAGAGTCATTCCACATTGATGATGGACAACTGAGGAAGATTTCCCGCATCACGCACTTCTCCATCTCTGCAGCCCCACTCTTGCACTCCAAGCTGGGGTCTACGTCCTTCTCGTACGTGGTGAAACACTTGTCTATCGCAGCGGAGATGGTGGAGGTCAGTTCCTTGTTGTCGGTTTTGAAGCTCTTCATCGCTGCATCCTTGTCCAATTTACCATCCTTGACTACTCCTACCTCTGTAAACACGCACTCTGCCATGCAGGTAATGTACTTCTTCATCTCTGGGCTCCGAGGGGGTGGTCCAGGGGGTGGGGAACCAGAGGGTTTAGGTAGATGTGGAGGGTGAGGAAATTTCTCTCGACACTTTCCCGCTGCGACTTTCATCGCATCTGGATAGATCCCACTAACTCCCTCCAGCTTGCAACACTCCGGCGGGTGAATGTGTTTCTCTCCGGGTTTAGGTGGCATGCAGTCATCTTCTCCCTTCACACATATAACAACTAATACTACAAAAACAGAGGCACTAACAAGCAACATATTTGGTATGCTACCAGTTTACAACACGAAATCACATATATACGCGACGGGTAAGGATACCGGATGTAATTATACGACCTTTGTGTGACATTGACGATTATTCGCCTCGATCATTGCGAGAGGAACCGAAACACATTATCATCCAGGAAAAATATTGTTGACTGCTATTTGACAATACTCTTTACGCCTTGTCACTTCCTGTACGAACAAAACTGTTGTTAGTCATGTCAAATTTATAAATTGATACCATAGTGATAACAGCCGGTATAGCATAGGATGTGACTATTTGTTTTTTGTTTGTTAAAACATTGAATTACAGTAATATCTAAAGCGTAATCAGCGAATTTCGATCGATTCATTAATTATTTGGAATGATCCAAACAAAGCCTCATAATAAGTTTGACCCACAAAATTTTATCAAAGTATTTTTCCAAATAAGAAAATTATATCATATACTAACCTAAGTACACCTAGATGACCCATCGCTGGTTTAAGGGCTAAGTACGGTGTTTATTTGTACCTCAACTCGGCCGATATGGACGTAATATCATAAACTATCCGATCTTACTAAACTATTATACTACTCTTGTAATATTTTTAATTCAACCTAGATTTATAATGTTTGGGTAATAACGATTCAACATGATGGTCAGTCCAGAGTACAGTTTACTTGTTTGAATTGCTTACCAATTTGAATTCACACCCAAACCAGCCGGTACAAAACACACCTCATCTTTACTAGCATGAGAAGTATACTTCTACTATAGTTAATCTATGGTTATATCAATTTACAGAATAGCATAATTTGTTTAGCTGAAAAATACTTTTCCCGGACTCATTGTTCTCGTGAGAAACTGTGCAAATGGGATATGGCATTTTGTCTTTGTTAAACAATCTGGACACTAGAATAACAGGATAGTTTTGTGCCACGAGTTCTTCTTTTATTTCATCGGGAGTGAGAGAAAAGGGTACGTTTTTAATCACCACTTTTTATCGACCTTTGCTTGGAAAGTATGATATTTCACATTAATTTCGTCTTAGAATTTGGTTAGTTTACGGAAATCGTCAATGGTCGAAACGTTAATCTTTAAAGTCATGCCCTTGACTTCAGTTGAAAATTCATCCTGAATTATTTTTCTTACATCTTTTACGATTTCCTGATAGTTATTCACGTCATGCACAAAATTGGTGGTGGTCTTACTGATTTCGGTACGTCGTCCAACGCGGTATCTTCAACCACATATTAGTTGAGTCAATGGAGACGTTAGTGTATGTATGATCCGTCAATGCTTGGAATTTGTTATTCTCAATAAGCTGATCAGAGTCCAGAACATATTTCTTTGGTTGGACGTTGACTGCAGATCTGACAGTTTTTATTTTTTACGGTCGATGAAAATTATTTGAATCACCCAAACTTGAACCGCTTGGTGTAGGAATGTTATGATCACATGTTTCAGCAGAAGGTTTGTTTGAAAAAACAAATTTTGCCATTGTTTTTGTTTGGTTAGGTTTAACTAATGAATGTTTGAAAATAGTTATTTGACGAATTTTCACAATAATGAATAAATGTAGACTAAATTAGAAGAAAAACTGTAAGAAAAAACGTAAACACTAGAACTTTTTGTGAATAATACACTTAGCTGGAGAAAAACACTTAAATTATGGAGCGAAATTGAACAACTCAAAAACAAACAGCCAGCTGTTTTTCCTTATGGGGACTATAAATAAAGGCGTTTACCTAGTACATATATGATTAACATGGGAAAAGAGTATGCAGGTTAGCTGCCATGATAAATACATAAACTATGAGTACCTGGTGACCGAGCTTTGCTCGTATAGAATAAGACATTTATTATAAAAATTAATTAGAAAAATTAAAACACATTTATTACTCAATGAAAACATTTATGTGGATGGAACTCGCGGTCTATAGTTCTAGAGGCCGACATGCTACGACGTTAGTCAATTGAGCGATGTCGTTTAACGTCTTTTAGATTTTATTTGATTTGATTTTAGCCAAAGCCGATCATTTACTGTTTAATTATCCATACCGTTATTATTAGCCTGTGATCAACTGATTTTGTTATAAACGGAATGAGGATTGAAAAGCAAAAGAGAAATTTAATTTACATCAATTAATTGGTTTGTTACAGTGGCTTCAACCAATACAACGAATACGTTTTCTATCAAAACACGGAAGATTTTGGAAATACTTTTTTCTGCTTTTATTTCGCACAGCTATGTTATCCTTAAGTTTTTACAAATTGTTTAGTAACCTGATAATTTTGCATTTATTTAATTCATAAAATAAATATTAATGCATAACCTCTATATTGTTCCCTGCAGTCTTCAATCAAAAACTAACAAACGGTTATAAACAGCTGTTTTGGTTTGTATTGTTTACATTTTATTCTCCATAAGCGTAATGTTAAATTTTTACTTTCTCCCCTTATACATAGTATATGGAGAAAGTATTGTTTTCGTCAAAATTTTCGAATTTGAGTTGAGGGTGGATATTTCCATTTTGGGGTCCCCTGAATCCAAAAAAGTGGGTTTTGACGTGATGTCTGTCCGTCCGTGTGTGTGTGAGAAAAGTTAAATTTACTGTCCACGATAAACGCAGTACGTTGTCTGAAAGCGCCCAATGTTATTCTTATGACGAATATAAAAAAATCAATTTCTTCCATACTTTCCAACCGTTTTCCATGAAACTTGGTATGAAGCGTAAGGTCAAATCACCGAACAAAACCAGCTCAAAAAAGCTCGGTATTACCGGGTGGGGGGGGGTTTCCCCCATACAATTTGAACAATAAATTATTAAATGATATTTAGAATTACTTTGTAGAACATGATAGTTTTATTACAGATTGTCTTTTTTAAATTTACTTAAGGGAGAAAGTATGTGTCAGTCCACTGGTACCGTTTATTAGATTTTAAACTTAATATTACAGTAAAACACGAATTTTCCTGGACATTAGACCTATCTAGAACTTATTTTCTACTCGGAAATTAGTTATTTCCAAAATTTAAAGAAATTCCTCGGTGCCGTTTACGAGATCCGTGTGCAAATATATATATATATATATATATATATATATATATATATATATATATATATATATATATATATATATATATATATTATATATATATATATATACAAACCTTGCTCGTATTATAGTATTGGATGTTTAAACATAAATGGATGGATCTCAATCACATGAAACTAAATATCAAGTTTTATAAAAAATATTGATTGATATTGATTAATGTTTCCTTATCCTCCATAAGATTAACATTGGAGTCCCGACATACAACGTACTGTGTTTAGATTTTTTATATTTCGGTAACCGTTGCAGATGGAGAAAAAATAATTGTGTAGTTTTTAAAGCTGATTTTATGTGTTTTATATATGCTTATTTGTGTTATGAACTTCTATCATGGTCCGGGGCTTAACTGTGACCATCTTATGTAATCATGTGGGTCATGTAGATAGCTCACTTTTCTATAAGAAATTCGCTAACAATGTAGCAGAAAACTGTCATACATTGTTCATTGTGAAACTGAGGTTTCACAATCACACAGGACAGGATGCTCACATCCTGTGCTTCTGAGGTCGAAAAATGAACTTGACATTTGTTGATACCGGCGCGAAAGCCTGCGTTTTTAGAGGTACAGTCTAATCTAGAGTACAGTAAAGTACAGTTCCGGTTCTATGGTTGTTGAACGAGCAGTCTACAATTGTTCGATTAGTTTTTACCATCGATGTATATTCGATGGTATTCATTGGTAAATGTATATTTCTTGTATGTGTATACAAGGAATCAATGGTTTTACTCATGTCCACCAGAAAGCAGCACAAACTTCAGCATAACTTACCGATAGATTCCGCCGGATCAAAAAAATATATCTACCACTATAAACAATGCTATAGTCTTGCAAGTTAGATAAAAAGGCTCAAAAACCATTTAGGTGCGCATCCGAGCGCGTATGGCGACGAGGTTGTGGCGGCGGTGGAGGGTATCAGATAGTACGAGTGTTCCCCGTGTCGTAGGCATCGGCTGCGCTGCTCGGGGACTTGGCTCTCTGCTTAGGGCCGGTTCACGAGCTCGGGGTTATCTTAAGTCCGAGCGCAAAATCCAGTTATAACTGGTTTTTTAGCCCCGGCTAAAAAATCGGGTTCACGAGCTCGGGGTTAGCTACGCCCGAGCGCAAACGTTTAGACTCGAGGCAATTATGGCAGGGATAAACCCGGGCTTAAAAAGTTGGGTTCACGGTCCAATTATAGATAACCCCGGACTAAAAAAGATAAACTGTCGGGTTCACGAGTCAAGTTCTAGCGCAAAGAGCTTGGTCTCGGCTAAAAAGAACAATGGTTTTAGACTCGGACTTAACCCCAAGGGGGGCCAGGGTTAATGGGACATCATGTCGGGATTATCTCATTTGCTCGTTTATTGTTTTTTTTTTAATTAAAAATAATGTAAAATTCGAAATCCTCATTAAATTTTGAACAATTTCACTACCCTTAAAATTTTATTTGATTTTTTTATTACCGATTGTTAAAAAAGTGCTAAACATAGGTAAATTTAAATAATAATTACCTAGTACAGTATACTTTTAAATAACAAGTTAAATTAATACTTTTACTCATAGTTTAAACAGATACCTAAGAAAAACTCCACCAGGAGCCCAAAGCATCGTAAGTTTGTGCAGAAAACAATGGGAGAAAAACGACAAATATTAAATCTGAAATGGTACGATTGCAATAAGGGTACTATCTGCTGTTAAATATTTTTATTTACTTCCCTGGGGGAAATAGGTTAGGTCATGAAAATGTCTAAAGGGAATGTTTTAAACGTTATTGGCTGTTAAGTGTAAAAAATCAAATTTTTAAACTTACAGAAAAAAACAATAAAAGTAAAGTATAACTTGACTGGCTCCATTGAAACCACCTTAAAAAACTAAACTAATTAGTATTTTGAATTATTTGTCTACGACTAACGGTTCCAGAGAAAAGTTAAATTTACTGTCCATGATAAACGCATTACGTTGTCACAATGTTATTCTTATGGAGGATATTAAGAAAATCAATATCTTCTTTATTTTCCAACCGTTTTCCATGAAACTTGGTATGAAGCGTTAGGTCAAATCACCCACCGTTTATTTGATACCGTTTATTTTATACTAAAAATCCAACGAATTCCATAACTGCCCTAGTAGTTTCTATAGAAACATGTTACATATATTACATCTTAAAAATCACTAACGCCCCCCCCCACAGAGCTAAGACATATCCATGTCAAAAATTTACTAAAACGAAATAGCATACATATATGATTACTTATTTTATAATATAATTTTTGTTTGTCTATAAATAAATTACATTAATATTATATTACACATATGTGTGGGTTTACGCTTTTATTTATTTAAAACCCCACCCTGCAATGCCTCTCATTGTTTTGGTATCAAGAAAAGAAAAGAGTAGCCAGGCAGACATAGCGCATGTGGTCCTTGCCAACCTTCCCAGCGAAAATTCCCTGCCATTCCCCGCTGTTAACCCAGGACTAGCGTTGGTCTCGACTAAGCTTGCTCTCGACCAAATGCATTTTAATCTTTGTTTCGTGAACTCGTTTGTTAGTCCTGGACTAAATTTGGCCGAGACCAACGATAACCCCGGACTACGAAACCCCGAGCTCGTGAACTGGCCCTTAGTGTTTTAATATACGGTCTCAAGGGAGACATGCGCATTGAAATGGCGATAAACTGATTCAACCTGTTCGTCTGGTAAACCATCCCATGGTCAAGCTCGATAGGTTATTTACAATGTATACACACTCTTGAAAGAACAAATAGAGTTAAACTTAAATACAATGTGGTTGAAGCCACAAGCAATGCAACAAAAGCTTCTGAATAGTTAATCAGGAAGATTGTTACTGAAGAAAAGCAAAGTGCAGAAAAAGGGAGACTGACTTTTTCAACACCTCCGGGGAAGAAAAATCCTCCTAAAAAGAATCGTGAAAAAAGAATTCACAACAGGCGTTATTAGAAGAAAAATACACGACTTTTATGTTACCGGTACCAAAAAATTCCGCCGACTCTCAATAGACTAAGGAGTGAATTAGAAATGACGGAGTGCTTAAGTGCAGCAAGGATTACTTAAGACAAACTTTGAAGAAAATTGGCTTCTGCTGGCTTAAGTGCCAATCCAATCCAGAGAAATATCCAATCGCAAGATACTTACAGAAAGCCCTGATAGCGTCGAGAAGAATGAATTACTTAAGAGAAATAAAAAATCGTCGCCAAAGCCACACAAACGTCATTTATTTAGATGAAACATATGTCAACAAGACAAGCACATATAATATTATAATAAGCACGTAATATTATTACATAAGCACACAAGACAAAATTCAATAAACACTAAGAAATTGTTTTGTTTTGTTTAAGCATATTTTGAATCGCTAAAAAGTAACAAAATTTGAGAAAACACCATCGTGTTTTCTTAAACTAACTGATATCATAGTGAAATACGAGATTAACCGTAGATTATCCGAAATCAGTGTACCGGTACCTCAAAACTGCATAGTTCTCTAAGTGAAGCCTGATGAAAACGAAAAAAGGTAACAACATCAATAACATAGGGGCATCTGCTAGCCTAACGGTTAGCGTCTTGGAATTAGGTCCAAGAGGTGACGGGTTCGATCCTCGGGATCCACAAAATTTAGTTGGGAATACCATATGAAACTAGTGAACTTTGAAGTTACATAGCTGACGCTGAGCCTGCAAATGGCAAAACGGAGAAAACAATCAATAACATAACCTAAAATTTTACACTGAAGGGTGCCTATAGGTCATCCTTATCATATTTTTTATTTTTATTATATATTTAATTTTACAATACCTTTGTAGGTGGATCGTCATATACTTTTACCACATGATCTTTGTGTTTTGATTCCAAAGCAAATAACTGGTGATGATTCGTTAAGCAAACCTATCATTCATTGTACAACTCTCAAAGTTACTTGTACTTTACATAATCCTTATCAGTTAATTTTGAAAACCAACTATGTGTGTTTTATTTTGTAAAATGAATATGAGGTTCCCGTGGTGGCTTTTCCTAATATTGGTGTTTTCCAGTGTAGGAGTTTACTATACACTATTTTACCATGAAGTTCCACCAGAACCCTCACCAGTTGATAAGTGCAATGTCAGTGCAAGTTTGAAAGCAGAAATTGCTGGATATGGACAGGTTGTGGGTAAAATTATCAAAAAAGCATCTAATGAAAAAGAAAATTTCAAAGGAAAGATTTGGATGGAATTAGCCTATTTTTCTGACAAGTTTGGAAATAGGATGACAGGAACTATCAATCTTGAAAAGTCTATTGACTATATGATGAGTTTGTTAGAATCATTCAATCTTGATAATGTTCATGGTGAACAAGTATCAGCTCCACATTGGTTAAGGTAAGTATCTATTTATTTTATTTTTTAATTTTCAATGGACAAAGATGAGTAGTCTTTTTTAGCGAATTTCCCATCTAGGGAAGCTATTACTGTAGGTCCCATGGCAAGAGTTAAGCACGGGACCATGTTGTTTTTTCTTTTTTAGCTGCCCAGAGACCATGGGCAGCTAAAAAAGAAAAAATATATGTCTGTGAACTCGATAATTCTCGTAAAAATCGTCCGATTGAGACCAAATTTGTTAGAGACGAGTATTCCTACATTTGCATGGACAAGTTCGTAAACCAGACATCGGTCAATCAAAACGGGTATTTTGGGGTGGGGTTTAGTAGGCCTACTCAAAATTGGGTTTTTTGCGTTCTTCATATGTAATTTAAAAAGTTTTTTAATTTTATCTTCAACCATTAAAATCAGCATAAAAAACTACACAATTTACTCCCTTAAAGTTTTTCTCTATCTCCAACGGTTACCGAGATATTAAAAAATCTAAACACAGTACGTTGTATTTTGGGTCCAATGTTATCTTGTGGAGGATAAGGAAAAATTAATTAGATTAGATTATTTTAAATGGCGACCATACCACAAGGTAGTTATTTTAAGCCAAGTATGAATGAGGATTGAATGTAAGATAATAATAATATTTCACTTAACAATCAATATTTTTGGATAAAACTTGATAGGGCCTATATAGCTTCATGTGGTTGAGATACATCCATTTATGCTTAAAAATCATAGTTTATGTATTTATCATGGCAGCTAACCTGCATACTCTTTTCCTATGTCAATCTTATAGGGAATAGGTAACCTCCTTTATTTATGGACAGATGTTGATGAAACTTGGTATATTGGTCAAAATAAAAACTGTTTATGCTATAAATTCCTACTTTCAGTGTTCCTCACAGCAGCTAACCTGCATACTCTTTTCCCATGTTAATCATATAGAAAATAGGAAAACTCCTTTATTTATAGACAGATATTGATGAAAATTTGTATGGATTGTCAAAATAAAAATTGTTTACGCTAAAAAGGCCTACTTTCAGTGTTCCTCACAGCGGCAAACCTACACACTCATTCCCATGTTAATGTTATGAAGAATAGGCAAATAACTGATTGATATATTTATAGACAGATATTGATAAAACTTGACATATAATATTGTTATTACATTATTTATTTGGAAATTCTCTGAGTACTCAGGTCTGCTGCGACGGGGGTATTTTTTATTGTGTTAGTGGAGTTATATGTTTGGATTTGAATTTTTCAACTAGTGTTCTTCAGTAAGCAAGCAAATCAGTTTTATGACTAGGATTATTTTGTACTTGGTTGAGAGAAGAAAAAAAGTACTGAAGTTGAACAATTGGAGGCTATAATAAAGTTTCTGATAACTAAAGATAAACCCTAGAAGTGGCAAGCTTTACTTTTAACTGTAATATAAAAATAATTACCTATATTCTTGAAATATTAAGTATAAACAAAAAAGCATAAAACATGCCCTCCTTCTTATAACACATGGGAAAAGGATTGGCTCAATTATGTGCTGCAGTCATATAATCTTTATACTACTTTTAAACAGCATACCAGAATAAATGCTAGTACAAAAAGGAATTGTCAGTTTGATTATTTCATTACGGATATAAGTAAAGGAGATTATTCTGTAGAAATATTGGCACCGCTTCTATCTGATCACAGTATTCTAGTCTTTAGCCTTAAAATAAGTTTGTCCTGCATTCAGGGCACAGCCGAAAGAAGTAAAATAAACAATAAAAACCTTGAATTATTTATTAAACTACAAAGGCAGCTGATTATTACCAGTTAGTTATTCACTGAAAACTTAAGAAAAATGTGACTAATATCGCGTAAAAAGTAGGTTTCTAAATGCTCGTTATTTACTTCTCATAGCATTGAAAAACCTTCTCTGGAATGTGGAGAATCCAAGAAGTAACTTTCATTGTTATCACTTATCCTGTTTTCCGGAGAAGACAGCGTAAAATGCCTCGTGGAGTTTCACAGACAGACAGACACAAATTGAGATAAGAATTGTTTCGGTTTTTTTAACACACGCAACTTAAAAATAACTAAAATACCCTGTCCACAGTAGACATGCGTACTCAGCGAATTTCCAAAGCAATAATATAAAAATAATAATATATGACAAGTTTGATCAATATCTGTTGATAAACAACAGAATTATTTGCCTATTCTCCATAAGATTAACATGGGAACGAGTGTGCAAGTTTCATTTATTATTTCTTTTTCAAAAGTAATTTACCCCTAAAAAATAAAAAAAACACGATTTTCTAAAATTCCGCTTTCACAGCTTCGATTACAATTTCGTGGTTTTAGTCATTAAGGTCCAAATAATATCACATCTTAAGTTTGTCTGTAAACTAATGGATCAAAAGTAATGGGTTTTTAATTGTAAAAAATACATTTTCTGGCGAAGCAATACATTTATAAAACAATTTGACAATCTTCCATCAAAAACAGCTGAAAAAGCGAAATAAATTAGTATATTGAATCCTTAGTCTACGACTAACTGTTCCAGAGTAAAGTCAAATTTACTGTGTGTGGTAAACGCAGTACGTTGAGTGAGAGCGGCAAATTTTATTCTCAGGGAGATATTTGTCATTTCTCTTATGAATAAATATTTTCCTTAAATCTGAACCGTTTTCCATGAAACTTTGTATGCAGCGTAGAGTCAAATCACACAAAAAAATACCCAAGAAATGGTACCTCGGGGGGAGGAGGGGTTATGTCCCCAGAGAATTTTAATATTTTATTTTAACTTGTTGTTAATAAATGAGAGTAGTTGCCTATTCTCCGTAACATTAACATGAGAAAGAGTATGAGGAACACTGAAAGTAGGCATTTTTATCACAAACTATTTTTATTTTGGCCATATACCAAGTTTTATCCAAGTTATATAATCTAAACATAAATAAAGGAGTTGGCCTTTCTCCATAAGATTAACTTGGGAAAGAGTATGCAGGTTTTCTGCTGTGAGGAACTAGTAAACAATGATTTTTTAGCATAAACAAAGCATAATGTGCATGTGTGTGTGTGTGTTTTTTTAGCATAATGTGGATTCCAACCACATGAAGCTAAATACAAAGATTCATTCAAAACTATTGGTTGATAAGGAAAATATTAATTTTTCCTCATCCTCCATAAGATTAGCATTTGAGTCCCAAAATACAATGTACTGTGTTTAGATTTTTTAATATCTCGGTAATACTGTTGGAGATAGAGAAAAACTCTAAAGAACTAAATTGTTTAGTTTTTTAAGCTGATTCTAATGGTGAAAGATTAAATTTTTAATTTTTAAAAATTACATGGGAAAAACGCAAAAACCCATTATGGGTTTGGGGTACAAAACCCTCCCAAACTACCTGTTCCGATAGACCGATATCTATCCCGATATGTCTGGCTTACGAAATCGTCCGAGCAAGTGTAGGATTACACGTCTCTACCAAATTTTGTCTCAATCGGACCATTTTTACGAGAGTCATCGTGTTCACACACACACACACACACACACACACATATATATATATATATATATATATATATATATATATATATATATACAGGGTATTCATTAAAGTTGGGGACAAACTTCAAGGGGTGATAGTACTCATCAAAATAAACAAAAAATGTCCTATAAACATATGTCGGAAAATCCATCGATTAGCCGCTAGCCGCCATTTTGTATTATACACAAAAAACGTTATATATCAAGAACCGAAAGCTCAAACAAAACATATAATTACATTTGACATTTATATAGATTCAACAATTTTTGTAACCAACTACTTCAAGAACACATGTACATTTATTAAATTGAAATTATTTAATTTAAACATATGTGATTTGAACATTGTTTATATTAGGTTATCATTTTGAATTAACTTGAAAATGGCCTAAAGGTCAAACAAAACATGTCGTTAAAATAAAAACCTGTTTCTAAAGGATACTCAGTTAATTTTTTTAACTATACTTAATATAACAGTAGTCCTTAAAAGTGAACTATATATATCAAATTTAATATATATATATATATATATATATATATATATATATATATATATGTATATATACATGTGTGTGTGTGTGTGTGTGTATGTGTGTGTGCGTCTGTGAACACAATAACTCTTGTAAAAATGGTCCGATCCAGACAAATTTTGGTAGAGACGTTTATTCCTACATTTGCTCGGACAAGTTTGTAATCCAGACATATCGGTCAATCGGAACGGTAGTTTGGGGGGGGTTTGTATCCCAAAAATGGGTTTTTTGTATTTTTCCCATGTAATTTTTAAACATTTTAGATTTCATCTTTTACCATTAGAATCAGCTCAAAAAACACACAATTTAGTTCGTAAAAGTTTTTCTCTATCTCGAAAGGTTACCTAGATATTAAAAATCTTAACACAGTAGGCCTACATTGCATTTAGGGGCTCCAATGCTAATCTTATGGAAAATTAATATTTCCTTTATTAATCAATAGTTTTGGATGGAACTTTGTATTTAACTTCATGTGGTTGGGATCCATTCGTTTATGCTAAAAAATCATAGTTTATGTGTTCATCACATCAGCAAAGCTGCATACGGTGGTGACGTCCTGTAATCCAGTTAATTGGAAGTCATGAATTGTGGATAGTTGTGATAGATGGTTGGTGGATTTAGTGTTCTCTTGTGTGGATTAACGTCCGCACTATTGAATACTGCGTTAATCCGCAAAGACCATCCTCATAATTAGACCAATTCGTAATTCAGAGGTTGTGGTTCGTATTCCACGTTAAACTGTAGGTCCATTAGTTGCCATCGTCTGTTGGACTTTTAATTAACAGTCCTGTCTAAGGAACATGTCAGCCTTAGTCAGTAACAAGACTACAAGATCGTGCCACAATCATCCTACATTCATTCCTCATTCATACTTGGCTTAAAATATCTACCTGGTTAGGTCGCCATTTCAGTTAAACGTATAAAGTATTCTTTCCCATGTTATTCTTATTTAGAATAGTCAAACTCCTTTATTTATGTCCAGATATTGATAAAACTTGGTATATGGTCAAAATAAAAATAGTTTATGGTTAAAAATGCCTACTTTCAGTGTTCTACAAAGCAGAAAACCTACATACTATTTTCCATGTTAATGTTATGGAGAATAAGCAAATACTCTTATTTATCAACTGGTATTGATTGATCAATCTTGTCGTATACTTGTATTATTATTTATTTATGTAATTAATTATTTATTTATTTATTAACTATTGGCATATTATTTAGGTGAAAATTTGCTGAGTATACGGGTCTGCTGAGATAGAGGTATTCCTATTTTAATTTCAACAAGTTTTTAATTTGTGTCTAAAAAATCATAGTTTAGATGCTCCTGGAGAGTCACAGACAGACAGAGGCAAATTGAGAAAAGACTTGAGATCATGTCTTATGTGAGCCATTATGTGGCCTGAGCCAAATTATTGATTCCTTACAATCTATGCAAACTGTTTATTTAGTGAAGATTTTCCTATCCTTCCTTCAGGTAGTTGTAAAATACAGCAATGGTAAGTATATGCAATATGCACTAAATTTAATATAGGGAATTTAATTTGTCAACTTAGTGACTCGTTCAGTTTTACAGTCTGGAGCTATTTAAGTGCCCTCAAATTAAGAAATCTAATACTCTGAGTGATAACCAAGTTTAGGTCTTTATGGTATTATTATGCCTAATCTGTTTACTAAAGCTGTATAGTTGATAACGGAATAGTATGAATTCTTCTATCACAAAGATAACAGACCTTTCAGTTTGTAGACTGAGAAGATCCTTCTCTTTATTAATAAGTGAGGTGCGTAGGGCTCTAAAGTAGCATTTAAATTGATTTTGTGATGTCGAAAAAATAATATCATCACATATTCTTCTTATTTTTTTAGTCTGGGCTGGTTATACAAAAATCAATGGTTTCACCGGGGTTATCAAAGTTTATTATTATTGTTGGAGCTTTAGCTATTATTTGTGGAATAGCTGGTTTTGTCTTTTACAAATTGAAAATTAGTGACAATGAAGATGATGCACCAAATGACTACTTGTGCAAAAAATTAATTGGTATTGACTTGGAGAGAGAAATCTCAAAACAGAGATCAACTGTGTTAGAAATCATGGACTTTGCTGTGGCAGGAAAGTTTCAGAACAAGACATGGGAAGAACTATCTTATTTTGTTGATACTTTTGGAAATAGACTAGTTGGAAGTAAAAGTTTAGACGAATCTATAGAGTATTTATTGGGATTGTTGAAAGATTATAAACTAGATCATGTTCATGGTGAGAATGTCAGTGTCCCTCTTTGGGCAAGGTAAGATTTTTTTGCCTACCTTTTTTGTACTTGCTACAATAATATTTTTTATTTATAATAACTACACATTTTATGTCATCAATTTTTATGTATATAGGAATTTCAATAAATCGCAATAATATAAAAGAATATAAAATAATATTTCATAACTTA